>JALIGW010000016.1:8735000-9295000 GCA_023053685.1 Diadophis punctatus similis | reverse complement strand
GGGTACAAATAAGCAATCAGGAAACAATCAATACTAATATAAATCGTAAGGATACAAGCAACAAGTTACAGTCATACAGTCATAAGTGGGAGGAGATGGGTGATAGGAACGATAAGACTAATAGTAATAGTAATGCAGCCTTAGTGAATAGTTTGATAGTGGTGAGGGAATTATTTGTTTAGCAGAGTGATGGCGTTTGGGGAAAAACTGTTCTTGTGTCTAGTTGTCTTGGTGTGCAGTGCTCTATAGCATCGTTTTGAGGGTAGGAGTTGAAACAATTTATGTCCAGGATGCGAGGGGTCAGTAAATATTTCAGATTATATGGTGTGTACACTACTAAAACTAAATAGGCTGAGCTCACTATTTTTTCCCTCAGTAACCACAGAAGTTTTCTGCTTTCCGGTGCTTTATGATGTGAACCAAAAAAGTACATGCAGAAGTGACCAGTTATCATGAATAATGAAAGAATCCGTTATTTAATTAGATGTTAATGCAAGATGATGAATCCTTAGTTTCAGTTCATAGCTGAGGTTTATTTTTCAACTCAAATTTTATTTTGTGGACAAAAAAAAAATCTTTAAAAGCGGCTCTTATAACGAATTAGTACAGACTGATGACTTCATTTATTTGCACTCAATTTTGGTTTCATACATATTCAGACAAAATCTATTCTCTTTAATGCTCACATGAGTCTTCCAAAATAAAAACTCATGCAATAAATACAAAAACTCATTAAAAAAAGCCAGTTTGGTCTAGTGATTAAGACATCAGGCTAGAGTGCAGGAGATGATGAGTTCTAGTCCCTCCTTAGCCATGAAAGCTATTTGGGTGACCTTGTCCAGTCACCCCTTCCACTCCAAACCACCTCATAGGGTTGTTGTTGTGGGAAAAATAAGATCAGAAAGGTATATTCATCACTTTGAGTTATTTGTAAAAATAATAAAGGTGGAAGACAGAAAGACAGACATGGCATGATTTGGAGAAATGTGCTACTCACTTTTTTCATCAAACTAAGTCAAAGCATTTAGAAATGTGGATCAAACAAAACTGCACTTCATCTCTATGAATTAGCATTACTTACGGACCATAATCTGGAACAATCATTTTTGTTGTGCAAAATCACATTGCAATTTTTTTTACTGTGGTTTTAATGTTAAATGGCATCTCTGTGATTGATTCTGTTTTGCATTCAAATTATTTGTTTACATTACAGATTCTGGTTGATATTCAAATAATTGTCAGCGCAGTGCAATTTTTTTAAAAAAAATGGGCGTTTACTTACCTTTGATACGCCCGTTCTCGTTGGTTGAAGCCAGCATTCAGCGAGGGTTGTCCACAGCCAATCACAACAAGGGCTGAGTCTGTCAATCAAAAACTGAGCCTCTGTCCTCCTCCTCCTTGGATATTGGCCCAGTTTAGACGAAGCTGAAAGACAGACTTGACGTGGAAAAGGAACAGTGTTAACCGAACCAAACAGAAATCCATACACTGTACTCCTAGGAAGAAGTCACACCTCAGACTGCGGAATAAATAACAAACCTGATTTATTAATACAACAAGTAATAGTGCAAACAAACAGTAACGAGCATAGTCAAGTATAACCAGAGAAGAAAAGGGAGGGTCTGAATGCTGGCTTCAACCAACGAGAACGGGCGTATCAAAGGTAAGTAAACGCCCATTCTCCATTGGAGGTTGAAGCCAGCATTCAGCGAGGGACATACCCAAGCTACTAGTCCCGAGGGAGGGTAACCAAGGACCACTACTCCCCAGTGACTACTAGGACAGAGGCACAGCAACCTGTTGAAGCACTCGCCTGCCGAAGGCTGCCTCTGTAGAAGCATAGGAGTCAATTTTATAGTGGCGTATGAACTGAGTAGGGGAAACCCAGGTGGCAGCCCTACACACTTCCTCAAGAGAGGCCCGAGTCTGCCATGCAGCCGACGTGGCGGCGCTGCGGGTGGAATGGGCAGTGATAGTCTCCGGTACTGGCTTACCAGCTGAGGTATAAGCTCTGGTGATGGTGGCTCTGATCCACCTCCCTATAGTAGGGGATGAGACTTTAAGTCCCATGGAACGGGGAAGGAAGGCCACAAACAAAGCCTCTGATTTGCGAAAGGCCGAAGTCCGGTTAATATAGGCCTTCAAGGCACGTCTTACATCCAGAGTATGCCAGTGACGCTCTCTAGGATGCCGTGGGCGGGCACAGAAGGACGGGAGAACGATTTCCTGGGAACGGTGAAATAATGAGTTTACTTTGGGAAGGAAGGAAGGGTCTAGACGGAGGACCACTCTGTCTGGATGGAAGATACAAAGGTCCTGCCGAATGGACAGAGCTGAGAGCTCGGAGATACGTCTGGCCGATGTTATAGCCACAAGAAAGGCTACCTTGTAAGACAGGAGGCTGGTTCAAATGGGGGGCCGGTCAGGGCTTCCAGAACCAGAGGTAGGTCCCAGGTGGGAAAACGGTGCACGACTGGCGGGCAGATGTTAGAGGCTCCTTTAAGGAACCTATGCACCGTGGGCACATGTGCCAGGGAAGGGCAATTTGGGCAGGAGATAATGGTGGAGAGTGCAGCCAATTGACGTCGAAGGGTGTTAGGGGCTAACCCCAAATTTAGTCCTTTCTTAAGGAAACGGAGTAGGAGAGGAATGGGCACATAAAGGGGAGAAATACCTTCCAGACTGCACCATTCACAGAAAGCCTTCCAGGTGTTCTGATACACTCTATTAGTGGAAGGACGCCTGGAGGCCAAGATGACCTCAATGGTATCGAGATCATAGTGCTGTCGTTTCAGGACCTCCCGCTCAACCGCCATGCGGTCAAGCGTAACCACTGCGGGTCCGGGTAAACCACCTCCCCCTGTTGGAGCAGATCCGGAAAGGGGGGCAGTCTCCATGGGTGGCCTCGGGACAGGAAAAGGAGATCCCCGAACCAAACCCTGCGTGGCCAGTGAGGGGCAATTAGAATCACCTCCGCGGAATGTTTCATTATTTTTTGGATGACCCTGGATAACAGAGGGAGCGGAGGAAAGGCATACAGGAGTCCCTGGGGCCAAGGTGAGCGGAGGGCGTCGACTGCTTCTGCGCCTTCCGTCGGGAAGCGAGAGTAGAACCGGCTGAGCTGTGCATTCTGTGGGGTAGCAAACAGATCAATTAAAGGCAAACCAAATCTATGAACAATATCTTGAAACACTCTTGGATGTAATTGCCACTCGGTTTGGTCTAAATCCCGACGACTGAGCCAATCAGCCTGCTTGTTGGCTTCCCCAGAAATATATTCCGCCGAAAGGGAAATAAGATGTTTCTCTGCCCACAGACCCAGGGACAAGGCCTCCTCTAACAGGGCCACTGAACGTGTTCCCCCCTGCCTATTAACATGGGCTTTGGCCGTAACATTGTCGGTAAGGACCAACACATGAGAACCTTCTATTCTATTCTTAAAACTCTTTAACGCTAAACGGATAGTGCGAAGTTCTAGCAGGTTAATGGGGCATTCGGATTCCTCCCTCGACCAGGTACCCTGGGCCAGTTGGCCCTGAACATGTGCTCCCCAGCCTGAGAGGCTGGCATCTGTGGTTACTGTAATTCTATCCGGCAAAAGGAAGGAGGAACCTTCTTCCAAGGCAGAAGACGTCCACCAAACTAGGGATTGTCGAACCTGAGAGGGTAAACGAACCCAAACTGTAGGAGGGGACTGCCCCGGGGGAATGAGGGGAAGTAAGAACCATTGTAATCTACGTGAGTGCAGCCGTGCCCAGGGCACGATATCGATACAAGATATCATTTTTCCCAGCAGAGTGGCTAACAGGGCTAGAGAAACTGAGGGACAGCGGTTGATATTACCTATGATGACCCTAATGCTGTCCTGTCGCTCGGGGGATAAGAAAACCTTGCACTGTTGGGAATCAATAATTGAGCCCAAATGAAGAATTGAGGTACTAGGGACCAGACAGCTCTTACGGTAGTTGACCGAGAAGCCATGTCGGTCGAGCTCCTCCAGCACTATCTGTACATGACGCTCTGCCAAGGATGCAGAGGAGGCCTGAAGCAGAATATCGTCTAGGTAACACTGAACCCGGACCCCCAAGGACCTAAGGTGAGCCTCCAATGCCGCCAAGATCTTTGTAAAGACTCGGGGAGCTGAGGAAAGGCCAAAGGGGAGTGCTCTGTACTGGAAGTGTCTTCCAGCAAGGCAAAACCGGAGGAACTGCCTATCTGCAGGTGTTATGGGGATGTGAAGATATGCTTCGGAAAGATCCAGGGAGACTAGATAGTCAGACCTATGGATACCCCTGAGGATGGAACGTAGAGACTGCATCTTGAATTTACGATATTTGACAAACTGGTTTAACCTTTTGAGATCAAGTATAGGTCTCCAGTCCCCGGAGGGTTTTGGTACCAGGAAAAGTATCGAGTAAACCCCTGTTCCCCTCTGTTCCCTAGGGACCGGTTCAATGGCCCTAATCGCCAGGAGGTGGCGAACGGCCTGTTCCATTAACCGGCGTTTTTCTGGAGCCCCAGAAATATGACAGGGTATAAAACTTTGAGTAGGTGGTGACCAAAATTCTATTGATAACCCAAAACGTATAGTCTGTCTAACCCACGCGTCCTGCGTGGTTAAGTCCCAAGTATCCGCAAACCTGGCTAGTCTACCCCCAATTGGCAATTCCTGAGAGAAGTTATCTGCCTCGCCTGGAAAACTTGTTACCCCATCCCTTATAGGGACGTTTGTAAGATCTGCCCCTGGCCGATCTATCCTGGTAGGAGGACCTCTGGCCATACTGACCTGGGGTTCGGGGCAGATTGGAACCCTGGTCAGCCGATCGAAAGGGCCGCCTAGAATACGGGGTATGGCGGAAGGAACCTTTTTTGTTATAAGTTGGAAGGACCTTCCTACGATCCTTAGACTCCACCAGTAGTGGATCTAAAACCTCCCCAAAGAGGGATTGACCCGCAATCGGCTTAGAAGCCAGGCGCCATTTTTGGCGAGCATCGGCAGTCCAGTTCTTGAGCCAGTTCACCCTGCGACCTGCCGTGGCAGCCGCAATGGATTTTGAAGAAAAGCGTGCTGCCCTGAGAGTAGCGTCAGCAGTGAATTGAGTTGCAGCTATGACTTTGTTGAGGTCTTGATGAATGCGAAGTTCTGATGAGGGAATCAGCTCCTGGAGCTGGCGTAGCCACAAGAGCGACGATCTGGCAAAGAAGGATGCAGAACAGGAGGCGCGAACCGCCCAGGCCGAGGCATGGTGGGACTTTAGCAGGAGTTGTTCTAGCCGACGATCATCCGGTTTCAGGAGTTCCTCAGCTTCCCCCGGAATGGGATTTGGGGAGTGGAGCGCAGCTACCGGGACGTCCACCGATGGAGGGGAGAGTAGACCCGTCAGTTCAGCCGCCGTATTAAAGAATCTCTTGTCCTGCTGGGAAGGCATTGGTCCTGAAGTTGGAGCCACGAACTGCCGCTGCACGTTGTCTAGAAATATCTTGGGCGCTGGGATAACATCCAGCTCTGTCACCTGTTCCTCAAATACCGGAACCTTGGATGAAGAGGTTGCCGCATCTGTTGTTACTGGAGCAGAGGCCAGGCCAGCTACATTCCTGGCCTTATGTAGTAATGACTTGAATAGGGCAGGTGGGAATAAGCCCACTGACGTGGGTTGTTCTGGGGCGAGGCCTTCATCCTCTGACAGTGCTGTGGGGTCACACTCACCCTCCTCCAGGGTAGCAGGTCTTATATCTTCACTAGAATCATCAGAGGAGTCTTCAGTAATGGCAGCCCCCCTGAGGGACTGAGAGTGAGCTTGACTAGAGGGTCTAGATGGGATGACCTGGGCAGAGGCCTGCATTTGCTGGAATCCAGCTAGACACTGTTGTACTGTTGCTGCCATGACCATCTGCCAGCTTGGCTGATCAGACTGATGTGAAGGGCCTGCCTGAGAAGGAAGGGAGCTGGAGGCCACACTAGCAGGGGGTCCAGTCGCCTGTGTCCAGCCTATGGTGGGAGCAGAGGCCACAGGAATATCTGGCCCAAAGGCAGAAGCAATTTCCTGGGGGTTGACTTGGGCAGAGGAGACCAAACCTCCTTCCCCCCATACATTAGGGTCTAATAGGGTAGGTGCCGGGGCATCCAGGTTGTGGACTTGAGCCTGGACCACTACCTGATGTTGTGGGGGTGCCATGATCTCCCCTTGGTGGTCTGCCCTTTCCACTATTCGTTGCAGCGCTCGATCGCGCCTCCTTTCATCCCTTTCAGCAGCCTTAGACCCCTGGGTTGCTTTGTGCTGCTCTGCTTCCATCGGGGCAGGAGTAATCTCCTCCCCGGAATCGGGCCCTTTCTGGCCTTTGTTTTGCTTCTTTTTGGACTTCGCCGGGGCTCTTGCAGCCTCCGCCATCGTGTCTCAGCAGAAAATGCCTCCTGCGCGCGCCGCTTGATGACGCGGCGCCTCCAAGATGGCGATCGTTCCCGGAACGAAAAAAGGCGGGAAATCGGCAATTTTAAAAGTGCGGCTTGGCGCTGGGCTTTGGAGCCGCGCCGCTGAGCCGCTAGGCGAAAAGAAGCCGGCTGCAGAGGAAAAAACTTCGTTTGGGCGTTTGTTTTCCCTTGCCCTGCACCTGTGCTCCTCAGGAGCTTCGGTGAGTCAGCGTCCCTCCAGCTCTCACCGGAGTGCAAGCACCGGCCGATGGAGAAAATTCACCCCCCCTTAGGGCTTGCAATGCTTCCCGACAATGAGAAGGGAAAAAAGGGGAGGGGGGGCAGCTGGAATAAGGCTCTTAACGGCCACAAGTGGCGGTTGTTAAGGCCTGGGGACAGAGGGAAAGCAATTAGCTGATTGCTGATCTTTGTTCTGTATTTTATCTTATATCCTTTTGTTTTTTTTTTTTTTTTTTTTTTGAATTAAAACTTACAGTTGAAGCCAAACAGTCAGCGAGGTGAAATCCACGTCTAGCCTTTTGAAGGGCTGAGTCTAAACTGGGCCAATATCCAAGGAGGAGGAGGACAGAGGCTCAGTTTTTGATTGACAGACTCAGCCCTTGTTGTGATTGGCTGTGGACAACCCTCGCTGAATGCTGGCTTCAACCTCCAATGGAGAATGATCAATCCTTCTTTTTTTCTTTCTTTTCTTTCTTTTTTTTCTTTTTTTTTAAGCTACTGGGGATGAATTCTTCCCACCCATTTTGAACTTGTAATGGTAAAGGTACAAGTTGCACAGAGTCTATTTTTCATTGCCAATTAATACTTGCCTTTGCAGAATTGTCTGCTTATTCATGTGATGTACAGGTTTTAGCAAATGCTGACAATATCAAATTTCCTTGCTTAAAAGTAATACAATGTGAATATGATGTCTAATTTCCATTAAGTTGTCTTCCCTCCCTCCCTCCCTCCCTCCCTCACACACACACACACACACACACACACACACACACACACACACTATAATGAAAGAAATATCTGCTTTTCTTCATCAATCACTCACTAATTTAGAATTACTTTAAGGTGAATTATTGCAAGTATGCAAATGTTGTTGGTTTTTCTTATGCTCTTCTGTATCTCTCTGCCAGGACTCTTGACTGTCCCAATCTCCTGAATTTTTTTTTAAGCCCTAGAGAGCGTATAGTAGTTATACATAACATAACATCTTTGCTTGGGATTTAATGGAAGTGTTGGAATCAGAACATTCTGAGTCTCTATTGGTATATTTGTATCTTCAAACTGATGAGGTCCAGGTAACATAATATTGACTGCATTGAAGTCGGGGATTCTAGCTGGCATGGAATAGCATAAATAGGTTTGGGGGGGGATGAGTTTTATTATGTTTGTGTTCAAATGGACCAAATGGACTAGTACTGGTTTTACTGTACTATTAAAGGGAATGTTACATGAGGAGAAGGATCTCAGGAGTTTGCACTTTTTCTATCCTGCTATGTTAAAGTACAAGAATTTATAATGTGATAGCTTCAAATGACTAAAGTTCTGGTGCAAACGGCCTCTTGGCCTACAATGCCATCTGTTATTTGAGGAAGACGGGTCAGTCCGAGAAAATCCACAGACTACATATCACTCTCAAATGCAGAGATCCTTCTCCATACAAGACTAGTTATGAAAAGTCTTCAGGATCGAGAGCCTCAAATAGCCACAGCTATTTGATCTTGTCAGAACTGAGCCCGAGTCTGTTCTTCTTCATCCAGTCTTGCAGAGCTTTGAGACACCAGGATAGAACATCATCAGCATCACACTTTAACGGTCCAAGGTTGTGACGTACAATTAGGTCTCAACAACATAGTGATTT
This sequence comes from Diadophis punctatus similis, assembly GCA_023053685.1. NCBI lineage: Eukaryota > Metazoa > Chordata > Lepidosauria > Squamata > Dipsadidae > Diadophis > Diadophis punctatus. The sequence goes on along the minus strand of JALIGW010000016.1, from coordinate 9,286,715 downwards.
TACCAAATCCCGAACTGATATGTAGATGTTAAATGGGAAGGGTAAGAGTTTCCATCCCTGAGGCACACCACACATGCAGAGTTAAAGCTTTATTTATTTATTTATTTATTATTTGTTCTTCTATGCCGCCCTACTCCCGAGGGACTCAGGGCGGCATACAACAATTGTATAAGAACATTAATAATAAACAGTAATTTAAAAACAACAGTTAAAAGATATATAAAAATTAAAAAATGTTCTCAATCAGCCATACCAAGGGGGGAGTTCAGATGGATTTAGTCTTTCCCCCCTGCCTGCAGGAAGAGCCATGTCTTAACGGCTTTCCGGAAGGCCAGCAGGGTGGGGATGGTTCGAGTCTCTGGGGGAAGTTGGTTCCAGAGCGCGGGGCCCCCCACAGAGAAGGCCCTCCCCCTAGGGCCCGCCAACCGGCATTGTTTGGCTGACGGGACCTGGAGGAGGCCCACTCTGTGGGCCCTAACCGGTCGAAGGGAAGTTTGATTTCTCCCTGTCAACACTTACATCAACTGCAGAAAAAGATGGAGAATTACTATGCTGCCATATGCCAGTCCTCACAGCTGGTCCAGAAGGATACCATGATCAACCATATCATTGAGAGACCAAGGAGCACCAGGATTGATCCATCACTTACATATTAGCTCCACCAATGGTCATCAACAAATGTGATTAATGTTGACCCTATACTTTACTCTGCCTTGGTCTGGATCCCAACTGAAACAGTTCCAGATAGTCCATTTTCTCCAAGAACTTTGGAGGTTACTGCCCAACTATCTTCTCAAGAAATTTCCTTTTAAAAAAAAGGCTGGATACTAGATAAAAATTGTCCAGGATTATTGGGTTTAGCACCAGCCTTTTGAGGAGGAACTGCATGGGCATCTCATTTATGGCTGGAGGAACTACCCTTTCTCTCAAGGAAAATAAGCAAAATGAATGGATATAACTCTGAAACAAAATCACCATTTGATCACATTAAGATGAAAGAGTGAGAGAATTGGTGAATAATAGAAGGATGATGGGACATCAATGTGAGGCAGACAATTATTAGAAGTATCAAGAAGAAATTTTGGGGGAAATGGTCCTGGAAGAAACGGTAAGAAATTGTCAAGCTAGACCAATAGCAACTCAAAATCCAGCCAAAGTCCAGCTCTATTTGCTTACACTGTATAGACAGAATCTTGCCAGAATAAACCTATACTGCCTCAAGGTAATGAATAATGAAGAGCCAAGGTGGTGCAGCGGTTAGAGAGCAGTACTGCAGGCTACTTTAGCTGACTGATCATTTGAGTTCAGTTGTTCAAATCTCACCGGCTCAGGGTTGACTCAGCCTTCCATCCTTCCGAGGTAGGTAAAATGAGGACCCAGATTGTTGGGGGCAATGTAAATATATACATTGCTTAATGGTGTAAACCGCTTAGAGAGTGCTTGCACTATGAGGCGGTATATAAATATCACTAATAAATAATAAAAATAAATAATATACTCTGGGATATTCTGGGGAATGACTACCCTGGATCTATCTCCCTTCCTACAATCCAGTTCTGGATTATGCTATCTCTAGTCTCACCCCCTCCCCTCCTTGGATTGTGCCCCCTCCTTCTTAAGATGCTGCTGCTTACTGTAGTCTGTCACAGAAATGAAAGAAATGAAAGGAATATAAAAATTTCTTGGAAGATAAATTTATCTCCCCAAAAATGAATAGAGTGTGGATGTAAGAAAAGAAGGTGTAGAAATGGAACGGAATGAAAATAATTATGTTTCAAAGGGCCACTTAAGCATGTAGGAAGTATGAAAAGGGATTCTTGATAAAATGAAGAAATGAAAGAAGTAGTGATTGAGAAAAAAAATTAATACAAAAATAAAGGTTTGCTGCAAAAAGAGATGGGAAAAAGGTATTACATAATGACTGTAGACACAGTTGTGAATAGTGTAGTCAAGGAGACCATGGAACAGTTGATATTAAAAGAGGCAGAGAAAATGGGGCTTAATTTTGATGGAAATGGAAAAAAATTGCTCTGGAAATGTGAGTGACTGGGGCTAAACTAGAAACCTCAACAATGGAGAATAGAAGTAAAATTTAAAAGGGATGAAATTATTTGGGATATCAAGGGAATAAGGAAATGCTGGGAGAATATATGCCAATAGTGATAGATATGCCAATAGTGATGTGTCAAACAGCATGATTGAACCAATTGTTATCAACGTTGATGTCCAAGAAAAAAAAATCAATGAAAAAAGTCATAAGTGCTCAGAGCATGTTGAAAATGATAAAGTTGCCAATGTAGACAATTGTAACAGGAGAAATCATAAAATATAGAAGCCGTTTCCTTGTCATAGCTGTGCGACTTGTTTAACATATATGTGAAGGAGGTTTCTTTCAAGAGGATTGGAAGAATGATGTTATTTTTCCTTGTACTGTAAAAAGAGAAAGTTTGAAAGAGTGACTGTAGAAACTACAAGGGGATCAGGTTTTTTTTAAGTGTGGCCAGGAAGATGTGATCAAAAACTTACAAAGAGTGTCAATCAACAAAATTGGAATACTGCCATGTAGCTTTAATCTGGACAGAGGCTGTGAAAATACTACCTGAAAAATACATAAACTTGACAAAAGAAATGCTATTTTATTTTTGTTCATTTCCAGGAACCATTTAATAATGGTTGATGCCTGATTTATGGGATGTTTTACATCAGTGTTTCCCAACCTTGGCAACTTGAAGATGTCTGGACTTCAACTCCCAGAATTCCCCAGCCAGCGCTGGCTGGGGAATTCTGGGAGTTGAAGTCCAGACATCTTCAAGTTGCCAAGGTTGGGAAACACTGTTTTACATGAATATGGTGCTGAAAGATAGTAAAAGTGATGGTGGGAGGGAGGTTAAGAAGAAAGCAAAGCATACGCAAGAATAAATGGATTGCTTAAGAAATAGTTGGACACTAAGCAGAGTAATACAAGGAGGTGCATTGGCCCCTTGGTTTAGCATTTATATGAATACATAAGAAATATTTTAAATTATGTTATAAGTGGACTAGTTGGGATGTGTATGTGCATGTACTTTTGTGTGTAGACAAATATACATTTTTGGCTAAGAAGTCAAACAATTTGCAGCATGATACATTGAGGAATAAAATCAGAAAACTGATGTATTAAAGGCCAATGTGGTTGGATTTGACAAGAGTAAATGGGCTGGATGATTGCTAGTGATTTATAAATGGGGAAAGCTAAGCAAAAGTAGATGCATTTGTGGTCAAATGTTTTATTAAAGAAGAGGAAATAGATGCAGCCATTTTAATACAGAAAAATGCTGGGGGAAAGATAACATGTAGTCCAGTGATGGCGAACCTATGGCACGGGTGCCACAGGTGGCACGCGGGGCCATATCTGCTGGCACGTGAGCCATTGCCCTAGCTCAGCAACAGCGCGCATGTGCGTGCCCGCCAGCTGATTTTTAGCTTGCGCAGAGGCTCTGGGAGGGCGATTTCAGCCTCCGGAGGGCCTCTGGGGTGGTGGGGGGAGCTTTTTTGCACTCCCCAAGCTCCCAAGAAAGCCTCTGGAGCCTGAGGAGGGCAAAAAATGGGCCTACCGGGTCCACTGGAAGTCGGGAAACAGAGGAGTGGGGGGGTCGTGCACGCATGCGCAGGGGGGTGGGGCAAGTGGGGGGCTTTGAATTATGGGTGTGGGCACCCATGTGCGTGCGATAGCGCGCGCACACACTATTTCGGCACCCAAGGAAAAAAAGGTTCGCCATCACTGATGTAGTCTGTCGCAAGGAATAAAGGTAGTTCTTGTTGTGGCCCGTTGGCTGCCAGCAGAGCTAGCTGCACAGTCAGACGAGGAGGAGGCGGAGGGAGAGGGAGAGCCTGGACCAGCTTCGGAGCCTTTGAAAGGCTCTGATAAGGAATCAGCATCAGAGACAGAGGCAGAGCAGGAGCCTTCCATCCTCCCCCAGGTGGAGAGGCAGCTGTCTTCAGGTCCTGAGCTGAGTGAGCGGGAGGAACAGATGGGGCCCATCCCAGATGCAGGTATGCGCAGAGAGAAAAGGAGAGGAGAGCAACGGAAAACAATAAGCTGGATCTCAAGGAAAAGCAGACGTGGACACAAGCCAGACCCTCCCTGGCTGGCAAATAAATAGTAGGGGTGTGGGAGTGGCCAATTGTCACAGACAACGGTTCATTTTTAGGATACAGCAAGCAATTCAGATTTCTTGGCCTGGTCTGTTGGGACTAATTACATTTGCTTTTTGTTTATCCACATGAATAAAAGTCTGTTCCTGTCCTGTTTTGAAAAGGGTTGCTTTTTACTTGCGAGTAAGCGACTTATCATTACTTGCAAAGGCCGGGTCAGAACAGTGCTTGACTTAAACCATTCATTTAGATACCATTCGAAGTTACACTGAAAAAAAGTATGTTATGACCAGTCCTCACATTTACAACTATCACAGCATTTCCATGATCAAAATTTAGAAGTTTGCCAACTGGCATGCATATATGGTGGTGGCAACATTCCAGAGTCATGTGATTGCCAGTCGGCTTCCAACTGGCAAAGTGAATGAGGCAAACTGGACTTACTTAACAACCATACATTTCATTTCATTTAACAACTGCAGTGATTCACTTAACAACCTTGGCATAAAAGCTCACTTAACAACAGCCTTGCTTAGAAATAGCAATAGAACTTAGACTTATATACCGTTCAACAGTGCTTTTACAGCCCTCTCTAAGCGGTTTTACAGAGTCAGCATATTGCCCCCAACAATCTGGGTCCTCATTTTACCCACCTCGGAAGGATGGAAGGCTGAGTCAACCTTGAGCCTGGTGAGATTCGAACTGCCAAACTGCTGGCAGCCAGTGATCAGCAGAAGTAGCCTGCAGTACTGCACTCTATCCATTGCGCCACCATGGCTCTTTGGACATTCTGGTTCCAATTGTGGTTGTAAGTCCAGAACTACCTGTATATCAGGGTTTCCCAATCTTAGCCATTTCCAGGTACGGTATATGGATTTCAACTCTAAGAATTCCATAGCCACCATAGCCGTTGCTGAGAATTCTGAGAGTTGAAGTCCACTCACCTTCAATTTCCAAGATTGGGAAACACTGCTGTAAATGAATTAATGTAGATGGAATACAGAAGTGTATGGCCAGCACAAAACAAGTACAGTGAGGTGGTTTGGTCATAGAGGGAGTATGAATGAGAAATGCATCACAAAACAAATACATAAAGAATGAGTGCGCTGCGATGAAAAGAAAGACTGACAAAAGGCATGGTTGGATGCAGCTGATAAGATCCTGTAAAGAGTGAAAAGTTTAAAGAACAAAAAACAGGCGACATGGAAATTTGCAGAACAATCAACAATCAATAGAAGCATGTTCTATTTGCCAGGATAGAAATGTACGGAGGTATAATGGCTGGATTTACAATATTGAAATCTAAATGTAAAAAACATTTAGCTACCGTATTTTTTGGAGTATAAGACGCACTTTTTTCCTCCCTTAAAAGAGGCTGAAAATTTGGGTGCGTCTTATACTTCGAATGTAGCTTTTTCGAAGCTTTTTTTCCCAGCCCTAACGAGGTGCTAACAATCTTCCTGGCTTCCTATTCCCTTCGAAGAAGGTTTTTTCCAGCCCTAAGTCTTTGCAGGCTTGTTTTCATTTCTACTCCCTCTGAAAAAGCGTTGCTTTTCAGCCCTAACGCGGTGCTAACGATCTTCCTGGCTTGCTGCATTTATTTTTATTCCTACTCCCTCCGAAGCAGTTTTTCCTGCCCTAAGTCTTTGCAGGCTTGTTTTCATTCCTACTCCCTCTGAAAAAGGCTTTTTCAGCCCTAACCAGAGGATAAAATAATGTGCTGAAGCTGAACAGACTAAGGACGCTAGCCAGATGAATACCTGGTAGGTAGCTTTTCCCCCCTATTTTCTTCCCCCAAAACTAAGGTGCGTCTTATACTCCGAAAAATACGGTAAGTCTACTCTGTTATTAGAAAAGTTGGTTCACTATTTCTTTCTATTCTTTCCATAACATTCCATATCAGGAGAAGGATGCAAATAATTGTGCCAGAAGGATACAAATAATTTTTCAAATATTGCATAATCAAACCCAAATCGTCCAGATGAGATCTTAAATCAGTTTATATCTGGGAAAAGAACCCGATATTCACTCATGAAAACTTCTCATGTGAAAAGGATCCTAGCTTTTCCTTCAAATTAAGTGAGGTGGAAAAATCTAAAGATTCTAAATTCAGCCAAAATGAATCTTTTCCATGAGCACTACCATGATTGACAGAAAGCACGGATCCCCAGTTTTGAACTAGTTCACACATACTATCAAGCATCTCTTGATCTTTCATGAGTTGTTTTGCACTCAAAACCAGGATTCAACTGCTTTAATGCAAAGGTCCTAAATGAGAAGTCCAATAGCAAATTGCAACACAATACTGCGCTGCTAAAATCTGCGCTGCTAAATCTGATCGTAAAGTTAGACGATCAGAAAAAAAGACAACAAAATCTTATCTTAAAAAAGACCACAGCAGAGATTTCTTTTCCGCTTCAACACTTCTGAATGTAGCTTATATTCTACAGGAGCCGTGGTGTGAATAGCATAGATAGCAATAGCAATAGCACTTAGATTTATATACTGCTTTACAGTGCTTTACAGCCCTCTCTAAGCAGTTTACAGAGTCAGCATATTGCTCCCAACAAGTTGGGTCCTCATTTTATCACCTCGGAAAGATGGAAGGCTGAGTCAACTGAGTCAATCTTGAGCCTGGTGAGATTTCAACTGTTGTGGCCCACCAGCAGCCCGTGCAGCTGGTAGCGGATCCCGTCTGAGAAGAGGCCGAGGTGGTGATGCACCAGCGGCCTGTGCAGCTGGCACCAGAGTCGGATAGTGAGGAGGCTGGCGAGGACTCGGTGCCAGAGGCAGAGATTCAGCCAGGGCCTTCACATCAGTGATGAGGAAGAAGAGGAGGAGCCTCTTCTTAATGCATGGGCACGCAGAGCTGCCAAAAGGCAAGAATGGTTCCTCAGGAGGAGGTCTCCTCAGGAGTAAGGCTTGGGGCTAATTGGCCACTCCCCTAGTCTACTTAAGGGATGACGATGACAGCAAAAACTCTGCAGGAAACAACGTTTGTTCGTTCATGTGCCTTCGTGTTTTGAAAACGTCTGCTCAGCTTATCTGTTTTGGCATCCTTCTTGCGGACTGCTTCTAGGCATTTTGCCAACCCTTGTAAGCTTCTTGAGATATCCAGGACTAATTGCTTAGACTTAATTTATGACTTTATGGACTTATGCTAGCTGTTAATGCCGTTTAATTAACAGCTGGTTTTTTCAAGAAAAGACTGCTTTAACTTGTGTTTGTGTGTGTCGACTACTAAGCAAGTTTATTAGTAGTTGTTAATTGAGTAAACATAGGTTTGTACAAACTGCGTGTGTGCTACGTTCTTTCTGGTCCGTAGCTGGGGCAGAACATCAACTGCCAAATTGCAGGCAGCCGGCAGGCAGCAAAGTAGCCTGCAGTACTGCACACTAACCACTATGCCACCATGGCTCATATAATATCACTGGAGTTACCATATCTGAGCTGCAAAGAAATTCATTAATCCTTCATTGTCATCTAGAGTTTTCCAACCTGAATACAATTGCTTTATGTGCATTGAGAAATGTAAACAGAGTTTACTTCCTCCCCTGCAACTCACATAATGTACTGTTGCTCACACTGCTGCTTGCCAGTTGGGACAGCCTCCTAGAAACTGGGATATTCCACATCAAATGTGCACACTTATGTCATTGGATCTCACCAGCAATATGGTCTTGCCCAGATTATAACACCAACATGTCCCATTGTGTGTCTATATCAAGGCAGATATCTGGAAAACCCATTAAGGGCAGAATGTTTAAGGTGTCCGCCCTGTTTTCTTACCACGCTCAAGTATGATTTTTTTCCCCCCTATTGTTGTTCTGTTCACTGAAGTCAATGGCCAGGAACTGAGATACAGGAAACCCAAGATAATATTTGTTAAAAGTGGTTTTGCTGCTATGAATGAAAAGTGTCTGTCTGATCACTTGAAATACTGAAATATACTTTGTGTCTCCTTCATTTGTGAGTCCAGGATAATTTTCTCATAGTTCCAATCTCCAGAATTAGCCATGCAAAAAATTTAACCCCCCAAATTTTCCAGACCCACAAAATATCTATTTGTCCTTAATATATCAAGGCAGCTTTGAACCCAATCCTAAACACATCTACTCAAAACAAAATCCTAGAATTCACTTCATAGTAGATACATGAGTAGAAGTGAATAGAATTCACTTCATTGTAGATACGCTGTCTTCTAAATTTAAAAGACTTTCCTTTTATGAACAGAATTATTTGTGATTCTATTTTTGCTTAAATAGAAGCTACATTAAATACATTGGAGCTTACATCAAATCAACATATTTAGGAGGAATATGACTGTCCTCTTCAACCAATATTTAACTCCCAAAGCTATTAAATGTAATCCTCAGTACATTCATTTACAAGTTATTTCCACTGAGTTGAGCTTGTAAAGCCAAAGGGGAAGTTTCAGTGCATAGCATAAATCAGCCAGGATTGCACATCACCTATGACAACAGAATTAACGTACTGATTAAATAATTGAATTACTAACTAAGAAGCGCTCAGTTCAAATCATACCTCCGTTGCAAATTTATTAGCTCAATTTCTACATAGCATCAAGCCATGAACAAACTCAAATTGAATTTTCCTTCTCTTGTTTCTCCATCATTTCACACAGTCCAAAATTAGCCACCTTTTCTTCATTACAAACCACAATTTTCCAAAATATACAACCTAGGCTGATGCTCTTGCACACAACTTGCACCTTTATATTTTAATATTGGGTGGCAAATAATACTAAAAATGGCTTACTTTAGGCCAGGGATGTCAAACTTGATTTCATTGAGGGCTGCATCAGGGTTGTTTTTGACCTCGGGGGGGCTGTGGGGGGCATGGCCAGGGTGGCTGTGGCCAGCTCAACGTCACTCTTGTTGGGAGCGCCTGTGATGGCCCGAGCGCTCTGCCAGTGAAAATGGGCTCCCGGGCTCCGTTTTCTGCTGCCACAACCCTCTGCCAGCAAAAACGAAGCCACCGTGGGTCGGTTCTTCGCTGTTTCCAGGGCGGCCCCGCGGGCCAGATCTAAGCAACCCCCGGGCAGGATCCTGTCCCCGGGTCTTGAGTTTGACACCCCTGCTTTAGGCATTCACAATTACATTAAGCATATAAAGCAATTTAAGACATGAACGGAGTAAAAAAATATTTATTATTAAATGTAATGAAAAACTGTACCCTAAAATCTTTCTAGTGACAGAGAGCTGCAATAGCTAATACTTTAGAGTAATGACTTGTAAAGAATAGCTATAAGAGTCTGTGGTTTCAGTTTCAATGTAAAAAATCAATTTATAATCTGAGAAGTAGAAGAAGAAGAAAAAGACTAAGAGACCACAACTATTAATGGAATGCTCCTGACTTAATCTGTGCTTGTTTTGTCAGATTACCAGTAAAATATAAATATTCCCCAGAATCTGAAAATCTACATCTCTAAAATCATCTTGTTGCAATTAGCTTAATGATCCCCAAAAGTGTGAAAATATAATTGCTAAATCTGGAAGTGCTAGAGAGCTTGAAATAATACAATACGTTTCTTCAAATCTCTTTAAATGTGCTGTTCAAAAACCACTAAAATTATGCCATTGCTTTATTAAGCAATTGTATTATTTTTCAAAAAATATGACAAAGGTCAGTTGGGATTCTTCATCCAATATTGCAGCATCAGCTGTGGGTCTGCCTATGCAGAAAGAGGGGAACAAATTAATGAAATTCCATTTATACTGAACTATCTAACAGGCGTATAAAGAAAATTCTCTCTCTCTTCAACCCATTGGTAATTCTCCTTATCTTTCCTGATGTACCCTATTGAATATAAACTTGTCATGATGAATAGAATGAAAATGTCAAAAGCAAAAGGAACCCTTTTCTTTGATAAGCTAACAATGCAACCAAGTTCAGATACAAATCTTTTCAAAATATCGGGAGGTTGGTTACAGTTGACAAATCACACAGATTCCTATCACTTACAGGCAATAAGTTGCCCATAGTATATAAGCTTGTTTTATACAGCAATTTCTCAGCTCTAGCAAAAATAGCATGCATGAATCTATTCTGCCCACAACGTTTCTGAAAAAATACTTCCAATATCTAGCATTAAAAATATTTCTAATATCTTTTTGCCAAATCACACTCCACATGGGACTATCCAAATTTCACTGCATGAAAATTTTCTTGTGGCCTAGGTTTCCCCCCCCCCACTTTTTTTTTTGAAGCTCATCTAAAAATATTTCATTAAAAGTCAAAATAAAAAATAAGCTTCAGGGTAAATGCATTATATTTGAAGGGAAGGGAATAAAGGTGATCTAATTTACTATACGTCTGTCTGAAGTCAGAAATCAAAATGAAGCTACCAACTTGTTACTGTTGGCGTCTGACCCATACAGGCATATATAATGGCTTCTATCCATGTTCAAAATAAAAATTTGGACACCCTCATGATTTTACTACCTCCAACATGAACTATTCTAAAACAGATCGAAAGCTCAGTGATCCTCTTAAAGTAAATATCTCAGATCTGTTGGTCATGAAAAGACTACGCATTGTTCAATGAAAACCCAAACACTGCAGGGGAGAGTCACATTTGCACTTCTGGACACAACAGATCAACATGTATCGATATTGCATAGATTATTTTTTAAAAAAAAACCTTAACCCCCAACTGAAATTGATCCAAAGTTTTCACAGGTACTAATTTCACCTTTAACGTATTGCACACTTCATTAAATATTATGCAATGAGTTTCACAAAATAAAATGGAAGATGATGGGTGCACTATAGATCCGTATTGAAGATGGCTACGTCCTCCAATCTTTCTAAGCAGATATCTAAAGAGGTTTTTATTTTCATTGACAGAGCATCAACATATATACCATTGCTCTAATATGATTGGTTTCACATTCCTTTCAAGCCAAGAAACTGTTGAATATTCCTCAACTATAGTAAAGGCGGATTTCTCAGTAATATACCATAAAAGGGCATGCCAACTATGGGACGGAGAGAGAAATTAAACTGGGGCTAATCTGGTCCCTGTCCAGATGACTACAGGCAACCAGCATTAAAGTAATCCCCATAGCTTTATCATTTGTTCTGCCTCTTTGCAATAGTGATAGAATGGCTTTTACGAAGAAGGCAGTGGCATATCCAAGGGATGAATTATATAACTGAAAACAGATTCTGGAACTATGTATAGGTGCCATATAATTGTAACTATTTTATTTTTAGCTCTTGTGATAGTGCTTATCAGGAGAAATGTTGCAGAAACATTTCCCAGTTCCCTGCTCCGAATTGCCCTTCTCCAGCTGCTTATATTCTGGATCGATGGATGGATGGACAGATAGATAGATGGTTTACACACACACACACTAAACACGCACACTCTAAACACACACAGATATTCTATGTGCGCGCACACACACATATAAAAACACACACACACATATTCTATGTGCACGCACACACAAACAGAGAGAGAGAGAGCAAGGAAAAACCCCACAGGAACTGAATGAGAATTAAAGCACATTCAACAGACTCAGAAAATCAGCTAACTTTTGCCAAAAGGGATTGAAAGCAGATGGGAGGGGAGAATTAAACAGAGTATTTTTGGGGGAAAGACTGGCTGGCATTTTACTCCAGCATTTGGTTGTAAGGAGTATAAATATTTACTAATTCCAAATAATGACTCCTTCCAGAACTCCAGAACAGTTCCATGTTTTAGGAATCTAAGATCAGGACCTTCCTTCTCCCCTTCCTGCAAAGCTCTCATAATAATTTCTTAGATCCTCCCTTTTCTGCATTCTAGATAATGCCTCACTTAGGAACTAGAACCTTTCCTATGGTTCTTTGCTATCTTGATGAGATTCCTAGCAGCATCTTCTAAAAGTCATCATACTGCCTTTTTGTAACATGGTCTTGCAGCCACAAAAATAACCAATAGCTGGACTAAAATGGTGGGAACTATCAGACATCGTTGAGCAAAATTACCAGAGCTGCAATGAACAAGTTTAATACAGGGCAATTAAAAGAGCAAAGACCAGTTTCTTATGCATGGGACTTTTCTCATAAGACAAATGAACATCTCTAGAGAATACAGACAAAACTGATGGCATTACATAAAGCAAAGCAGTATGTAACCAAGTTGCACTTGGCCATTTCTTTCCCTAGGAGAAACAAACAAGTTCAGAATTCAAAGCAGCTTGGCAGAAACCATATGGAATAGCCAAGAGATAAAGGGAAACAAATTAATTTTCCATCTTTAGACTTTTTTAATGATGGGGGGGACATAATTCCAGTCAGGAGTCCGTGCAAGACTCCACAGCTGGAAAGGATCAGGCTGAATTAGAGTACTTCCAAGATCTCTGTTGGAATGGGATGTACCAATAAATGAAAGGATTAGCAGCCAAGATTGGAGAGAAAGGGGAAATGAGCAGGAACCGGCAATTATGGGATAAAGGCTGAAGTTGAGTAGAGAAAAGTCTTAAGTTATCTTTGATAAGAAGTATGGGAAACAACAAGCCTTTCTGATCCAAGAAGTGAAAATAAACTTTGGAAAGAGGAAAAAGGAGGACTGTGTTCTATTGGAAGATGATTCATGGGAAGTAAACATCTCAGCCATGTTCTCTCCGTGTTCTCACAAGAACACTACAGCATGGTAAGACAATAAACAAAACTGTCTGAGTCAGATTATATGTGTCACAGCAAGAATCAGAGAATGGAATGTTGGACTACCATTCACAGGCCGTCAGGAGTCTTACAAATAGCAAAAGAGGACCAAGGAAAAAGCTCTGTAGACCTGGACCAAAGGCCTATCTGGACGGGCATTCTGCTTTTCATTATCTAGATTTCTCTGGAAAGCTTCGGTGCAGAATAGAAGCTTGGGAGTGGGGGGGGGAGGCTATGAAACAGTAATACTCCCCTGCCACAAGTATTCAGTAAAAACTCTGTCCGAACTTACAGGGTTTCTTTTCATTCTGTTCTTTTTTTCTGTAGGGCTTACACGGGAGATTTCTCAAGAGAATAACCCCACTAGGGTGGTTAGGGGAGCAGTAGAAGAATCAAATATTTTGGGATAAGTACAGAAGCAGCATTGCACTCCTCGCCTTTGGTGTCTTCTGGAGGGATTGAATGCTGCCAATTAAAAGATGTCAATTAAAGGTGACATTTATTCTGCCCCCCCCCTTTTTACCCCCATAAGGAACTCGATGTGCAGTTGGAGGAAAACAAAGAAAAGACGGGGGGGGGCAGCCTTTGGAAAATTCCATAAAGAATTAAATTGTATTTTTTCTGTTGTACGCCGCCCTGAGTCCTTCGGGAGTTGGGCGGCATATAAGAAAACCAAATAAATAAATAAATAAATAAGAAAACCAGAGGGGCTAAATGAGAAGGGAATCCTCCAAAATAACTCTAAGGAGCCACTTCGAAGGGTCTGGGGATTCCTGATGTTTCCGACTACATTATTATTATTATTATTATTATTATTATTATTATTATTATTATTATTATTATTATTATTATTATTATTATTATTATTATTATTATTATTATTATTATTATTATATTTGTCAAGCGTATATGATAACAGCAAAGTATAAACAAAGTATAAACATGATTGTATATAATAGTACAAGCATGATTAGGAGTACAAGAAGTATGAATACATGGGTGCATTTGGACAGGAACGGTAGGCACGATTGTGCGCTTATGCACAATAAAAAACACAATAAAAACACAATAAAAAACACAATAAAAAACACGGGGATCTGCAGAAAGAGCAATGGCCAAACATCTGGAACCAGAGGAAGTCCCTTCAAGTCCTTCGGGAGGCTCAGCAGTGGGCGAAGAGAGCGGGTAAAGGGGACACCTGCGCGAGGGACAACCTGTGGCCGCGCTTTGAAAGCCCGCATCGTGGGAAAGAGGGGGCGAAGAGGGGGGGCGGGATGCTCCGGGATGTCCACGGCGGGTCCAGCGCTCCTCTTCCGCAGCGAGCCCAGGTTGGACGATCCTGACGGCGCCAGAGGCGTCTTCTGAACCCGCGTGGCCAGCCTCCGGCGCCAAAACAAGCACGCCGCGGAGGTGGAGGGTCCCCTCCTGCCTTTCCTCCTGGTCAGCCTCCTCTTCCTCATGGGCTCGTACGCATCCCGCCAAACCGGCTCGCCTACCTGCCTAGCCCGCACTAGCGATTTTCTCTCCCACCCCCCACCCCCGAGAAGAAAGAAAAAAAAAGGCGCATTTACCGTGGGGGCGGCGAGGCGGCTGATGCTCTCGCCCAGGGAGTCGAGGTTAACCCGCCTTCTGCGAGGAGCCCTCCGGGAACCCGCGGGGACCGGGCCGGGGAGACCCGCCGCAGCCGCCAAAGCCTCCGGCGGCGGTGGTGGAACGGTCGCGACCGGAGTGGTAGCCCCGGACTGGGCAGCGGGGCTCCGGCTGCCGTTCCAGAGAAGCCTGGCCACCGGGCACTCGCTTTCTTCCTCCGGGCTGGTCTCCAGGTAGTCCGAGCCGAGCGAGCTGAAGGATTCCGAGGAGATCTTTCGCCGGGACATGCTGGCGGGGGAGGAGGAGGAAGCATCAGCCGGAGAGGGGCTTCAGAGAGACGGCGGAGCGGCAAGGGAATCCCGCAGGGCGACGGAGCCGGCTGGGCTGCTCATGGTCCGGGAGCGCTTTCTCTCGCTTTCTCTCTTTTTTTTTTTTCTTCCCCTCGCCCAGAGGCTCCACGCGCGCTGCCTTCGCGCCGCCGCCCGGCTGAGAGCATTTAAAGGCGACGCCTCCGTCCGCTGCCCTCCTTCTCTGCCCGGCGCTGCCTCCCTTTCTTCCCTCCTCTGGCCCTGCTGCCGCCGCCTGCCTGCCTGCCTGCCTGCCTCCCCGGGTCGCTTGGCCCGCCTCCCCGCGCCTCCGCGGCCGTCACGTGCTCGCCGCGGGAAGGTGCGCCTCGCCTGTCGCCAAATTTAAAAGAGAAGCATCGGGTCTCGGAGCTCCTCCGGCTGCCGAGGCCTGGCTTTTTCAAAAGACCCCCTGGTTGCGCAGGGCGAAGCCCAGGGGAATGCTCTGCTCTGGGGGGGGGGGGAAGCAGGCAAAGAGTCAGCCGCAAGCTGGTTCCCGCGTTGAACTAGCTCCCGGGAAGGCTGGGACCCTACACGCAAGGCTTGCGCGTCTGAATGGGTCCCACACGATCTAGGCCAGTGGTTCCCAGCCTTTTTGTGATCGAGTACCACTTGGAGGTCCCGTACAGTCGCCGCGTACCACCTGGTTCCAGAGAAACTAAATTCGATCAGATATCACTTTATTTCCATAATTGTACCGTTCCTTTTTTGGCTGGGACCAGGTGGGTGGCGTATGGCAACAGTTGCAAATCGTTGCCAGATTATCTTGTGTTAGGCAGTAAACATTTTTGTGAAGTACAAAATAACTAACTAAAAATTGTTCATGACCCCAAAAGTGTTCGCGTACCACCTGGAAGGCCCTCGCATACCACAGGTTGGGAACCACTGATCTAGGCGCTGCTACTGATCCTGTTTAGCACTTCAAGATCAGCGCAAAGGAACTGGGCTTTGCCATCTGCCCTGCTGTATTTAAGGGTCCTTGTATCTCTCTCTCTCTCTCTCTCTCTCTCTCTCTCTCTCTCTCTCTCTCTCACACACACACACACACACACACACACACACACACACACACACACACACACACACACACGAGCAAACATATAAAAGAGGAGTGGAAGAAGCTTGGATGAGAAGCAAAACCTCTTCAAAGAAAAATCGGAAAGTCCAGTTGCCTCTTGGGAAAAAAAAAATCTTTGGGACAACCATGACCTGGAGGACTGAGAATCACCATAGACATAAAGGGGGAGGTTTTATATATAGGTACCAGGGGCGGGTTCCTAATTTTTTCACTACCACTCTGTGGGCATGGCTTATTTTGTGGGTGTGGCTTGCCAGCCATGTGACTGGGTGGGCATGGCTTCTCAGACTGCTGAAGGGAGGGGAACTGAGATAGGTCCTGCTGCCCATTCTTTCAGCGTCTCACGCGCTCCCTCAGCCATCCTCCCCTGCTTGGACTCACTGTGGGGTAGGAAGGCAGCGCATGAGCAATGTCAGAAACTCAGCTTCTGGGCATGCGCAGAAGAAATTTTTTTAAAAAAATTAATTTTTTTTAAAAAAAATTGGCACCCAGGCACCGGCAACCGACCGCACCGGTACTGTGATGTCACCAGCGGGCCGCTACCGGGTGCTATAGAGTGGACCGCACTGGTAGGAACCCAACACTGATAGGTACAGTAAGTTGTCTTACAGGTCATATGTAAAAGGACTCTATCGTGGTCTGAACATTCTGGTTTTACCTGAATGTAGGTATGTGTCCCTGGAATGCCAGCCAGCTTTTTAAAAAGAGGTACAATATTTATTCTGTGTTTTATATAACTCTTCTTATGACAGCCTACCTGGAAATGGGGCTTTATATGTAAGAACCACCGCTTGATCTGTTGACAGAAAAGATCTTGGAAGCTAGTCGGTTTGGGATCATCAAGATATACTTTATAGAATGTACCACCTTGCAAATGCCAATCAATTCAAGTTGTGTTTGAATTTCCACTTTCCACAATGGTTTACAGCAGTGTTTCCCAACCTTGGCAACTTGAAGATGTCTGGACTTCAACTCCCAGAATTCCCCAGCCAGCATTCGCTGGCTGGGGAATTCTGGGAGTTGAAGTCCAGACATCTTCAAGTTGCCAAGGTTGGGAAACACTGGTTTACAGGAAGATGCTAATCGTAGAGTTGGAAGGTACCTTAGCAGCCAACCTGCCCTTCCTACTTGCCACTTGAGGATGTCTGACAGCAACTGTTTCAAAACTTTAAGGAAAGAAATACTCATTATTTCATGCACGGCCTTCAGTTTCTTCTAATCTATA
This sequence comes from Diadophis punctatus similis, assembly GCA_023053685.1. Taxonomy (NCBI): domain Eukaryota; kingdom Metazoa; phylum Chordata; class Lepidosauria; order Squamata; family Dipsadidae; genus Diadophis; species Diadophis punctatus. Next base: position 9,269,668 of record JALIGW010000016.1, on the reverse strand, counting down.
GCCTGAATCTCTTTCTTACAATTTTAATCCACTTGTAATGGCCCTGCCCTCTAGTACAATATAAATTTACATCTTTTGTATGTTCTTCACCCATATTGTTAAACAGCAAATTCATGTTTACTCGACCATAGTTTACTCAGTCCTGCTTGAGTTCTAGAACACCTATAATCACAAAATAAACATACTGTCTCAATTTGTACAATATTGGGACCCACAGCAAATTAACTCTTGACTAGGCTGAGATCTTTATCGACTACCATCCCATCTTTCCTCTTCATGAGGGATGCAGTCTGCATCTGAATGATGTTCCTTCAAATCATTTCACATTTGGCATGCTTGATAGAGTCCCATTAAATCACACAGGTAAGCTGTCACACTATCGGGGGGGGGATCAATTTGGGCAATGGAGTCAGTTCACACATGCTGCTAGATGCTGCAAGAGTGAAGATATATACAATTATGCAAAGGGTTCCATGAAACATGGAAAATGGACAAAAGGATTATTTCTCTTTCTGTCATAGGCCTACCTATTTGAGGACAACCCTTGAAAGAGACAAGAATGATTTAAAAAATATGGTGTCCCAATCACATCTCCGTCACATCTCAGATGGCTTTAAAGGGGACCAAAATAAAATTAATGGAAGTCAACTCTATCCATGGCTACAAACAGGGTTGATACAAACATGCAGCCATCAGATCAAAGACAAAATGAATCTGAATCGCAGTTGTTGGAGATAGCAATAGCACTTAGACTTATATACTGCTTCATAGTGCTTTTACAGTCCTCTCTAAGCGGTTTACAGAGTCAGCATATTGTCCCCAACACTCTGGGTCCTCATTTGACCCACCTCGGAAGGATGGAAGGCTGAGTCAACCTTGAGCCTGGTGAGATACGAACTGCCAAATTGCAGGCAGCAGAAGTAGCCTGCAGTACTGCATTCTAACCACTGCACCACCGTGGCTCTGTATGATGAACCACAGAAGCACCTGGTTGACCCCTTTGGTATCACACCACATACCTGATCCAGGAAGGATCTCTAAATGCAGAGACATCCACAAGGTATGTCCCAAAAATCAAGATGGCAGCCCAAGTATCTGTGTGTGATTTCTGTTCCTCAGAGGTAGCCCATTCACCAACTTCAGCAATTATCTTTTTGAAGAATGCCAATGGAAATGGTTCTGGGCTTTAGCCACCTAGCTCATATAATGTGATAATCAAATAATCAATTTCACAGGAGGCTGCATTACTAAATGGCTGCAGACATTTGCTTACTATTTATAGTGAAATAATGTCAGTTAATTAGCAGAGCAAGAATACTAAGAAACTGAACGTTGAACCATAAATCTCGCAGTTCACTGCATGCCTTCTCCACTAGATAGTTTTAAGCAAGTTGCAACCTCAGTGCTCTTCCTTTCATCCCCTGATCACATCTGCAAAACACAAATAACTTAACTGACTTATTTTGCAGGCTTGTATGTGAGGGTTTTTGTTGTAGAATGTTGCAAGCACTAAACCAATGTAGATTGTCCAAACCTTGCTGGCCTTCTGAAAAGCCATGAAGATCTAAGTATTTCTCCAGGAAGTGCAGGATGGTTATAGCACTCTATGTGAGTGCGGATGTGTTTGTTAGCTGTAATGGAGGATTGGTTTATGGACCACCCTTGACCTGGATCTTTTTTTAAAAAAATAATAATCTTTATTAATTATGTTAAAAAAAACTAACAAACATACAAACAAACATAAAAACATATATAAACATATGTATATACAAATAAAGTATCAAATATCTTTGAAAATAGAAAACATTGAACATACATGTCAACCATCCCGTCGACACTGTCCTTTTATAGCCTAGTGATACAAAAACATGTTTATTCTATATAGTTATTGTTTACATCATTATCTTCCTTATATCTTCCAATATTTTCCTTATTCTTTTCTATTATTATATTATATTCAGTCAGTTATCATTACAATAAAACATTTTTTCCTTTTTCAACAACAGTTCTTTTGTTCAACTTGATTAATATTTTAAGACCTTGTAAAATTGTATATATCCCCATAGTTTGTTCCGGTCTATGCAGAAAAGTAGACATTTGTTATTGTTTGTACTGTCTTAATTTATGACATATAATTATAGCAGTTTTTGATATTTGTTTTGATTAAGCCAATTATACCACCTGTCCCAAGTTTTATAGAATTCAGAATCGTCTTTATCTTGCATTTCCAATGACATCCTACTGAGTTCTGCGCACTCAAATACTTTATTAACGAGATTTAACGTAGTTGGGATTTGTTCAGTTTTCCAGATTTGAGCATATATAATTCTTGCGGCTGTTCATTTGTCCTTCATTTGTCATTTTTTCTCTGAAAATACCTAATAAGAAAAGCTCCGGCTTTAAGGGAATAGTTCTTGAGGTAATTTCTTCAAGGCAGTTTTATTTACATCTAAGAGGTTCTGGTATATAATTGCTTCAGTTGGTGATATCCATTTTGGAACACTTCTGTAATGATCCTTATTGTTAACCATGTATCTAATAAGTTCTTTCTTATATAATGTCGCCGGAAATATGTGTGTGTTTTATAGGTGTCCCCCCCCATAAGAAGGCATGCCAACCAATCTGCAAATCGAAACCCTCTAGGGTTAATATCCTTCTGTTTTTAAGTATGATCCATTCCCTCATCCAATTGAGTGTAGCAGATTGGTGGTATAGCTCCCAGTTGTGGAGACCAACTCTATGGTCTTGAAGAAGTTTCAGTTTGAGACCTGGATCTTTTTAATTGATAGTGAAATAGGGTCTAGTTTTAACATGTTGGTCACCCGGAATGCCTTCAAGAGATGGGCATCGATATAAATATGTAAAATATATAAAATAAATGTAAGCACCACCACAAATGGAAGCTGGTGGAGGAAACTATAGTGTACATTCATCACCAGGTTACATTTGTGTGAGTGTTTGAAGCAGCCACATTTCTCTACTCTCTACTAACATTCTACTCCAGTTTCCTTTCTTTTCCTTACAGTCAATATGCCACAGTTGATATACAAAGATGGAATCCTTTGATTGATTCACTACTACTTCTTTTTTAAAAAAATATGTTTTATTGGTACATTTTTTCATTAAAAACATAAAAAATCCCATGTCTATCTGAACAGCGTGTTGTCTGGGCATAATGAATTTTAAGTAAAGGTACAACAATAACCCTAATCAAAGTAGTAATCTTAATAAACATATCAATATTAATCATAAAATCATAAAATAATTAGTTTGTCCATCTTGCAATATGTTCAGTACAAATTTGTATTATCTCTTTGAATTCTTTTTAAATTCTAACCTCGGTTTTTGTTAGTTAACCATTGGTAAAATATATGCCATGTTAAAAAGTATTCTGATTATTCCGTTTCCTTCCTTTGATTCACTTCTCAAGGAGGGAGACCTCTCTTAGATTTCCCTTGTTTGGTTGGCAATTTGACTCCAATTCTTTTGGCACTTGGGCCCAGAATATGAGCAACAATTACAGTCATCTTAATTGGGCATGCGCAAAGCAGGATGTTTGGCAGGATGCATTGCACCACCAAAACAATACATTCTGCCTTGAGGAAAGAGCAATGAGAACACAGAGTGGGATGACCGACCTTCTTCCCTCCTCACCTCTAGAAAAGTGGATCAGCATGGCCACTCTGTGACTTAAAAGCTTCTCTCCATCAAGGTGCTTCAAAGGGCTGCTTTGAACCAACCTTTCCCAAACTAGAGCCCTCCTCTAAGCTCTGCACATCATAATGATAGCAGATAAAAGTGCCAGAAATGTTCAAAACTGCTCTCTGAGAATAAATAAGTCAGATTATCTTTATCCATAGTCTTATCTCATTATCATGATGTAGGGAGGAAGAAGAGAAATAAATGAAACAAGCTTATTAAACCAATAAACTATGACATTAGTCCATCATAAGTGGAGGGGAGGGGGTATTTAAAGAAGGTCATATTTTAACCACAGGGCTACTCAGGCACTCTTTAACTAAACAATGCTGGACAGCTCCTTTTTATTTATTTTTGGAAAGCAAGACCAACCTGTTTTTCTACTTTTCCCACTTCTGTAGAAATCACTTCCTCTTTCTATATAGCAACCTTGCTACTTAAGAAAGATGTCATTGTTAAATGTCACCTAGAAATCCGAAACATATCTTTAAAAAAAACAACACCCCACTTTAAAGCAAGCCACCAAAACCAACCTCTCATTTACCATTAAAACATGTGTTGTAAGTGGCAGAGGAACTGACTCAGGGGCGGGTTCCTAATTTTTTTACTACCACTCTGTGGGCGTGGCTTATTTTGGGCATGGGCGTGGCTTCTCAGACTGCTGAAGGGAGGGGAACTGAGATAGGTCCTGCCGCCCATTCCCCCTCCCCTCAGCAGCTCAAGAAACCTCAAACGTGTGAAAATGCCTAGGATCATCACCGTGCGTTCGTGGCTTCTCGGACTGCTGAAGGGAGGGGAATGGAGATAGCTCCTGCCGCCCGTTCTTTCAGCGTCTCACGTGCTCCCTCAGCCATCCTCCCCTGCTTGGACTCACTGTGGGGTAGGAAGGCAGCGCATGCGCAGTGCCAGAAGCTCAGCTTCTGGGCATGCGCAGAAGAAATTTTTTTTTAAATGTAAAAAATTTTTTTTGAAAAAATGGTGGTGCCCAGGCACTGGCAACCGACCGCACCGGTACTATGACGTCACCAGGGGGCCGCTACCAATGCTATAGAGTGGACTGCACTGGTAGGAACCCACCACTGAACTGACTGCACTGTCTTCCTCAAGTTACTATAGGAAAGGGGGGAGGGCATGAATGGAAAGGGCCATAAGAAACAATATTACGTTCAAGAACAGAAAAGCTAGGTTATGCTTTGAAGGAGGATGACACTTTTTTAAAACAATGAAAGGCAAGCTTTCCAAAACTTCAAATCTTGTCTTTTTTCAACTGCACCCACGCCTTCCTTTTCAAATTGCTTGACAATTCATAGAAGCCCTGCTAACAACAACATCACATATTCCATCAAAGCCCCCACAGCCTAAAAAATGCCTTTGGCTAATATAATCTTTTAATTAGTGTTGCCAGAGGAATACAGGGGAAGAGGTGGCGGGTGGAGAAAATGAAGCATTTTGTTTATGGCTGGAATAAAAATAAAATCTGAAAGCCTGGGATTCTTTGCATCATTTTGGGAAGGCACTTGGTTAAAAAAAAAAGAGTACATGGGTAGAAAATAAAGAGGGGGGGAAATAATCTGCCGGGGAAACTGCCAGTTTTTAAATGTTCTTTTCCCAGAGAAGCTCACAGCAAAGTAAAACTGTACAACATTACAAAATAATTAAAATCAGCAATTAAAACATGCAGCATTAAAATAATGAAAGCAGCTGCTAGAATGAAATGTTTCTAAACACAACTTGCTATAAATCAAGGCATGGATTAAGATGCCTGGGAGAATATAAACATCTCGCCTACAGCTGAAAAGTCAACACATTTGGCACCTCATCGGAAGCCCTTCTGCCTATTTTTGATAAAGGTGTCTATGAATATTTGAGAGTATCAGACAATATCAGGAATGACGTCAAGAAATCAAAACTAAATCAGAAAGAAATTCCTTCAAGACGTTTTCATTTGGATCAAGCGTTTCCTGGCTTCTGATTTAAAGGTTCCATGGAGAGAGAAGACACCTCTCTGGGGAAAGGAATTGCAAAAATGTATACCTGCCACCACAAAGTTCTGCTCCTACCTTACAGACACAGAAAAACGATCCAATGCTGAATGAAACTAAGGTGTCCCTCCCCGCTCATTTTTCCCTTCTCAGAAGGTGTTTCATTTGGCCCGTCCAATGTTTAACATGAAGAAAGACTGACATGAACCAATTCTACATCAATTTATGTGTGCCTGAGCAAACAGGTTGCTTAGGGCAGTGTTTCCCAACCTTGGCAACTTGAAGATATCTGGACTTCAACTCCCAGAATTCCCCAGCCAGCGAATGCTGGCTGGGGAATTCTGGGAGTTGAAGTCCAGATATCTTCAAGTTGCCAAGGTTGGGAAACACTGGCTTAGGGGGCAGCTTTGTTTGTTCAATCCTTCTGTGGTTTCTTCAGCAACTCCAGAAGAGGAACCATAATTGCTTCCATCAGGGAAAAAAATTGATAGGACCTACATAGAGTGGTACACTTTATTGTTCTCTATGTTACACAAATCTCTCCAGAGTGCCTATTTCCCTTGGGAAAGTCCATATAAAGATTTATGGATCTTGAGGGGGTCAAGCTTATATGTCTTACAGCTGTTCAAGGACTCTAAGCTAACCCCACAATTGAAAAAACCCCATGCACACACATACCTTCCAGCCTAGCTGGCAGTTTCCTCACATCATCTAATGAATATACGCTCTTCCCCTTTGGTTCATCTATGGGTCTAAGACAGCGGTGGGTTGCTCCTGGTTCGGCCCGGTTCTGCGAACTGGAAGCAGCGGCAGCGGGAGGCTCCGCCCACCCACCAGGGACACTTCTGCGCATGCGCAGAACCATCACGAGCACACACAAGAGCACACGAGCGCACGCGCAAACTGGTAGCAACGGGTTTTAGAACCCACTAAGACCACTTCAGCATTTAGCAATCTTCTAAAATTGCAATTTCAGCCAACCCCTCCTATGATGGTGATCAAGAGCCTCACATCTTGTTAACGGGGAGGAATGAATCCTCCGGAGGTCGATGGATCTTTGCTTCCCTTTTGAAGACATTCTTACTTAGAAAATAAAACCGAGATTCAAATCTAATTAACAAAATATTTATTTCAGTAGAAAATAATAAAAAAATCCTTAGTAAGCTACATCTTATTGGCTATTGAATAAATCACTTCTACCTTCGGCAGAAATGGTGGAAGAGAAGGAAGGAGTTGACTTCAGGAATGCAGGCATGCGTAATAGAACATATCATACGTCTGCTTGACCATAAATACAAGAAACAGTAGAAAACATAGAGATGCACAAACTGACAATATTCACATCGTGACATATCTCACTCAGAAATATGGAAATCTATTGCAATATTTTTTTAAAAAACTGCTTAATTTGGTCATTGAAAAAGGACAGCGATTTTGATCTATGGTAGACAAACGTCAGAAGGAGTTGAGTTTCAGAGACTCATGGAGCGGACAGTGGGAGACATGAACTTGATAGAGGTTATCATGTACCTAGACAATATCATTGTCTTTGGTGAGACTCTTGAACAACATGAGGAGCATTTGAAGAAGGTTCTGACCAGGATCCACGAAGAAGGGTTGAAGCTGTCATTAGAGAAATGCCAATTTTACCAACCATCTGTCACATATCTTGGTCATGTTGTCTCTGCTGAAGGGATATCAACTGACCCCACGAAACTTGAGGCTGTCACTTCCTGGCCCAGACCCCAAAATGTGGCTGAACTGCGATCGTTTCTAGGGTTCTGCTCATACTATTGGAGGTTTGTCGAAAGATTTGCAAAGATAGCCCGTCTCCTCAATGATCTGTTGAAGAATGAGGAGGCAGAAGATGTGTCTGACCGTTCATGTAATCTCCATCAGAATAAGGGACCCAGGAAGTCTCAGGAGTCAATTAAGTCAGAATGGACCAAGCAGTGTGAGCATGCCTTCAATCAACTGAAAAGGAGACTCACAAATGCCCCTGTCTTAGCTTATGCAGACTCGAACCGGCCATATGAACTACATGCTGATGCTAGTCGGGATGGTTTTGGGGGAGTACTATATCAGGAACATGATGAACACTTGAGGCCTGTTGCATACGTCAGCACGGGCCTCACTTCAGCTGAAGAGAACTATCCTACTCAAAAGCTGGAGTTCCTGGCACTTAAGTGGACAGTGGTAGATAATTTAAAGATTACCTGTATGGAACGGAGTTTGAGGTTAAGATGGACAACAACCCATTCACATACCTGCTGACAACAGCAAAACTGGACACCATAGGGTATCGGTGGCTAGCTGCCCTCTCTGGGTTCAAGTTCAGCCTGAGGTACCGGCCAGGTGTGGGGAACAGGGATGCAGATGCCCTATCTAGGAGACCTCACGGTCCCAATGCACATGCTGGAGAATGGATCCGATTGACTCCCAATGGTATTCAAGCCCTGTACCAAGGGGTCGAGCACCGAGTTAGAGGAGCAGCTGTGGCAGAAGCAGTAAGAGTCACTACTGCGAGTGTTCCTAAGCTGTACTGTAACCCCATTCAAGTTAGAGGAGCGGGTATGCCTGTTTTGACCAAGAAAGACTTAAAAAGGGATCAGGCAGACAACCCTCTTTGTGGCCTGTCTGCGAGGACCTTGAGAAGTGGTCAGAGAGAGGCCCTGCTAACTAACTCCACAAGAGAAGCTTGGTTGTTGCATAAAGAGTGGAACCAGTTACAGCTCCAAGGAGGTGTAGTTTATCATAAGGATGGGCCCGAGGAAAAGTGGCAGCTGTTACTCCCAGAAAAACATGGAGAAGCAGTACTGATTGTACTACATGATAAGCATGGGCATCTGGGACCCGAGAGGACCTTTAAGTTAGTGAGAGATTGGTTCTACTGGCCTTGTATGAGGAAAGAGGTTGAGGATTCTGTCGATCCTGCCTGCGTTGTATCCAGCGAAAGACCCTATCCTCCAGGGTTGCATCAATGGGTCATGGATCTAGTTTGCATGGATTTCCTGTGTCTGGAACCAGATACCAGTGGACAAGAGAATGTATTGGTTGTGACTGATCATTTCACTCGATATGCTCAGGCTTTCCCAATGAAAGATCAGCATGCCACCACAATAGCCAAGGTACTTGCAGAAAAGTTTTTTGTATACTATCAGCCCATACATTCCGATCAAGGCAGAGATTTTGAGAGCAAACTTGTCAAACAACTGCTGTGTATACTGGGCATTCAGAAATCGTGCACCACTCCCTACCACCCGCAAGGAGACCCACAGCCTGAGAGGTTCAATCGTACTCTTCTTGACATGTTAGGGACACTGACTGCAGAGAAGAAACAGCACTGGACACAACACATTTCTACTGTTGTACACGCATATAACAGCACAGAAAATGATGCTACTGGGTACTCTCCATACCGACTGATGTTTGGCATGGAGGCTCGATTGCTGGTAGATATAGCATTTGGCATCTCCATGGACGAAACCTCACTCACTTCACACCGTAACTATGTGGACCGGTTGAAGAGGAATCTGAAGATAGCATATGAGAAGGCTCAAGCTGTTTCAGAGGCCTGAAAACAAAGAAACAAGAGGAACTATGACCTGAAGGTGAGAGTTCAAGATTTGCAACCTGGTGATAGAATATTATTGCGAAATCTGGGCATTCCTGGGAAGCATAAACTGGCGGACCGATGGAGCTCCCAGCCATACATTGTCAGTGAGAAGCTACTTGGCTTGTCAGTGTACCGGATTCGACCTGAAGGGAGTTTAGGCCCTCTGAAAGTGTGGCACCAAAATCATCTATTGCCTCTAAATGAGGCAACACGAGCATCTCGGCCTTCTGATCCACAGGAGACAGAATCCTGCACAATAAGCATGAGACTAGTGACTCGAGCACAACCTGCTCCAGCCACAGAAAGAGAAGAGGAGGACAGTGATGAGGAAGAGGGCTGTATGAACTGGTTGTGGTCACCAGAGTACATTGGGACAGCCACACCCTCATTGGGCACTGAGATGGGGCCCAAGCAGCTCAGGCCAGATGCCCCTGAGTTTGTACCTCAAACTCAGGAACAGGGAGAAGTTTTTGGAGAACCCGAGTGGAAGACTGATAAATATTCCAAGCAGCTGCCAGAACTGGAGAGAGTGCCACCAAATCCAGAGGCTCCTGGGCTGGAGGGATCTCTGGAGAAAGATTCAATACTCTCACATGCCTCGCAACAGCCAGAACCAGAGAATGTGCTTCCAACCCCGGAGACATTTGGGTGCAAGAAGTCTCGAGATGATGACTCATTCGTCCCAGCTGGGCCCAAAGAACAGAGACTGAAACGAGTGATACATCCCCTTAGAAGACTGACATATGGTGCTCTGGGCCACAGCACAGATGAGGGAGTACTCACTGCCAGACGAAATCCTAATCCAACCCCTGACACCCCAGACTCTTGGTAAGCACTTCACATTCTTTGGGGACCAAAGAATTTTGGGTGGGGGGAGTGTGTAGCGGGGGGGAGGGAATAAAAGGAGGGTTTGGGAGGAAGGGGTAGAGACAGAAGGAGTGCAAGGGGAGGGAGGAGGGGCTTGGCTGGGGGGAAGGGGGAGGAGAAAAAAGGCAGGAGAGAAGAAGAATGGAGGTTGGTGAGCCAAGTTGAGGGAAATGAAGGGATAGGATAGCAGAGGCTTCTGTGTGACAAACCTTAGAGAAATAAAGGGATAGGATAGCAGAGGCTTCTGTGGGCCAAGCCTGATAGAAGAGGATAGGAGAGGAGAGGCTTCTGTGATGCAAGCCTGAGGAAGAGAAGAGTTTGAGTGAAAGGAGGCAAGCAGAGGAAACAACGAAGGAGCAGAGGCCGTGGAAGGAGAGCCCAGCAGGCAGGTCAAAAGAGAGTAAAGAGAGAGAAAGAGGAAGAAGCTTCAACCAGCCAACTGAATACCACCCCATCACATGACATGCCTGCTGCCACCCCATTGCTTGACCCTGGCAAGTAGAGGTGCATCAGAGAGGGACCAGGGTGGACTGACAGCCAGACAAAGAGGGCCAGGAGAACCCAGACTCCAGCGACCCTTACGAGGATAAGCGCTACACTCCTATAATTGCTATACCATAGTCCCTTGTATTAATAATCTGCGAGATACAAGAAGAGCAAAATAATTATCCCGCTGTCTTCCCACATTTATTTAGTTTATTTATATGCTGGCAATTTGGGGGTTGGACTAGATGACCTGCAAGGTCCCTTCCAACTCTGTTAATTTGTTAAACTGTCAAGTGACAAATTCCACTTCTAACCTTCTGCTTTTTGTTCTCCATGCCAATACACACATATACACACACAGAGTTTTACTTTCAGCATTGTATAGAAGTAGATGTAATCAGGGAGGAAAAGGTGGCCTGGTTTTATCTTGTCTGTGCTTTAAATCATATGTTTTTATAAATGAAATCTATTTGGGTGGTAACCCATTTTTATCTCTAATCCATCACTATACCGAAAATTGTTTTCTATTCTGTACAATCCTAGGAGATGTAATTGATCTTTGATTATACCTTTTAGCAGCAATCTCTCTCTCTCTCTCTCTCTCTCTCTCTCTCTCTCTCTCTCTCTCTCTCTCTCTCTCTCCCTCCCTCCCTCCCTCCCTCCCTCCCTCTCCCTCCCCCTCCCCCTCCCCATCCCTATCTCTATCTCCCTCCCTCTCCCTCTTCCTCTCCCTCCCTCCCTCCCTCCCTCTCTCTCCCCCTCCCTCTCTACATACATACATACATACATACATACATACACACACACACACACACACACACACACACACACACACACACACACACACACACACACACACACACATATATATATATATATATATATATATATATATATATATATATATATATATATATATATATATATATATATATAAAAGTGCAGGGTGACCTGGTGTTTCTACTTTATTAGTCTTTGAGGTCATCCTCTCATTACTGAATCAAGTTAATGTATAAAATGGGCTACAAACCATGGGTGTCTTTCCTTGAGGGTTTTTATTACATACTCACTAGTCAGCATTCTAGTTTACACTGCAGGGCAGTGTGGCTTTTAATGACAACGGGAAAGTAATCCAACCAACATGGGCAACTTGAGTTCAGGCTGACAAAGGCCTTCCATAATTATCTGCAGTGTTGTTTTCATGTGCAGTAGTACAACAGTTTACTAACTAGTTTCCACAAAAAATTATTACTGTAGTTGTGTGATTTATTTATTAAATGCTTGCTTGTTTATTTATGTATTCAATTTATTTTGGTATATCTACTGTATATACCAGCTGTGGTGTTATGCAGTTCTGACTGGATAGATAACACTGACTAACTGAATAACAGAGTTGGAAGGGACCTTGGAGGTCTTCTAGTCCAACCTTCTGCTCAGGTAGGAAACCCTATACCATTTCAGACAAATGGTTGTCCAATCTCTTCTTAAAAATCTCCAGTGTTGGAGCACCCACAACTTCTGAAGGCAATCCCACTGATTAATTGAAGTATCTATAATTAATATATCATAGGCCATATTGGTCTATAGATTAAATGCCAAAATGAAGAAATTGCTTGCAATACACGTTGGAAAAATGAGTAAACATGATTGGTGCATGTTGGTTATCTCTAGAGGAAAAATGTTACCCAGAATAGACACCGTATGAGAGATGGTTCCTATTTGATCATATTCATCTATAATACGCACAGAAATTATTTAACTGCATTGGAAGCTGGAAAGGAAAAAAGGAGGCAGTTCAACAGTTGTGTGATAAGGGGATCAAAGAAGTAAGAAAGGAAGATAAGTTGTCAGAGACAAGGGATGATTTGTGATGTCGGGCTCTTCTGCAGATGATTTTGGTCAGATAGCACCAGAATTGATATTTTCAGGCAGGACTAAAAGTAAATAGTCATAACAAATAGTAGAGCTTATTGAGAAGCAGAAAATAAATCAATTGTCCCAGATGGTACCCACCCCATTGTTTTTAAATAAATCAAATAATATATGAAAATGGTGATTTAATGGAAAATCACTGATTTTCCATTAAAAAACGATGAAAGGATCAGTTTCTTTACTGGAAAAACTGATATTTTTCCCTATCACCCATTCAAACCATACAAACAAGCCCAAAATAGTATTTTGGAAGTTATATAAGTTCTGCAAGCCATTTGATTGGTTGTTTTACAAAGCTTTAAGGAACTGGAATTGAAAAGGGGATCCAGTGTGAGTAAGGGTGAGCTGTTGACACCTCTTAACTTTAACGGATATTTTCCTGGGATCACACACCTATCATGTATGCTAGGAAAAGGCCCTTTTTCAAGAGGCACTGGAAGATGCAAGATACATGTCAACACCCCCCTCAAAACACTTTTCTGGGCTCAAATGTGAAACATAGGACATTCATATGGAGAACTCTGGTGCAGATCAAATGCCATTCCTTGACGTGTGAAAGCTAACATATTCCATGCAGCCTCTTCAGTGGTTTCCACAAGATGTTTTCAAACATATGTATGCATATTTCCACTGAGATGGTCAGTAAAATGGCATTGTATGAGCCCACCAGAAGAGTCAACCCAGGAAAGTAAGAGCCACGGTGGCACAGTGGTTTAATGCAGTACTGCAGGCTACTTCTGCTGCCTGCCAGCTGCCTGCAATTTGGCAGTTCAAGTATCACCAGGCTCAAGGTTGACTCAGCCTTCCATCCTTCCGAGGTGGATAAAATGAGGACCCAGATTGTTGGGGGCAATAGGCTGACTCTGTAAAACCACTTAGAGAGGGCTGTAAAAGCACTGTGAAGCGGTATATACTGTAAGTCTAAGTGCTATTGCTATTGCTATTTGAAGCAGTGAAGCAACAGCAAATAGAACTGCCACAGTGCCACAAGGAGAAGACCAAACTCACTTTGTGAAATGACACTTCAATTGCTTTGCACTGCTCTATTGCTCATTCCTCTTTTATTTCATTTTTTTATTAGCTTATAATATAGTAGTAAAGAAAGGTAGGGGAAAGGGAAAGGAAAAGTGTAGGGCAAAAGGAAAAAAGAAAGAAAAGGTATTGACTTCCAACTCCGTTTGGTGCAGAGGAATAAGATAATAGCATCAAACCTCAACTTTTTACTTTTACATAATAATATAAACTAGCCATTTCTATAACAACAAACCTATCTAATCGGTAAAACCCAAAATCAAAGTTTCATGGTGTAATGTGCTGGAAGGCCACTAGGGGCCACTAGAGAAGTGGGAAAGTTAGCAACTGTTGATTGGTGGAGTCCCTTTGACAGCCAGCTATAAAAGCCGGCTGTCAGGCAGAATTACCTCAGTTCCAGCTATGTGTATTCCATGTTGAGTTGAGCAAGTACAATAAAGAGTTCAAGTTACCTCATCACCTGGAACTCATTCTATGACTGCACCCACCGACTCCAGCTATTTTCCACCTCGAGCACAAAGTCCAGAAGCGGTTTCCAAGTAAAAACAAAAGTAATTGTGGTTTTTCTCTTTAATCAAAGCAATCAATTTAGCCATCTCTGCTAGCTCCATCAACTTTTGCAGCCATTCATCCATTGTGGGAATCAAAGTGTGCTCATTCTTCTTTTAAAACAATAGAACAATCCACTTAGATAGGACCACAAAGTGATTGTCCATGGTATGAGATTGACTGAACCCTGGTCTTAGGCTTCAGAGGGCAGCAAGATAAATGTTGACTCCAGTTTGCCTCTTCCTCAAAGTGGCGATAACTCTATCAACAAACTATACAGAAACAAAACAGAACTGAGAGAAGATTGTTTGTCTGACTATTTTTCTTATGCTTCAGGAACACTTTTTGTTTCAGTGCTAGATGAAGTGTCATCATTGTCAGCCACTCAGTTGTGTCCAGCCCTTGGCCACTCTATGGATGAGCATTCTCCACTGCCCTCTCTCTCACACCGCCTCCTTCAGATCTGCCATGGTCATCTCAGTCTCATCTTTTAAAGTGTCCAGCCAGCGGGTGTTAGGGTGACCCCTTTTCCTTTTTATGCTGGTAAATCTCGCATGATTGACTTTTCAAGTGAGTCAGCTCTCATGGACATGACCAAAATATGAATCCTCTGGGCTTCAAGTGATATTTTTGGTGAGGTTCGATCTAGGACTTCGTTCTAGCTTGGTAGAACGACAGGGTCAGGAACTGAGGCGAGACGGTGGTTAGAATGGAACCCCTTTATTTAACACAGCTGTCAACAGAACAAAGCAGTAACCGGCAAAAGGCAAGCCTCTGTCAGGCTGCTATTTATATAGTGGCTGTCAAAACTGGTAGCCAATAGTGGGGCTGTAATTTTCCCACCGGCTGAGCTGTCAAAGGACAGCCAATAGAAAAAATAGCTCTTAGTTTTGCTAGGTAGATTTCGAGCGTGGAGACGCAGCAGACTTCTTTGTTATTTTTGCAGCCCATGAGATGCGTAATAGTCACCTCCAGAACCACAGTACAAAGGTGTCCACCCTTCTCCTATCTGCCTTTTTCAGAGTGCAATTTTTGCAGTCATAAGTAGCAATTGGGGAAAAAAAATTGTTGCATTAACTAATCTGCATTTGGTTGTGAGGCTAATGTCTTTATTCTTCAAGATGCTATTCATGCCAGACGTTGTAGCTCTTCCAAGAGCTATGCATCTTGTGGTCTCATGGTTGCAGTCACTTTGGTTGATTTTAGAGTCCAGGAAGATGAACTCCTTACCTGTTTCAATGGTCTCATTGTCGACTTGCACTCTGATCTGTGTGTTCTCTGCAGGTAGATAAAGCTAGATAAAGCAGTCACAGAATATATCAGAACTGTGTGAGAACGTGGAGGTAGGAAGCCAAACAAGGTTGCCTGGTGAAAAAGTTTGATGTATGGTGAACTACTTTTGTCAGCAATCAATATGTTATACACAGCATCCATCCTATAAAGCACTCCATTTGAGTTATGAATTGGGTACTCTGTTATCTCAATTTATTTCTGATATATAATCTCAAAACCCCTACAGTTTTCAATTCTCTCACTAGCCTTTTTTGTTGTTTTTGTTAAAGATGCATTCATATTTTCCCTTCAAGTGACAGCAGCTGATGAGTCAAGATAAAAAAGCAGCAAAATATTTTTAATGCGGTTTTGTTAGGTATATGTGAAAAATGCAGCAAAACTTGGGAAAGGGACAAGGAAAACTTGCTGTCAGGGTTGTAAGGTCAACCCTACCACAAATTGGTATTTTCCAGAATCCCTGCATAGTAACTTGGGATACCGAGTTGTGGAACGGTCTTATAGAAATGTTTCCAATAATTTTCATTATAGATCAGATTACTAAAAATAAAAGTATGCTTATAATAAATTAAAACAAATGGCTCAGAAGCCTTCTTATAATTCTATAATTCTATACTTCATTCTACAGTGCTAGAGGCTCTAAAATTCAGGGCCATTTTAGTTAGAACTACTATGTTTCCCCGAAAATAAGACCTGGTCTTATATTTTTTGGGGGGCTCCAAAATAAGCACTAGGGCTTATTTTGGGGGAAATGTGATTTCAGGGTGACCAGCCCGGTTGGGCGCCCCACCCACCCTGGCATGTGCACAAAAGGTGGTGAGCACAGGGGGGGCGATGGTATCCGGCAGCAGCTGCAGCCCACCGGCCCCTTGGTCGGCACACTCTGGGGCTGCGCAGCCTGTGCAGCACAGGTGAGTTGATTACCTGTCCAAGCAGCAGACAGTGGCAGAGGTGCAGAGGGGAGTCATGTAATCCAGACACACCAAGTGGGCCACATGCAAGCCAAGATGGTGGGCTGGAGTGAGTGGCCAGCTGTGAGAGGCTCGTCTTTGCATCTTTTGGTTTGCCTGCGGCCTGTGCAGAGTGTCGGGATTTTATGCCTTCCCCCTTGTGCCTCTGCCTTTGTCTGCTGCCCGTGCCTACCATTTGTGAATCATTGCTTCTTGCAAGCACCAAGAATAGCATGGCATGGCATGGCATGGCATGGCATGGCATGGCATGGCATGGCATGGCATAGAATAGAATAGAATAGAATAGAATAGAATAGAATAGAATAGAATAGAATAGAATAGAATAGAATAGAATAGAATAGAATTCTTTATTGGCCAAGTGTGATTGGACACACAAGGAATTTGTCTTGGTGCATATGCTCTCAGTGTACATAAAAGAAAAGATAAGTTCATCAAGAATCATAAGGTACAACACTTAATGATAATCCGGGTACAAATAAGCAATCAAATCATATTAGGAACCAGTCAATATAAATCGTAAGGATACAAGCAACAAAGTTACAGTCATACAATCATTAGTGGGAGGAGATGGGTGATGGGAACGGTGAGAAGATTAATATTAGTGCAGACTTAGTAAATAGTTTGACAGTATTGAGGGAATTATTTCTTTAGCAGAGTGATGGCGTTCGGGGAAAAACTGTTGTGTCTATTTGTTCTGATGTGCAGTGCTCTATAGCGTCATTTTGAGGGTAGGAGTTGAAGCAGTTTGTGTCCAGGATGTGAGGTGTCTGTAAATATTTTCACAGCCCTCTTTTTGACAGTATACAGGTCCTCAATGGAAGGCAGGTTAGTAGCAATTGTTTTTTCTGCAGTTCTAATTATCCTCTGAAGTCTGTGTCTGATTTGTTGAGTTGCAGAACCAAACCAGACAGTTATGGAAGTGCAGATGACAGTGATGGGTGGGTCTTCCAATATACAAAATCTCATTGAGGGATATTCTGCCTTTCCTGTTCAGGTAGGATTTGGTGATACAGGCCATAGCCATGCCCTTATCCACAATATCATTACAGATGACATTAGATTTATTACAGACATATCCAGTGGTATCAGCCTGAGATGGGCACCTAGCAATATGGATGACAGTCTCAGAAGGAAATATTGGTGTGCTTGAGGTAGGGACATATTTCTACATTCTCTCTTCCAACAGCTCAACCCCAACCCCCACCATAGTGTCTTCCAGCCATCATTACCATTATCCTCCCTTCCCTCACAATCCCCTGTAGTTAAAATTACCAAGTGTCACAATATTGCAGCAATCTTGTCCACTGCATTCAGGAGATGCACAAGATTGATGCCACTTAGAAATAATAATTTAATATTGAATTGCATTTTGGCACCCTGTGGACGCTACAGAAATGAAAAGCGCTGCAGGCAGTACACCCATTTTTTTTAAAAAAAGAAAAAGTTTAAAAGAAGCAATGAAAGTGGGACTCTGATGTCTGGTTGGGCAAAGAAAGAGGAAAAGAAAGGGGGCAGAGAAAAACAGCATGTACTGGGGAAAAAAGAAATAATGAAAAAAGTATGAGGTAGAAGAGAGGGAAAACTGAGGATGGCCAATTCAGGAACTAAACCTACTTGGATTTCTGGAATGATCTTTGTTGCTAGTAGGGTAATGTAACAGAATGTTGACTGTCTGTCAAAGCAATTCTTAGAAATTGCAGGTCCCATCAGCCAAGAAATGCCAGTTGGTGGGGCCAAGGATGTGTATCTTTTCTGTCATAGCATCTGACTCTGGAACATTCTCTCTCCAGAGATTAGGATTGCCCTGACCCTGCTTGTCTTTTGAATGTACCTAATGGTGGGATTAAAATAATTTAACAACCAATTCACCCAGAGTCAAGTTGGCTGTTGTGGGAGGCATGGCCCATCCCCATCCTCCAGCTCTGCCACACATGCAGGACAAGTCTCCCACGATGATCAACCTGACCCTGGGCGAGGGAAGGAGGAGGAGCAGGGAGAAGAAAGAGGGAAAGTGGCCTCCTCCTTCCCTTGTGCCGGCCGCTCCGTTGCCCGTTTCTCCATTGTGGCGCAGCACTCAGGATCCACTTTGATAGTGGAGGGGGTAATTTAATAACCGGTTCACCCAAACTGGTGCGAACTGGCTGAATCCCACAACTGCCTAAGGATCTGGCAGGCCTGAGATCCTGAGTGTGTGAAGGGTCCCATCTCCTGGTTGTCTTAACAACCATTGGTTATGACACACTCTTTGGCTGCTGTGTACTAGGGAGAGTCCCTTTTTGAGATGTTTGCCATGACCCCATTCCTTCTGTATGGTCACCTGCCTGTTATTCAATCATTGCCCTGACTCCAGCTCTTCCCCTCTGCCCCATCTCTCAGGCTTATTCCCACATACCATTATACAAACTCTGTGAGAGAGTAGATTTCCACTCTTGAGCATAGGTAGAAGAAAAAGAAGAAAAGAAAAGATTCACCTCCACTCGTTTCTCTCCGAATGTTCCTACCTGTTGTGAAGAGCAAACATTAACATCAAAATTAAGCCCACGTTGGAACATCCTTCCCCTCTTCTGTCCTTTCTCTGGGCAATGAGTTAATGGTATGCAACTGATCAAGGAATATATTATGCTTCTGTTGATGTTCTTCATCTGTGATGCCACCATCCGCTGAGGCTGAATTACACATTTAACAGCTGGTGTGCTGTCCCTCCCCAAGAATCGGATGCCCTTGCATTGATGACAGACTGCCGAACAACAACAATGAATCAAACATCTAAAACAGATTGATCTAGATTTTGCCTGGAGCTGTTGAAAAAAAAAACAGAGAAAATTTCAGAAACTGCACATGAATCATAATGAAAGTTTGAACTTGGCAGATGCAGCATTTTTCTCTCCCTTTGTAGCTCCCTATTCTATTTGTTCTTCTCATTCTATTCTTTTTATTTATTTATTTATTTTCAGGGGGTGGGAAGCCATCCTTTGGTTAAACAAAGCTGCTAATGAGATAAGCTTGATGAATGCTTACTATTAAGGAGAAAGCAGCTCTCCCATAGTTCAGCGTGGCCCATTTAAATGATCCTGTTTGCTTTTCCAGGGAGGAAATGGGCCAAGCAGAAACAAAGCTTTCTGCACTATGTGGCATACGCAACAATGTGATAAAAAGGGCTCTTCATCACACTTAGCTATGTCCCTGGAAGCAGTCTGAGGCATTTAAAGATGGGCTGTGGTGGGGGACAAAGGAAAACATGATGATAAAATGATGGCCCATTTTATTTGTATACCCTGCTTTTTGTTAATCTACCAAAACTTGTGAGTCTACAATACTTCATTCCATAAAAGTTTTGTGCCGAGTTTCTCCAAGGATGACTTTCTCTATGAGACTTAACTGAAGAAGGAGATGGGCCAAGAAGGAAATTGAATAGATCTAGAGGCCTTTTGGAGGCTCTACAATACACCAAGTCTATCCACAGACTGTGATCTATGGCAGGACTGCACAAAGTCCTTTAGGTTTAAGATCATATGTGGACTTTTGGAAGGAGTGTCAGAGGTTGCATCTCAAGCAGTAGGTTGAGATAAGATGAAGAAGCAGGTGGACCCAGGAGAACAACTAAATTTATTTATTTATTTAAATAGATTTGTATGCCGCCCAACTCCCGGGGGACTCTGGGCGGCTCACAACATGTCAAATCCATTTATCAATATAAAATCATAACAATTAAAAACTACAAAAGTTAAAAAACATCTAGCATTCATAACCAGGGGGGAGACCCATATATAGTCTGATTGGTCTCACTTTCACCCCGCCTGCCGGAAGAGCCAAGTTTTTATTGCTTTACGGAAAGCCAGCAGGGTAGGGATAGTCCTGATCTCTGGAGGGAGTTGGTTCCAAAGGGAGGGAACTCCCACAGAGAAGGCTCTCCCCCTCGGCCCCGCCAACCGGCATTGCTTGGTTGATGGGACCAGGAGGAGACCAACTCTGTGGGCCCTAACCGGTCGTAGGGAGGTATGCGGCAGGATGCGGTCCCAAAGGTAACCTGGCCCTGAGCCATGTAGGGCTTTAAAGGTCAAAACCAACACCTTAAATTGGATCCGGAGAGTAATGGGCAGCCAATGCAGCTGGCGGAGGATAGGTGTTACGTGGGTGTACCTAGGCACACCCACCACGGCACGCACAGCTGCATTTTGCACCAATTGTAGTCTCCGGACACTCTTCAAGGGTAGCCCCATGTAGAGCGCGTTGTAGTAATCCAGCTGGGAGGTGATAAGGGCGTGAGTGACTGTGAGTAGTGCCTCTCTCTCCAAGTAGGGTCGCAATTGGTGCACCAGGCGAACCTGTACAAAGGTCCCCCTAGCCACAGCTGAAAGATGTTGCTCCAATTTTAGCTGTGGATCTAGGAGGACACCCAAATTGCGAACCCGTTCTGAGGGAGCTAATTTCTCCCCCCCCCCAAGAACCAAGGAGGGACAATTGACAGAATCCTTGGGAGGCAATATCCACAGCCACTCAGTCTTGTCCGGGTTAAGTTTTAGCTGGTTCATCCCCATCCAGACCCTAACATCGTCCAGGCAGCGGCCCATTACGTCCACAGCTTCCCTGAATTGAAAAATGTACATTACATTACATTTCAGCTCAGTTTAATTCACTTCAAAATATTATGTCAGATATATTTTTAAATAATTTTACCTTTCTGTGTAATAATTACAATTCAGTGCTGTAAGAGTTTCTTTGCACTCTGATTGCAATGGCTGAAACAGATGCAGCCTTCATAGAAAAAGACAAGCATTTTGCCCCCTGTACTTTAGAAAAAGCAGGAGGAAATGAATGCCTTGACTGTGTATATATTTGAAATAGGCTTTGGAATTCTAGTGTAAATATTATTAAGCTCTTGGATTTTTGTTATTTTGATTAACTGTTTCCAGACTTCAAGGAGAGAAATCTGAAAAATGGCAAGTTTTGGGCAGGATTCTGTACCCTTGGAGATCTTAGAATGTGCCTATTGCTTTGCATGAATCTGAATCATGCCTGTTACAAATATTTAACCAACATAGGTAAAGAAACAATTAGAATGCCTTGCCTTGACTGTGTATATATTTGAAATAGGCTTTGGAATTCTAGTGTAAATATTATTAAGCTCTTGGATTTTTGTTATTTTGATTAACTGTTTCCAGACTTCAAGGAGAGAAATCTGAAAAATGGCAAGTTTTGGGCAGGATTCTGTACCCTTGGAGATCTTAGAATGTGCCTATTGCTTTGCATGAATCTGAATCATGCCTGTTACAAATATTTAACCAACATAGGTAAAGAAACAATTAGAGCAGTATGGTGGCCTAGGGGTGAAGGTACTCACTTCCCACTCGGAAGGTTGAAAGTTCAATCCAAGGTAAAGGCAGATGTTTTTCTCTCAGAGCCCAAAGAGAAAATATCTCCTGGGTACTTCACATAGGTGTTAGGAAGGGCATCCAGCTGATAAATGCTCAGCTCCATTCAGTCATCCCAACTCTACCCCAAATTAAGATTACAGGGACGTAAAAAGAAAAAAAAATAGGTAAACAAACAATTGCTTTGTGCAGTACAGGTCGTTCTTGACTTGCAACCAGAATTGGGACCAGAATTTCCATTGTTAAGCAAGACAGCTAAATGAGTCATGCCAGTTTCATGACTTTTGGCCAAGCAGTTGTTAAATGAATCATGCGGTTGTTAAATAAATCCAGCTTCCCTCATTGGCTTTGCTCATTGGAAGCAGGCTGATCACAAATGGTGATCACATGACCCCAGAATGCTGCAACCATCATAAATACATTCTGGTTGTCAAATGCCAAAATTTTGATCACATGTCCGAAGGTTTGCTGCAATGCAAAGTAAGTGTGACAACTAGACTTAAGTCACTTTTTTCAGTACCTTGTAACAATGTTCCCTGTAACATCAAAAAACGGTGTGCAGCAGTTAGAAACTGCCGCACAGTGTTCTTTTTTCATGTGTGCGGCTGTGCAGGCGCGCAGACTCTGCCATTAGAAAATGCCACGTGGAAGTTAGAAACTTCCACGCAACATTCTCTCGTTACGTGTGCGGCTGGGTGGCTGCGCAGCTTAGAGGGAACAGTACCTTGTAATTTTGAATGGTCACTAAACAAATGGTTGTAAGTCAAACACTACCTGATGTAGATTCAGTCAACAAGATTAAGTTCAGATCAGTAGTGGGTTACACTTACCTTTGCTACCATTTCAGGACTGTGAACGCGCGCTCATGCATGGCGCTTCTGCGCATGGCGCTTTTGCGCATGGGCAGAACCTTCTGCGCATGCGCAGATAGTCCGTGATGATGTCTGGGTGGGTGGGCGGAGCCTCCCGCCACCGCCGCTACCAGTTCGCCTGAACTGGGGCGAACCGGTAGCAACCCACCACTGGTTCAGATCAGCATGCTATACTTCAAGTTATTTATTTATATAATACAGATTATGGAATAACCTTTGCACCATGAAAGCTTTTTATAATGAGTCACACTATTGTTACATGTAGCAGTTCTACAGAACATCTCAGAAGTCTTGCTACTCTAAAATTCCTCAGAAGAAGTAGGCTTTTAGCTATGCCGGTTACCGTTAATGTCCTATTTTAAAATATTTATCAAAGCACTCATAGTAAGCTATGTTTCCTTCCTATTTCCCTCTTTGGTGCCCATAGATCAGAAAGAGTTATTGATTCCATATTATACATGCTAGACACATACCTGAACTACTACCCTAGTTGCTATCGTTACAGCTTCCCATTTTATGTTAAGCCAAAGTATAGTTTATTTGGCTTGGCAACACCAGGTGTATGAATTATAATGTACAGCTTAACACAATGTGTAAATGTAATTAATAGTGGTATCATCCTGTTTAAAAATCCATAGTTGAGTATGATGTGTGATGCCAGCCTTAAGGAAACATATTACTGACTGTATCCATAAAATCCAAAGCAGTCTTGGTGAATTAGTCATGACTGTTCTAAGTCCCAGAATATAGTCTCACTATAAATATCCATGAATAAATAAAAAGTAAAGAGGCTATTGAGTGGAGTTCATTTTGTGGTGACTTATTGTACATGGACAAATCCATGCAATTCTTTTGGCATAGTAGAGAGTCAGTTTCTATTGTCTTTTTCAAATATATATTTTTAAACTTCCTATTTTACAGCCATATTTTATCCAAGCCCCTATCTACCCAGCTGCTGTGGCCTAGAGGTAGAGTTCTTGCCTCACAATCAGGAGGTTGTGAGTTCAATCCTAGGTAGAGGCAGATGTGGGGTCTCCTGCTTGGGCAGGGGGTTGGACTAGATGACCTGTAAGGTCCCTTCCAACTCTGTTAATCTATCTTTAAGTCTTAACCCCATAGCTTTAATATTAAACTGTCTACTGTGGACCTCACCCCATTCCTAAGAGGTCTGTAAGGGGCCGTGCATAAGCGCACCAGCGTGCCTACCGTCCCTGTCCTACTGTCCCCATTTATTCGTACTCATGTCCTGTGTTCATGTCCATGTTTATACTTATACCTGTTATCTCGTAAATGTTTGACAAACTAAATAAAAATAAAATATTTCATAAAATATTTATTTTATTAAATAAAATAAATAATAAATAACCTGATAAGTTGATTAACTAAGTCAGCTAGATGCTGCTACTTGCTGTGACAACCGTAAAGGTAAGGATTCGGTTAAGCTGAACTTGATTCTTAGTGATTCCATGGATAAATGTTTTTACGTTCCAGTCTGGACTATGGCATGGGATTTCCACCCACTAGGCTGATCTTGCTTAGCTTTGGAGATCTGTTGAATATAACTTTTGTACAACCTCTCTCTCTTTTCTTCTTCTTCTTTACACCTTCTCTCACCCCAACACCATCTAATGTGTTTCTCCCTTTGTCTTCTCTTCCTCTCTAAGTTCGTTTTCCCCTGGCCCGTTTTTACAGTATATATCATTCTGGTTTTGTTTTTGTTGTGCTATGAGTATAGTTTGGGTGTTGAGGAGAATTTGGAGATGGGAAAAATCAGTGAATGTATAAAGGAGATTTATTTTAAGATCAGTTAATTTTAATCAGAAGGATATTCATTCAGTTAATGTGATTTGTTTATCCTGGTCTCTTATTTTGGATTGTTATTTCCAGTAGTTATACAAATAAACATTTATCCATATACAACTATGTCACATGAACATTTTTATAGAAGGAGGAAATCTCCAGGATTGGGGATTTAGATATTTTAGGTTAACAGGGTGGGGAATCTGATCATTGCATAGCCTTGTTTGCCTGAGTTTTTAATTTGGTTTTTTTCTATTTATTTTTTTATTTTTGTCTGGATATTCTTAAATTTAAGGTCAGCTTCCTTTTGGGCAAATATGTTACAATTGCATTTTAAGTAATTTACTATTTTTTCCTTTATCTGCCACTTGCAGTAGATTCTATTCTATCTGTTCATAAGGATGACTTTGCACAAACAGAATAACAGAGTTTGAAGGGACTTTGGAGGTCTTCTAGTCAAACCCCTGCTGAAGCAGGAACCCCTATAACATTTCAGACAAATGGTTCCCAATCTCTTCTTAAAAGCCTCCAGTTCTGGAGGTAAGTTGTTCTACTTTAGGGCAACTGTTCTAGATTAATTGTTCTGTCAGGAAATTTCTCCTAAATTCTAGTTTGCTTCTCTCCTTGATTAGTTTCCGTCCATTGCTTCTTATCCTGCCTTCAAGGTGCTTTGGAGAATAGGTTGACCCCCTCTTCTTTGTAGCAGCCCCTTAGATATTGGAGCACTGCTATTATGTCACCCCTAATGCGTCTTTTCATTAAGTTAGATATATCCTATATCTGCAACCATTCTTCACATGTTTTAGCCTCCAGTCCCCCTAAGTATCTTACCCAGGGCCTTCTGGAGGTTGGAAACGGGCCTGTTTCTGGCCTTCCCGAACTTCCAGTAGGCTCGTTTTTCGTCCTCCCCGAGCCTCTGCACGCGGCGTGCACTTACCTGCATCCAAAATGGGTCAAGTGAGAACTCCTGGGAGGGGCAGGGTGGGGTGGGCGGGGCGGGGCAGGGCCAGCCAGGAGTGGGATTTGGGGGTTCTCCGAACTGCACAGAATCTTAGCTAGAGGTTCTCCCAAACCCCTGCGACCCCCCAGCAGCCCACCCCTGATCTTACCCTACAAGTGAAGGTAGTTTGCCAAACTTTTTAAATTCAGTCCAGAAATAATAGAAAAAATTAGAACCATTTTCCTATAACATGAAAGAAGTGCATGAAATACTTTCTCCCTGTAAATAACGAACTGACAGAAACAGTAAACATAATGAAAGGAGTACGTGAGTGATGCCCTCTATCCCCGCTCTTATTTATATTGGTGTTAGAAGTCTTGTTAAGATTAATAAGAAATAATCAAGACATAAAAGGGCTTAAAATAAGGAAAGAAGAATATAAAGTACAGGTATTCGCTGATGACATGGCATTTATCATTGAAGACCCCCTGGAGATAGGACCAATTTTAATTAGAGACATAGAGAAATTCGGAAAAGTAGCGAGATTAAAAATAAATAAATAAGAAACAAAAATAATAACAAAAAATTTAACAGAAAAATAAAATGTGAAATTGGAAAAAACATTGGGTATTAAAATTGTAAAAAGAGTGCAATATTTAGGTCTATGGTTAATGGCAAAATGTAGTTCGATAAAGGAAGAAAATTTCACAAAATTGATACAGAAAATACATAAAGATTTGGGCAACTAGTCAAAATTACAATTATCATTAATGGGCAAAATAGCGGCAGTTAACATGAATATTATATCTAAGATACTGATTTTATTCCAGGTTGCCCCAGTAAAATTGAGGATTTTTTTTTCACAGAATTGAATAAAATGATTTTAAAATTTATCTGGTAAAAAAAAAAGGTGAGGATTAAGATGAAATTACTGCAAGACAATAGAAAGAAAGGTGGATCTGGGCTCCCTGATTGGGAAGCCTATTATCAAGCGGCAGCATTAAATTGGTTGAGGGAATGGATCATTCTTAAAAACAAATGGATCCTAACAATGGAAGGATATGGTCTCCAAATTGGTTGGCACACGTTCATATGGGGGAGAGAAACATAAAATACATGCATATTTTCAAAGACATCAAATAAGAGGGGCACTGTTAGAGATTTGGCTAAAAATTAAGAATGAACACTACAGAAAAATCCCAAAATAGATATCGACAATAGAAGCAATAATCTATCCGAACTTATTAGATGAGAAAAAGATGGTAACGTACAAACAAATACTGGACGAACAAGAAAACCTTAGAACAAAACAAGAGCTTAAATTAATAGAAATAGACCTTGATTGGTGGCATTATTTACAAATCCAATTGAGATACAAAAAAGACATAACACAATTTGGATTTCAAAACGAACAAGGATTGGATAAAATACTGTTGGGACCAGATGAAAAAATGATATCCAAAATATACAACTTTTTCCTACAATATAAAATGGAAGAAGAAACGGTCAAGGGGACAATGATTGCCTGGGCACAAAATTTTGGATACACAATTAATTTGGTAGAATGGGACAAAATTTGGGAAATAAATTATAAATTAACTATGGCGGTAACATATAAAGAAAATATTTACAAGATGTTTTACTGATGGCATTTACCTCCGGCACGATTGGCAAAAATGTTCCCGACTCTGTCTGCAAAATGTTGGAAATGTAACAAAGAACAAGGGACATATTATCATCTTTGGTGGACGTGTCCAAAAATCAAAGTATACTGGAATAAACTTAAAAATTGGTTGGAAGAAATAGTGCAACAAGAGATCAAGATGAAGCCAGAATTATTCTTATTGGGAATTATAAGAGGAAAGATCAAAAAAGAAAACAGATACATAATACTCCACATAACATCTGTGGCCAGGATAGTATCCCCACAACCACGATGGATGTGAGAAAAATTCTAGAATGTGCCAAAATGAGAAAATTAACAATGGAATTGCATGATAAAGAAGAAACGGAGTTCAACGAAGTATGGGATAAATGGTACAAGTGGTTAGAACGAAACAAAAAATTCAAAACATTGTTATAAAATAGGAACATCAAATAAGAAAATGTAAGGGGTCTTCTTTTTCTTCTCTGTGTTGTAAATAAATAGATATACATGTAATTATAAAAATATAAGAAATAGAAACTGGAAATATAATGGGAGATTCAACATATTTAGTATAGAAAAATATAAGGAAATAGAGATAGTCAAAAATAAAGGTAGAAATACGGAAACGTGTAAATAATAGCGAAAATGTAATGAAAAAGCTGTAAAAGTGGTTAGTTTTTTCTATGTTTGTTTTGTCGTATGTTTTTGTATGTTGTTTTTTATATATTGTGTTTAAAGAAAAAAATCAAATAAAGATTATTTTTATTTTTAAAAAAAGAAATACTTTCCCCCTCTTACTATTAGTAAAGTTAAACAAGTAATAATCTCCACAAGAAGATCAAACAGAATGTTTTCATGTCGTTTGAAGCAGACCTTTATGTCAATTGGTAGAAATCTATCTTTTAACACAGACATGAATAAACAACCAGAACAAATATCTTGTAATAACTAGAAACTTAAGCAAAGAAAGTTTGCATTTTGAGAACAAACATATAAAACCATCAAAAAAGTAAATTTAAAACATAAATCCTCTTATATATTTATCTTCGGCAATAAAACTACTAAAATGTTTTCTTGATTTCATACGCCATACCCTTGTTATTATGGTTGGTCAGACAGTCAGCCAGGTGTTTAGACTGACTTGGCATTTTTATCCAGCTATCCAGTCCATTGTTGCTACATTAGCATGCTGTTGTTTGTAATCAGTTTGTGTGATCTTCTTGCAGCAGCTACTAGGTGATCCACTTCAGCTTCTTTCCATGCATGGCATTTGCTATCTGTTGCTGTCTTCTCAATTCTGGCTTTATGTATGTTTGTCTCTTAAGGCTTTGTCTTGTGCAGCCAGAATTAGCCCTGACTCTTTCTTCAACTTTCCTGCTCTTAGCCATTGCTGGTCTTGTTATCTGCTTCCTAATTGTTTTGTGTACTGGCCATGTAATATTTTGCCTTGTCACATGTCTCTCTCTATTATTATTTTTAATGAAAATAGCATTCTTTATTAGCCAAGTGTGATTGGACATACAAGGAATTTGTCTTTGGTGCATAAGTTCTCAGTGTACATACAAGGAACAAGTGATAAAACATTATCATAATCATGATTTTCTATTCTTCATTTGGTCTTTGCTATACAGTAATCTTCACAGTGTACTAGCTTCAGTGTATCTTCTTCATTGTCCTTGAGATATTCTTCAGTCTTTTTTCTTCTTTAACTCTCTGATTTATTTGCAACGTGATTGTTATATGCATAAGAATGTAAAATCATACTGGGAGTTCTTTAGCTGGTGTTGGCCTTCATAAGCACTGAATTATTCTCAAGAACCTAGGACAGTGATGGCGAACCTTTTTTTCCTTGGGTGCCGAAAGCGCATGCGTGCGTGTGCTATCGCGCACACGCGAGTGCCCACACCCATAATTCAATGCCTGGGGAGGGTGAAAACGGCCTCCCCCACCCCCCAGAGGCCCTCTGGAGGCCGGAAACGGCCCATTTCCTGACTTCCGGTGGGCCCGGTAGGCCCGTTTTTCGCCCTCCCCAGGCTCCAGAGGCTTCCCTGGAGCCTGGGGAGGGTGAAAATGCCCTCCCCCACCCCCTGGAGGCCCTCTGGAAACCGAAAACGCCCTCCCAGAGCCTCTGCACAAGCCAAAAATCAGCTGGCCAGCGCACACATATGTGCTGGAGCTGAGCTAGGGCAATGGCTCGTGTGCCAGTAGATATGGCTCCGCGTGCCACCTGTGGCACGCGTGCCATAGGTTCGCCATCACTGACCTAGGATGTCATAATGTATCAACATAGTATACATCCAGATCCAAACATTATAGCCTTTTCGTAATTGATAGATTGAAATTTTCTCAATGTGCAGATTTCTGTCATCCAAGATTTTTTTACATGGTATACCCATAACGACTGAACCCACCATGCCCAGATTATGCCATAATCTCTCAACTTTGATTTTTAGAGCTTGATTTATTATTATGTACTGTATATAATACTGCATATACATATTAGAGTATTTATACCTATAATAATTTATTATTGTTGTTGTTTTATGGTTGATCACACAGTCAACCAAATGCTTAGACTGGCTTTGGTACTTTTATTCATCCATCAAGACCCTTCCAGGGACCAGGGATAAATAGATGTTGTTGTTTGATGGTATTAGAATATTATTATAGCATGAAGAACTGAAGTAGGACTATAAGATCAGAATTCAAAAAAGCTATTACCAAGACTAGAAACATAATTATTTATGTGCTTCAAAATATATTGTATTGTGACATTTTAATTTTCTTATTTAGCATCTGTGAAGTTAAGTAGGATAATCTCAGACATTATATTTTTGTACGAGGCAGTCAAAACAATATCTATGCTCATTTCTGGGCAAACACTTCAAAGACCTTGTTAGAAAACTGGAAGGGATTGAAAAAACCACGAAGACTCTAGAAAATAATTCATTTATTTAATTTATTTATTTAAATGGATTTCTATGCTGCCCAATTCCCGGGGGACACTGGGCGGCTCACAACATGTCAGAATCCATTCCACAATATTAAAAAAGTACAATAATTAAAAACTACCAAAATTAAAAAGAGTATCTCACATTCATAATCAAGGGGGGGAGACCCATATCTAGTCCAGTTGGTCTCACTTTCACCCCGCCTGCTGGAAGAGCCAAGTTTTTATTGCTTTACGGAAGGCCAGCAGGGTGGGGATAGTCCTGATCTCTGGAGGGAGCTGGTTCCACAGGGAGGGAGCTCCCACAGAGAAGGCTCTCCCCCTCAGTCCCGCCAACAGACATTGTTTGGTCAATGGGACCTGGAGGAAGCCAACTCTGTGGGCCCTGACCGGTTGTAGGGAGGTATGCGGCAGGATGCGATCCCGAAGATAACCTGGCCCTGAGCCATGTAGGGCTTTAAAGGTTAAAACCAACACCTTAAATTGGATCCGGAGACTAATGGGCAGCCAATGCAGCTGGCGGAGGATCGGTGTTACGTGGGTGTATCTAGGTACACCCACCACAGCTCGCGCAGCTGCATTTTGCACCAATTGCTGTCGCCGGACACTCTTCAAGGGTAGCCCCATGTAGAGCGCATTGCCGTAATCCAGCCGTGAGGTGATAAGGGCGTGAGTGACTGTAAGAAGTGCCTCCTTCTCCAAGTAGGGTCGCATTGGTGCACAAGACATGCACCATGAATGGCTAAGGAGGTCAAACATAATAAAATTATAAAAAAATAACTTTCATTGACTGAAAAGTCTGTAGGCCAAAAAATTTGCTTCTGGAAACTACATGTGAATGAACAAAAAGTTGCATTATGAGGGGAAATTCTGGTGCTGAGGTGATAGTGCTTTTAAAAAAATGAACTGAGAAGATTCAAAGAACAGAATAGTTTCATAATTTCAGGTTATATTCCTAAATATAAACTAAACAATGTATCTCATTTTAAACTGTCCCACAGACAACCATGGAACTTTATGGCTACCTCCTATAGTCTATTACTGGATTACCAGAAAAGAATTGAAGGCAAAAGAAATTAAAAGGATATTTTTGTTAATTAATGAACTATTTTTTCATTGTTAACATAAATTTTCCCCTGTTGCCTTTTTGAAAATGGCTAATCTCTGTGATATTCACATGTCTTCACAGAGAAACATCTTTAAAATTTTATGTGTATTATGGGGCCAATTCCTAGTCTAAGTGGCTGGTTTCTATTTGGTAATCAAAAGAAAATATTACAATATTTTAAGCATGCAAAACATTTTAAAGATAAACGACTTTAAAAAACTAAAACATTCCTGAGGTAAAAAAAGGTAATTAAATAAATTCAAAAATGTAGATGAAATTCTGATGAAATCTAAATAAATTCACATTTCTTCTCTATTTTTCATTTCTGTTGGGAGAATAGTCTTGTAAAATTCAAAACAAAGCAATTAACATGTTCATCTCTCTCTAGTGAAAACAGTAGCTTTGTCTGCTTTTATTTTATGGATCCCTAATATAAAAGTTTATATTAGTCCTTTCTGTCCTAACTATTATAGCATCACAGACCTATTATATTGGAATAAATTATTTGTTTAAAAAAAGAGAGAAAGAGAGTAATTAAGTGGCCTCTGGCCATTTCTGTACTGTCTTATTAGTACAAACAATTTCAGTAACTACCCTTGATATTTCTGAAAAAAGCAGCATGTCTCTTCTATTTTCTGATCTCTAGTGTTGCTAATTTTCCCAAATAATGCAAAATGCTATTTGGATGAGAATAATAATTAATGTATTGGATATATGCATACATGCACATCAAAATTTTATTGATGAAGGGTGAAGTAGTTCACTTCAGCTTTGTGAAACTCATTTATCAGCAACCATTAGGTCTCAATCCTTCTTTTAAAAAAATGTTTCTTCTTGTTGTTTATATTCATCAGTCTTTTCCTGACAATCGCCTGGACAAGTATATGCAATTTTCTTGACATGATTCCAGAGTCAATTTACCCTTCCCTCTTCCTAGGTTGAGAGTGACTGGCCCAATGTCACCCAGCTGGCTTTATTCTTAAAGTGGAACTCATGGTCTTCCAGTTTCTAGTTTGGTACCTTAACCACTACACCAAACTGGCTCCCCAATCTCCTTCATAATGTTGT
Source organism: Diadophis punctatus similis (assembly GCA_023053685.1). Taxonomy (NCBI): domain Eukaryota; kingdom Metazoa; phylum Chordata; class Lepidosauria; order Squamata; family Dipsadidae; genus Diadophis; species Diadophis punctatus. Next base: position 9,237,486 of record JALIGW010000016.1, on the reverse strand, counting down.
ATTAATCCATTTCCTATTTGCCATTCTATGAATAACCCTGCCAAAAGCATTATATGGGATAATAAGAAATGTTGAAGTGTTTATTATTCTTAGGGTTATTCTTAAAATTGGTTTCCTGAAACTCTTTCAAACTGGGAAAAAATATCTTAAAAGCTGGAGCAACCTGCAGTGAGAATTCTAGTGAGAACAGAGAAAGAAAGGGGATTTTTCTCCATTATATTGCTCCTTTTCCTCACTCGTTAGCTTGTCCCTTGTCTATGACTCTTTATCATGTTGTCCTGAAGGTAAACGCAGTAGCTATGTTCACAGGGTAGCCTCATCTACAATCTGTGATTACTGTCCACTTAGAGTCTAGTGATAAGTCAATATATAAATGCTTGTAACAGATAAATCCTGTAGCAAGCAAATACAGTGACAATATACCCCCACTTCCACCATGCACTGCTTTTTAGTCAAGGTTAACTGAAGTTGCAGACCTGAAACGTCTTTGAATGCATGTCAAGATAAATAGGATGCTTCAACATGCAACTAACCTAAAGTAAAGCATATGACTTACTGTTGTTTGGGGACTAATTACATTGCAAGGAAAACCTGTAAACTTGGTTTAAAGAGCCCACATAGCAGTTGATAACATTGTAATTCAACAGGCACTCACTAACGAAGATTTTAAGCAGGGTGTGTTGATAAAAATATTATTGTTTCCATCTATAGGTAGTGATAGACATGAACATGATTGCTCTGTTTTGGCATTCACTGCTGTTGATATGCAAGATCCATCTTGAGTGTCTCTTGATGGAGAACTCCACGAGAACTGTGCTACCAATGAACCCAAGTTCCATGCATACAATGATTCTTTTTTATTTTGTTAAGATATTCATGAACTGGGAGAGCCACGTTAACAAGGTCAGCCAATGAATAGGCATAGCAACTAAGTCAGCCAATGGGAGCTTAAACACTTCTGAGTCTGTGCAGAGAATCAAAACTGAAAACTTAGGCTTAAGGCTGGGCGTGGCTCAGCCCACTCTGTACTCTCCAGCCCACTCTGTACTCTCTGTCCCACTCTGAACTCTGAACTGAAAGTTTGTCTGCTGCTGGAAATGAAACTGTTTGTAATTGTTGCTACATTGAAAAAATAATCTACTTGTGGTATTGTATACATATATATATTATTATGTTTATAAAGAAGTTAATTAATCCAGCTGAATCAGTCATCTGTGTGTGCTTCTGGAAATTGATTTTTATGCAACAAACTCTTAATATATTTGCTTCCATTCTGTGGAACTATCCTCTAGTTCCAGTAATGCTGTGCAGGTTTCTCTGTAATGATCCTGCCAGGATACAGCTACTGTGTCTGGGCTGCAAACATCTGGATGACCATTAGATGCCAGCAAGGAGTTATAGAAATCCTTTTTTTTAACCTAGTGGCAATCCAGTTATTCACAGCCCAGATCTGATAGCCAAGCCAAGAAATGCATATGCCACAATAAATAAATATTAATGATAATATTTAAATAAAGGGCCTTTTCCCTCCCTTTGTGTGTGTGGGGGGGTGCATGGTTCAGCAGTTAAGATGCTAGGCTTGTTGGCTGGAAAGGTTTGAGACCCTGAGCACACGTGACAGGGTGAGCTCCCATCCTTGGTCAAGCTCCTTTCAACCTAGCAGTTCGAAAGCCTGCAAATGCAAGTAGATAAAAAGGTACCACTTCAGTGGGAAGATAACAGCACACTGTTGGCCACACGACTGTGGAAATATCTTTGGACAGTTCTGGCTCAACAGCCTTCCAGAAATGGAAATCAGCACCCCCTATAATTGGCAACAACTAGCAGAGTAAAATCCACAGAGACTCATTTTACCTTTCCTGCCTTTGGTTTCTGCTCCTGAAAACATATACAAATGTAATAAGTGGCACAGGCCAAATAAATGAGGTCTTTTTTTTTAGCAACAGAACACGTGTAAAGAATCTCAGCATCTTAGTTTAGCATCAACTAAACATAAATTGCTCTGCAGCTCTTACAAGCTGATGCACTCTTAGGCTGCATTAACAAAGACTTTCTTTCTCTATGACATGTTGCAGTTCTGTGTCTGTTTCAAGCACTACATTGTAAGCAGCCGAGGTGGCGCAGCGGTTAGAGGCAGTACTGCAGGCCACTTTAGCTGACTGTGATCCGCAGGTCAGCGGTTCAAATCTCACCGGCTCAAGGTTGACTCAGCCTTCCATCCTTCCGAGGTAGGTAAAATGAGGACCCAGATTGTTGGGGGCAATATAAATATACATTGCTTAATGGTGTAAACCGCTTAGAGAGTGCTTGCACTGTGAGGCGGTATATAAATCTCACAAATAAATAAGCAGCATATCAACTCACTGGAGTATGTACTAAGATATAATACAGTTTTGTAATTATTGTATATTTTGGGTCATTCTAAATGACATAATACACATAAACACACACACACACACTATACAGAGCCCATGACGTATAATATAAATCTTAAACTGAAACTAAGGAAACATGAGTTCAGCCACAGAAACTCATCACAAGATTTTGGATCAGTTGCTTGTTATCTCATTTATTTATTAGATTTATGTGCCACCCATCTCGTCTAGAGGTGACCAACCTCTCTCACAAAATCATTGTTACACGGATAAAATGAAAAAATAAAAGATCTCCTTGTAAGCTTCCTTAAACTCCTGGAGGGAAGATGTGACAGAAATTTAACAAATAAACATGAGGAGAATTTTGCACCAGGTGACCTTGAAACTCCATTCCGTGAGAAGGCTAGGTTATTTCTTAAATATGTCAGATCTCTCTCAGGACCAAGTCCAGCCATGACAATGAATGGCCTCATTTTGTTAGTGATAAATAATGTTGCTATTGGAAAATCTTCAGAGTACTATACTGTAGAAGCATTTGTTAGTGGCACTGGTTGCAATGCTGCTCTAGCTACATTTCAGTTGAAAGGTTTTTCTTTGTATATTTTGATAAACTAATAAAATGTACTTGAACCAGAAAAAAAGAAATAAGATTGCTGTTAAATTATCACATACTTTCTGCTTTGTGGTCTAGAGCAGGGATTGGCAACCTTAAATACTCAAAGATCCACAAAGGTCCTAACCGGAAGCCCCCCCCCCTTCAATTCTGGAGCTGACCGGAAGTCCAGTTTCCCCATCATAGAGTCTCCTCCTAGTGTGGCGTCCTTTTTCCTCTGCTAACCAGAAATCCGGTTCCTCTACCATAGAGTCTCCTCCTAGCACGGCATCCTTTTTCCTCAACCTGTCCTAACCAAAAGCCCTATCAATTGTGGAGCTGACCGGCAACAAGGAGCTGCAGAAGAGGGATGAAAGAGCCACATGTGGCTCCAGACCCGTGGGTTGCAGACCCCTGGTCTAGTGCAATAGTATCCACCCCAAAGATTCTACAGAATGGTCCTGCCCAACAGATTTCCCTAATGTTAAACCATGAATTAATTAAAGCAAATTTATTTTTCTCCAGCTTGGAAATGTATAAGGCAGAGACTATGACTTGTTTGGAGCCTAGCAACATATGACAATAGCAGGTAGTCCTCAACTTATAACCATCCATTTAATGACCGCTCGACATTACAATGGCACTGAAAAAAGTGACCGTTTTTCATACGTACAACCATTGCAGCATCCCCATGATCACATAATCAAAATTCAGATTAGCTCGAGGGTGCATCAAAAAGTAATGCCATTTTCTTTAGGACAGGTATAATTACCAACACAGGAACATGTAGCATACATCAAAATGAAGCTGGTCCTCTGTGGATCACATCCCTACTTCTCAACATAGTCACTGTTTCTCTCAATAGCAATGTTCCACCTTCGAATGAGAGCATGTATCCCTGCCTCGTAAAATTTTGTTGACTGTTCTTTGAGCCACTTCTTCACTGCAGTTTTCACTTCCCCGTCACTGGAATAATGTTTACCTCTCAAACCCTCATTCATGAGGCTTCAGATTATCATCTCTTTGGCCCCATGAAAGAGTGTTTGAGAGGCAAACATTATTCCAGTGACAAGGAAGTGAAAACTGCAGTGAAGAAGTGGCTCAAAGAATAGTCAACAAAATTTTACATGGCAGGGATACATGCTCTCATTCGAAGGTGGAACATTGCTATTGAGGGAAATGGTGACTATGTTGACAAGTAGGGATGTGATCCACAAATGTGATCCAGCTTCATTTTGATGTATGCTACATGTTCCTGTGTTGGTAATTATACCTGTCCGAAAGAAAATGGAATTACTTTTTGACTCACCCTCGTAGTTCATATTTATGACTGTTGCAGTGTCCCAGGGTCATGTGATCACCTTTTGTGACCTTCTGACAAGCAAAGTCAATGAGAAAGCTAGTTTCTCTTAACCACCATGTTACTAACTTAACAACTGCAGTGATTCACTTAACAACTGTAGCAAAAAAAAGGTCATAAAAGGGGGGGAAACTCACTTAACAGAAAGTTTGGGCTCAATTGTGGTTGTAAGTTGAGGACTACTTGTACAGGGGGGAACCTAAGTTGTCCAAAGACTTGGAATATCAGCTGGACTTTCCATTTGTAAGGACTCGAACAGCCATATTTGGATAGAACTTTAGAAATAAAGGGAATAAAAATGGAGAAAAAGAAAAGAAAAGGAATAAACAAAAACAAATTTCCTGTTTTCAGGGCAGTTGACAGAAAAAAAGAAGAAAAAGAAATCCCCAAATCATTAACTGTAATGATAAATTAATCCAGGCAAACCAAGCCATGATATGACAATACATTTAATATCCTGATTTTGGGGGATTTCTTATCAGAGTTAGTCCTGTAGCCTTACTGTTGATTCAAAGCCCTGGCTCATTTAAGTCAGTTTTGCCTATTCCGATTGGCAATCAACAAACTTTTTGAGTTTGAGTGCAACTATTGCTCTGTAAGATGAAAAAGAAAATTGGCACCCACTCTGAAATGAATTAAAGATATTGAAAGCATCTAATTAGAAGATGGAATTTCAATGACCATATAATTCATAACTCAGCAACACTGTAATGCAGCATATCAGCAAACAACTGAAAATCTATATTACAAATAATCATGTACCAAAACCTAACACACAGTTAATTATGAAGCATAGTGTGAGCTTTGTGACACTAGTAACAGCTGCTTTCACAGTGGATTCCATCTGTGGTTGCTAGCTTCAGTTGTAAAGGTTAATTCTGTTTCTAACTATAGCTGTTCTTCCTCTGTCTTTTTGCGTTTGATATCTTCATATTGATGGGATTCATACATCATGTTAAGACAGATTTTAATAAGGTGGCCTAGTTATAAATGTGGCACGATTCACCTATATGGGGAATGGAGTAAGGTTCAGATGTTATCATAATGCAATCTCCATTTCTAACGTAAATTACTGAATCTTTTCAGTGCAAATTAGTTTCTTTATAGTGGCCACACATCACTGTATAAAACATCTAACAAATAAACAAACATATAAACCAAAACAATAATTAACAATTATGACAAATTATATGCTTGGCTATAATTAATTTTTCCAGATAAAATGATTTCAAACACCGGTATGGAGTTAAAACCTCCTTTCCCTTTTTCTACCACATTATCACACCGATCTATTGTCTTACAGCTGCTTTGTAAAGTTCTTGCTAGCATAGATCTTAATTGTTCAATCCTATTTCCAATTATGTTTTTGTCTTTTTCTTTTTGGCTGAATTTTCCTGGATTATTAATTTATACTGTTCCCAGCAATCCATCTGAATGGACTGAATTCCTCTGACTTCACAGGGAATTGCACCATTTTTTTAAATGGTATACTGTCACTGTGTGTAACTATAAATGTTCTTGGTCAGTACTATATCTAAACTATTTTCAGTTGGCATTTAGGCATGGTTTAGGAAGCAGATCAGCTTTAGTTATGCTGATGGTTGATGTGTGCTGGAAAACAGACTGGGATTGTGCTCAATCATTCAACAGTTTTTGCTCATTGATTACTATATTCTCCTGGACCACATTAGAATAGAATAGAATAGAATAGAATAGAATAGAATAGAATAGAATAGGAGTAGCCTGTCCATGCCACATGTTTTGTAATTGCAAACTTTGCACCAAACAAATGTCTTTTTCTATAGAAGAATTTCTGATGCAGACTGGAGAATTCTAGGAGTTGAAGTCCACACATCTTTAAGCTGCTGAGGTTGAGAAACACTGCCTTAGAGTATAATGCATTGTTAATGAATCTGTGATTAGTTGGTAATCCTTACAGCTTCCTTGCTCCAGCCCTGAGACAGGCCATTTATCTTTTACCAGGAGTTCCCAATGGTATTTCCTTCTCATTGTCAGCTCCATCTCAAGCATGAAGGTAAAGGAAGTTTCACAAAGAGAAAGGGAAAGACAAAAAGGCCACACTGGGTTGTGAAAAAAATAGGCAGTAGAGAATAATAGCAATAGCACATAGACTTATACACCACTTCACAGTGCTTTTACAGCCCTCTCTAAGCGGTTTACAGAGTTCAGCATATTGCCCCCAATAATCTGGGTCCTCATTTTACTGACCTCGGAAGGATGGAAGGCTGAGTCAACCTTGAGCCAGTGAGAATCGAACTGCTGACATCTGGCAGTCAGCAGAAGTAGCCTGCAGTACTGCATTCTAACCATTGCACCATTATGTCCAGAAGAAGAATCAGTTCCCTGCTTGTTGCTCATCAGAGAGCATCAGCAGCAGATAACCACAGTCTATCCCTATGAAGAAGTCTATTAGTTTTAATGAGGTGCTACAAGAGAATTGCTCTGGGGACATACATTTCCATATGCCATACTGTATATGCAATATAAATATGATTATATGCATAGGGCATTGCACGCCAAAACAACTAGACACAAGGACAATTCTTTTTCCCCAAAGCCATCACTCTGCTAAACCACTAATTCCCACAACACTGTCTTAAGCCCTGGGATGTCAAACTACCTAGTAGTGCTTATTACTATTATCCTTCTCATCTTTCCTGTTGTCTGTTTCCTTAGTTTCTTATGATTATAACTTTGTTGTTTGTATCTTTATGATTTATGTTGATTACTTAGTAAGTATTCTATGGCTACCACTGAGTGTTGTATCTTATGATTTATTATTATATTTTATTATCATGATCAAGATTTATCACTTGTTGCTTGTATGTAAACTGAGAGCTTATGCACTGGAGACAAATTCCCACACTTGGCTAATAAAGATTTATATTCTGTTCTGTTCTGTTCTGTTCTGTTCTGTTCTGTTCTGTTCTGTTCTGTTCTGTTCTGTTCTGTTCTATTCTATTCTATTCTGTTCTATTCTTTCATAGGCTCAGGGACTCTATCCTGTGACAATACCACAATGGTTTTATTCTCCAACTGCTAGGACCTAAGATGTGTGGGACTTTAAATATTCATGTCCACAAAACACACAGTTAATACCCATCTTCCTCTACTCCTATCCCCATGTATCTGTTTCATACTTTACATATATTTCTACATTCCAGATATATTAGGAGTATTTGGTGTAGCATTGTAGAAGTTCATTGCTATTTTTTTTTCACTTTTCTTCTAGCCTATACCACCTTAGGGTTCCCTGCTGGATCTGACCCAGCTTAGCTTCTCTAACTCAGACTCAGTTGATAGATGAGATCCATTAGGACACTCCTGTTTGCTGGGCAAAGGTGAAAGTGAGCAAAATCGACAATCTATATAGGATGAAAGAAAGAAAAACATTTGATGAAATAAAAATACTTTTCATAAATGTTTACATAAACAGATTTTCTGGTAGCTAAGGAGGTTCCAAGCTCTACGGTGTGTGTGTGTGTGTGTGTGTGTGTGTGTGTGTGTGTGTGTGTGTGTGTGTGTGTGTGTGCGCGCGCGCGCACACACACACACACACGTTGCCTATGTGTATGTGTATCTCTATCTCTGTCTCTATCTCTATCTCTCATCTATTTATCTATCTCATCTATCTCATCTATCTCATCTATCTATCTATCTATCTATCTATCTATCTATCTATCTATCTATCTATCTATCTATCTATCTATCTATCCATCCATCCATCCATCCATCCATCTATCATCATCATTATCTATCTATCTATCATCATCATTATTATCTATCTATCTATCTATCTATCTATCTATCTATCTATCTATCTATCTATCTATCCATCCATCCATCCATCCATCCATCCATCCATCCATCCATCTATCTATCTATCATCATTATCTATCTATCTATCTATCTATCTATCTATCTATCTATCTATCTATCTATCTATCTATCTATCTATCTATCTATCTATCTATCTATCTATCATCATTATCTATCTATCTATCTATCTATCTATCTATCTATCTATCTATCTATCTATCTATCTCTCTATCCATCCATCCATCCATCCATCCATCCATCCATCCATCTATTTATCTATCTATCTATCTATCTATCTATCTATCTATCTATCTATCTATCTATCTATCTATCTATCTATCTATCTATCTATCTATCTATCTATCTATCTATCTATCTCTATCATCTATAGAGTGATTGATATGACTCTCAATCATCCAGGTCATGGTTGTCCCAAAGATGCTTTTTCCTTGAAGATATCGTGCTTGTCATCCAAGAAGCTTCTTCTGAGTCACAACTGAAGAGTCTTCTTGAATGAGAAATGAAATGTCTTCAAACAAAAGGAAAGAAAGCCCAGGTGCCTTTTGAAAAAGCATATTGGGATCTCAAGCTATAGGTTCTATAATCCAGTATTAGGAAAACAAAGATTTAAAAAAAAACAGGTTTACCAGCCTATTGAAAAAAGATTTCCTCCAGACAGGGTCATTTTTTCCCCATTTTATATCAGCTATAAGTTTTCTTGTCCTGGTGATAAAGAACCTAAACATTTTCAGCTGGTGGACTTATTTTGAGAGCATATTGCATTATTCTCACTCAATGGATTCCTGGATGGCATAGTGAGTCTCAAAGCATATATTTACCTATTACTTGCCAACCTTTTATCTGACTTAAATTTAATCCAGTTTTGGGGTATCTTGAATTATGGCAATTTTGGGAAGGGAGTCCTTTTTCTGGTTAGATGAATACTTGTCACAAGGTGATTTTGTGATTGTCAGCTGTACTCATATGTCAGAGTTTATGACCCAGAGGTTCTTAACAAAGTGGAGCGGTCACATGATGAGTGAACTGCGCAGATGGACAATCCATTCTCATTCTCCATTCTTCTTTGCTGCTATCCTCCCTGGAAGGAGGATCTCTTAGATGGTAAAATGTAGTTCTTAGGTTTTTATATTATTTTGTACCGAAATAAATATATTGTTATTTAGACTTTTACATGTGTTTCATTTTATCAAGGATTGGTTTCCAAAGGAAAAGACTTGTCACCTCTAAGATTTATTATCTCATCCTAACAATACTCTTCCAAACAAAGCATTTATAAGTCCATTATTGTTACTGCGGTTCTTATTAGTAGTAGCATTGGAGAAGACTGCTAAGGCTGTTTGGAACCCTTGGCCAATCTTAGAAGTGAAAAAAAATACAGCCTCTTAACTTATTTTTGCAAAAGAGGTAAACTGTTGCAGTGGTTAAAAGCATTGGGCCAGAAACCAGAAGACTCGTAAGTTATAATCTGGCTTTGGATATGTTGACAGCAGCAAGACTATTGTACGCACGAAAATGGAAGAACACTTGAATTCCTACTATGGATGAATGGTTACAGAAGTTGATGGAGTTGGCTGAAATGGCAAAACTGACTACTTTGATTAAAGAAAAGAATATAAGTACTTTTGTTTCCACTTGGAGACAGCTTCTGAACTTCATGCTTGAAGTGGAAAAGAATGAAAGTTTGATTTTGGGTTTTACTGAGTAGATTGACAGATATTTACAGAAATGGCTTGTTCACATTATTATGAAAAAGCAAAAAGTTGTGATTTGATGTTAATTCCTTATTTTACTGCAACAGAGGGAGTCGGAAGTCAATGTTTCTTTTTCTTTAATCCTTCCTCACTTCTCTTCCCTCTTTTCCTCCCCACTGCTTTTCTATTTACTTTTGCATTTTGCATTTTACAATATTTTATAACTCAATAAAGTTAATCAAAAAAACAATAATAATCCGGCCTTGGATTTGCATCCAGCAGGGTGGCATTGGTCCAATCACTTGTTTGAATCCTAGGAAGAAGGCAAGAACAAGCCATTTCCAAAACTGTTGCCAAGGGACTTGTCCAGGAATTCAAAACAGACTTGGAGGAGAAGGAATCAGTGTTGGAGAATGAGAATTTATGTAACAAAGATCATTTCTAAGAGCACGAATGTAGCTTGAGCAAGGATTGATGAAACAGCTTAAGCAATTACATATACGTAAGTAAACATGTGAGAAGAAAGACTGAAAAAGTTTTTGAGATTAAAGGCACAGTGAACAATTTAAAGGGGGAGGGATACACACTACATCTGTAACCACCCACACCCAGTGGTGGGTTTCTACCGGTGCAGTCCACTCTGGTGTTCCGGTAGCGGCCCGCCGATTGGCCAATTTGTGCGCGACTGCTCTGGTGCCATCTTCACCGGTCTGTCGCGTGGTGCCATCTCTTTTTTGAATTTTTGGCCTTTTTTTGCTTCCTGCGCATGCGTGGAAGCAAAATCTTATGAGGGGCCGTGTACCTGCATGAGATTTCGGCAAAATCACTGAAATTGTGTGCGCGCATGCGTCCCCTCACGAGATTTCAGTTATTTTTTTGCTTCCTGCGCATGCGCAGGAAGCAAAATCGCGTGAAATGCACAGGAAGCAGGCACATAGTGAGCGTGCACGCGCACAAAACATGATGATGCACGTGCAGCGCACCTGTAGGCAGGTAAGAGGAACCCACCCCTGCCCACACCCAATTACTTATGGAGTTGCACTTTCAATATACAAAACATTTTCAAGTTTGAAACTTTCTGCTCTTGAAATGGGACAGTTTCAAGGTCAAATTTCTTCCTGTAAGATAAGAAAAGTATCAGAACATTCTTATCTAAGCTTTTCCAATCTCAAGTGGGAAGTTTCTTGTTCAAAGTAGTTCAAGCTCTGAACATTGTACAGTATACAACCTTAGTTACAACATACCAATTTCTTCATTTAAAAAAATAGATAAAAACATTTTTTCTTCCGTTCAAATCTTTCTGATTTATTGTCATATCACAGGTCTATCTCTGCCTTCTACCTCCTACTTCACCCAAACCATGTGCTTTTAGGATTGCAACTGTCATGAGGTCTGACCCTTGTTCTAGTCCTTTGTTTTTCCCTATCCTTTCCCCCCAAATTTCCCTTTTACATCTGTACAATTAGTAGTATTAGTTTTATAAGAGATTTCACATGGAAAACCTCCTGATGTGCAAGGCAGTACAGATACACAGCTGCTCCATGTGTTTCAGGATTGGCACAGATTTGTTAAATTCTGTTTTTTTTTCCTGGGCTTTGGGCAGGAAGGGCTAAAATACCTTCTTTCCTATTTTACTAGACCTGGACCTTAGGAAGTTTAAGATGTATGGACTTCAAATCCCAGAATTTGCCAAGATAGCTGGAGAATTTTGGGAGTTGAAGTCCATATCTTAAAGTTGCCAAGGTTTACAGATTAGCAGAGTTGGAAGGAACCTTATAGGTCATCTAGTCCAACCCCCCACTCATCAGGAGACCCTACACCAGTGATGGCGAACCTATGGCACGGGTGCCACTGGTGGCACGCGGAGCCATATCTGCCGGCAAGCGAGCCGTTGCCCTAGCTCAGCTACAGCACGCATGTGTGTGCACGCCAGCTGATTTTTGGCTCATGTGGAGGCTCTGGGAGAATGATTTTGGCCTCCGGAGGGCCTCCGGGGTGGCGGGGGGAGCGTTTTTGCCCTCCCCAAGCTCCAAGAAAGCCTATGGAGCCTGGAGAGGGCAAAAAATGGGCCTACTGGGCCCACTGGAAGTCAGGAAATGTGGGAGTGGGGGGATCATGCACGCATGCACAGGGGGGTGGGGCAAGTGGGGGGCTTTGAATTATGGGTGTGGGCACGCACGAGCGTGCAATAGTGCATGCACACACTATTTTGGAACCCGAGGGAAAAAAGGTTCGCCATCACTGCCCTACACCGTTTCTGACAAATGGCAGTCCAATCTCTTCTTGAAAGTCCCAAGTAATAAAGCTCCCACAGCTTCCGAAGGCAAGCTGTTCCATTGGTTGATTATTCTCACTGTCAGAAAGTTCCTCCTCTATTTCTAGGTTGAATCTCTCCTTGGTCAGTTTCCATCCATTATGGCCTTCAGGTGCTTTGGAAAATAGCTTGACCCCCTCCTCTCTGTGGCAGCCCCTCAAATATTGGAACACTGCTCTCATGTCTCCCCTGGTCCTTCTCTTCACTAGACTAGCCATGCTGAGCTCCTGCAACCGTTCTCCATATGTTTTAGTCTCCAGTCCCCTAATCATCCTGGCTGCTCTTCTCTGCACTTTTTCTAGAGTCTCAACATCTTTTTTATAGTGTGGTGACCAAAACCATGTGGTCTTAATAGTGGTATTAGTACCTCACTTGATCTTGATTGTATCCCTCTGTTAATGCAATTTAGGATTGGCCTAGGGTAGGGGTGTCAAACTCCTAGCCCGCGGGCCGGATGTGTAACATGCTGGCCACGCCCACCCCCATTTTTGTGAAGGGGGGAAATTTGCAATATGTCACGTGATGACAATGTGTCATTGCAAGTTTGACACCCTTAGTCTAGGGGATAGCACATCTATCATAATTTTCTTTTATTGAGCAACCCTTTAGAAAAAAAGTTTTTGCCATGAATGTTTTAAATGACCCCCATAAAACAGTTAATACAATTTCTCTATCTGAAATCTGAAAATTGGAAAATAATGTCCTGAAAAATTATTGCAAGCTATAAATTGTGGAGCTCCTGATTTTAACGCTTTAGACATCATAGGTTAGTAACAAGATTACATCCCCACCCCTCTTATCATTAAAGCTATATCATTTCAGTTGCATACTTTCAGCAGAATGAGAAGTCTGGACAGGATTTTAATTTGATTTTCAGTGCGGACATCAAAGCTACCACCCTTCACAAATAATATGGGAGTGAAGTGAATCTTCTGTCTTAATCCATTAGGGAAAAATGGACAAAAAAAATATCCATTCTTGAAAGACCTTTTCCTCTACGCTGGAGCTTGGGGAATTAGACAAAAAGTCCCTCCAGGCAAGCTTGACTCCTGGTGAGTCCATCAATTTAATAGACAACAAAGCAAACCTTATTTGGCATTGTCTTTTTCCAGGATGTTTTATTCACATTTCCAGTCTAGCATCTAGTCATGAAAGGTATAACCTATTTCAGCCCTGATTAGCTTTTTAAAGTTCAGCTAAAGTCAGTGGAGTCTGCCATCTGCTATGACTAGGTGTAAATTATGTTAGAAGATTGAAAGGGTGTCTGGGTATTTCTGTTGTGATACTACAAATGATGGTCTGTTTGGGAAGGTCGGTGATGAGGCAGGAATGGAAGGGAGAAAAAAAATCACCAGCTGTAGGAGATGACCAGACTGAGCCTGAAGGAGGGGTCAAATGGGTCATCAGTCTTGAGTACCTTTGTGCCCACAAGAGATCTAAGTCCAGCCCACCTGAACCCCTTTGACTCTTATCTACCACCAATTTGCTTTGACCATTAGTAGTTTAGATTCTTGTAGAGACCAATACATCTTTATACCTATTTGAACTGCCTGGATCATCTGATTTCCCTGGAACTTGACATCAGTTAACATAAACCTCTAATTGTGGTTAGGATCAGCATTAGCATTAGATCCTATCATGCTATGTAGCATATTGGGCAGTAATTGTACATTTCCACCCCGTCGCAATTCAGGGAGGCGGTGGATGTGATGTGCCATTGCCTGGATGATGTTAGGATCTGGATGGGAAGGAACAGGCTCAAGCTCAACCCTGACAAGACTGAGTGGCTTTGGATGCTGCCTCCTAAGGATTATACCGATTGTCCCTCCTTGGTCTTTGGGGGAGATAAATTATCCCCCTCTGACCAGGTTCGCAACTTGGGGGTGCTCCTAGATCCACAGCTAAAATTAGACCAACATCTTACGGCTGTGGCTAGGGGTGCCTTTGCACAGGTTCGCCTGGTGCACCAGTTGCGACCTTATTTGGAGAAGGAGGCTTTACTCACGGTCACTCATGCCCTTGTCACCTCTCGTTTGGATTACTGTAATTTGCTCTACATGGGGCTACCTTTGAAAAGTATTTGGAGACTGCAATTGGTGTAAAATGTGGCTGCGCAAATTGTGGTGGGTGTTTCTAGATACACCCAGGTAACACCTATACTCCGCCAGCTGCATTGGTTGCCCATTGGTCTCCAGGTGCAATTCAAGGTGTTGATTATCATCTTTAAAGCCCTACATGGCTTAGGACCAGGTTATCTTCGGGACCGCATCCTACCTCATACATCCCTACGACCAGTTAGGTCCCACAGAGTAGGTCTCCTCCAGGTCCCTTCAACCAAACAATGTCGGTTGGCGGGCCCTAGGGGGAGAGCCTTCTCTGTGGGAGCTCCAGCTCTCTGGAACCAACTCCCCCCAGAGATCCGAACCATTCCCACCTTGCTGGCCTTCCAGAAAGCCATTAAGACATGGCTCTTCCTGCAGACGGGATGATTGAGACTGTTGCTTGTGTTGTTTTTATCCTTTTAATTACTATCTTATTATTGTTGGTTTTTTATAGTATTTTTATAGTATACAGCTGTTCTTATATATGTTGTACCCTGCCCTGAGTCCCCAGGGAGTATGGCAGCCTATAAGAATCACAAAATAAAATAAATAAATAAAATAAAGAGATCTTCAGTATTTTTGGTTTAGGGCAGGTACTTCAGCATGGTTAGTACATGAAAACAACAACAACTGGAAAGCAAGGAGAGACATGCATGACCTGATAAATATACAGCAACAACAGTGTTTAATATATGGTGGCAGAAGATCTTCCCTCTGCTTGTTTTTAAATGGATTGTCAAAGTTCTTTGATACTAGCAGGCATTTCTCTTATGCTGTATTTTATAACATGGTTTGCTTGTTTTGCTTACCTGAATGTAGCTGCCAAGTTTAAATCCTTATTTGTAAAGCCTCTTCATGCCTTTTGAACATTAACATGTTCAAGTGAATAAACGAGCAAGTAAAGAGAACTGAACCATCTTCATTCAAGACCATTTGAATTGCTCCTCTTTCTCTTCCCTCTTGAGCCAAAGGGATATCCGGAGCAAGTCAAAACAATCAAGATGATGGCTGTTAGGTGGCAGGAATGTCTAACCAGGGATTTAGATGTATATAGTTTGCTTCAATTTAATGAGAAAATTGTATTTTAGATGCCTAGACACAGCACAAATTTTAGCAGAGAGGAAAATAATCCTATCCAACCATCTGCTTACTACTTAGTTTTTCCAGATTCATTGATACTGGTAGATTTTCTCTCTTCTCCCATATCATGGGAAGGAGTCATAATCATTAGGGGTCTCTGCAAATTGTTTTAAGTTTATTAGAATTGTTCCAATACAGTCCTGACTGTACCTGTAATGTTTTAAGAGCCTGTCATGAGTTCGAAAAAGGTGTGCTCTGCTCAAGGCAGGGCTTTTTCATGCTCTTCCAAAATGATTGGAGAAGTAGCCATTCTGGTAAGGTCAGAAGAGTTGCTGCGAACTGAGACGAATTCAGCACCGAACTTTTCAAGTTCAAACATTTCAAATTCAGTGCATCCCTAATACCCAGCGGAGCTCCTCAGAATAGCAATAGCAATAGCAATAGCACTTAGACTTATATACCGCTTCACAGTGCTTTACAGCTCTAAGCGGTTTACAGAGTTCAGCATATTGCCCCCAACAATCTGGGTCCTCATTTTACCCACCTCGGAAGGATGGAAGGCTGAGTCAACCTTGAGCCTGGTGAGATTTGAACAGCTGAACTGCTGAACTAGCAATCAGCTGAAGGTCGCAGTGCTGCAGTGCTGCTTTTAACCACTGCGCCACCTCGGCTCCTCAAATCCTAACGAATGTGTACATCTTGCAGATTTCACATCAGCTAGACTTGTCTTATTTATTTATTTATTTATTTATTTATTTATTTATTTATTTATTTATTTATTTATTTATTTATTTATTTATTTATTTGTCAAACATGTATAGGATAGTAGTAGTTTGTATAAACATAAGTAAAAAGTAATGATAAAAGAGGACAATAGGACAGTAGGACAGGGACGGTAGGCACAGTGGTACGCTTATGCACGCCCCTTTGTCTTATGTCCTTAAATTTTCCATTTTGCTTGGGAAAAGTTATTTGTAAGGAGGCAGCTAACATTGATGAGGTTGTTTACACCAATTTTTAACACCCAGAGATTGTCAGCCTGCAATTTATCTAACAATGCAGGAAACATATGATGCTCAACTGGAAGCCTATGGTAGATATGTGCTAGCTGTTAAATGCTTTATTAAGCAAGCCCTGTTTGAAAAGCTCAACGAAAAGCTCCATAGTTTAGTCAGCAGGTGGCTGTTAAACTTCGGTGCATGTTTATAGTCTCAAGGGCGCATTTTCATCCCACACTCAGCAAGATGAATGCAAGTAATAAAGCAGAGCGATAGTTATGATGGAGAGTGGGGGTAGAAAGAAGGATGGTTGTAACTGCCGTTGCTGCTTAGAGAGGTATCTAATATCTAAATGGATGTGGCATTCACTTTTATTCTTTGCTGATCATACATTGCAAGGAAAATTAGGTGATGTAGTTGCATACTCAAAGGAAAACATCGAGAAGTTGTCAAGCTCTTTGACAGCTGCAAGAAATGGGAAATGATTCTTTCCAAGCACAATTCTCAGTGAGTCTCTTTTAGCAGGAGTTATTGGAAAGAAAAGGATGGCGTTCAAGAAATCCAGAAACCAAAGTACAGCATTTCCCATTGAGAACCAACTTATTTTTATGTACATTACAATGGAGGAGTATTTGTTTCCTTTTCAAAATAACATTTCTGTTTACATAACAGCCTCCTGAATTTTTTTTTTGTCCCAGAACTATCTCTTAGATGGATTGAACAATAACATCTTCCTGCGTCAGTGATCAAGAAGCTCAGCTTGGTGCTCTTTTTATATACAAGCCATTTTTCAAGTTAAGCCACATTAGAGACTTCTGGCGAAGTCTTGGGGAGTAGAACATGTATCCATGGAGAGCAGAGGTGACAACTATGGCAAAGCTCAAAGAACCGGTGAGTAAAATAATTATACAGAACTTCTCTGGATAAGGAGAGGACAGGAGATTGCCCACATGTGCTCTGGGCACCTGCTGCTTGTGAGGAGACCCCACAGGTTTGAGTGGCGATAGACAAAAGGACCAATCATCAAGCTCAAAGCAACAGTGGAGCCTTTTAAAATGCTCTAAGTTAGCTAACCTCACTTCTAATCACTTTCAGAAATCACTTCTCTAACCAACTTAAAGGTATAAGAAATCTTTGGAATGACAAGTTTGAAATGCCACTTGGTGAGTCTGTATAAAAGAAACTTATAAGAGCTTAAAGAATGTGAAATAAACAGCAAAAAGCTAAATAAGATTTTGAACTAAGAAAGTTATGCACAAATTAAAGGTCAAGACATATCTGGAACATAGAAATTTTTACTATAAGATTTAGAAACAAACTGTATAAAATAAATAGCTTTTTGTGGGAACCAGAATTATTTCCAGCACTGTAAGTCATAACAGAGATTAGAGCCATTATTTAAGTTGGACTCTAGAAAGGATTAATGATTCCAGCCTCTTCCCCCCCACCTCCAAACAAAAGCCCAACTGCCTTTAGTTTTGATTAGGATTTCATCCAGTTTGGTCACCACAATATAAAAAAGATGTTGAGACTCTGGAAAGAGTGCAGATAACAGCAACAAAGATGGTTAGGGGATTGGAGGCTAAAACATATGAAGAAAGGTTGAAGGAATTGGATATGTGTAGTCTAGTGGAAAGAAGGACTGGGGTGACATGATAGCAGTGTTCCAATATTTGACGTGCCACCACAAAGAAGAGGAGGTCAACCTATTTTTTCAAAGGACCAGAAGGCAAGGCAAGAAGCAATCAATGGAAACTTATCAAGGAGGGAAGCAACCTAGAACTAAGGAGAAATTTCTTGATAAACCAGTGGAATAGTTTGCCTTCAGAAATTGTGGGTGCTCCATCACTGGAAACTTTTAAGAACAGACTGGACAGCCATTTGTCTGAAAAGGTATAGGGTTTCCTGCTTGAGCAGATGGATGGACTAGAAGACCTCCAAAGTCCCTACCAACTCTGTTGGTAGCTGCTATTATGTTGCTCTGTTATTCTGTTAAAATAACACACAACTTTATAAAACTTGAAACATTAAAGGAAACCTTCAAAGAATGAGGCCAAAAATTAGTACCCACAATATCAATAATAACCGTAACAATGTTTACTTCTATTGGTAGAATATATTTAAAGGTTATTAATAAAGAAATAACATGTGAAACATGCTTGATGCAGAAATAATGGAATTACAAATATTGGATTTAGTGTAGATTACAAGACCGAGAAAGTAAAGTAGAAATACCAGTGACAGGTCATGAAAATAGCTCAACTCTTTACTGGATATAGAAAAGAAGTTGATTCAAGTTTAATCATTAAGGGGGAAGTGCAAATAAGAAGCCAAAAAATGACCCAGATAATGTCTTTTAATTGGATTTACACAAGTCAATGTGATGGGACAAATGAAAGTTAAAGAAAAATTAAATCCTATGGCAATATTTTAATGAATTAAACATTAAGATTTTCAGAGATAGAAGGAAGGAATATAAAATTGGTTCATTTGATCAGGATTAAAATGAGACATGTTTTTATGGAAATCTAGCAACCCTTTATGGATTTTGTACTGACACCAGGATTGAAATATTGATGTCTTACTGATTTTGCTTATAGATAAAGGATGGATTCTGGAAAGAAGAGATATCTGTTTGTAACCTTATAGGGATGAAGGTCTACCAAACTTGCTTACACTTATTATGAGGAAGATTGGAAGTCACTTTTTAATTTTTTAATAAAAATCAACTTACTGCATACTAAGATAATTGATAAGGAAGAATAGTTTATAAAATCCCTTCCCACATATTGTAGTGTATTACATGGATGGAATGCATAGGAAACCATTCAAAAACAATTCTATACTCCACTCTTCATGCAAACTGTTGCTTTTTTCCTTCCTGCTTCCAAAGATTTTCATCCTAGGTGGCAGATGGGATTCCCACTGTATCATATTTCTCCCTTCTATTCCATTCTCCGTTTTTTTCCTGTCATGCCTATGTGGCTGTGACTGTATGTAATTCTTTGATCAATGTGCATTTACTTTTCATTCTTTGTTCCTGATTTCATTGTGTGCACATTGCCCTAGATGTCTGTAATCTGCCTGAATGGCAACCAGCACCTGTACCTGCAACTCTTTGAGGAAGGACAAGCTGCCAGATTCCTCTATGCTCTATATCCCAGAAGTTAAAATATGTTTCACTTGCAATTGATAAAAATGAATATGTTCCAGTCTTAGTATATGAAAATTGATACTTAAGGGTTGCACTTATATACCTTTTCATGGAGTTGTTTATTTAATCTTCTGAAGACTCAAATAATCATGCATATCTTGTATTCTGCCATGTGAAAAAGACAGCTCCAATTTACATCTCAGTGCATTTGTTAAATAATCAAGCCAAAAAGAATCAGAAATGAATCCATGTACATTTTGATCTATCCTTTATTTAGATACATGGTCTAGCTCAGGGGTGTCAAACTCAAGGCCGGGGGGCTAGATCCGGTCCATGGGGATGCTGAGATGTGGCCCACAGAGCCGCCCTGTGTCATGGTGTGAATATTGTCAGTTGTATATCTATGCAGGGTGATACAACCCTATCTAATATTGTGGTATATTCTAATACAAGCAGAACACGTTATATGATGTGTACGCATGTCTACATTCCTAATCCACCATTAATTTTCTTCTGCCTCAGCTCTTGACCTGAACGGTCGTGTTTCTTAGCAAAAATGTAATTATTCAGGATTTATTGTTTTTGTACTGAAATAAATGTTTTCTATTAGAAATCTCGGTTTTATTTCTAACTATCTGAATTCCAAGTTAAAGATTCAAATGTCGCCTATATGAGATTTTATTCTCATTCTAACACCCTGGAAACAATGAAGGACTGGTCCACAGTGCCCCTGCCAGCAAGGGCTGCCCGAGCTCCGTTTTCATTGGCAGAGGGTTACAGGAAGCCATCATAGCCGAAAACGGAGCTCGCCAGCCCGTTTTCGCTGGCAGAGTGGTCGGGCTACCACAGGCACCCCCGACACAAGTGACGTCAAGCTGGACACACCCACCCCAGCCATGCCCACTACAGCCATCTGAGGTCAAACACAACCCTGATGCGGCCCTCAATGAAATCGAGTTTGACACTCCTGGTCTAGCTAGTAAGGAAAAGAGTCCTGGAACCTGCCATTAATGAAACTTGCCAAAATATTTACAGTGCATAATAGCAACAAGACTGTGGAGATTTATGACTGGATGGACAGTTTAATATGCATAAGCCACTTAGTATGCACATGTTGAAGCTATGCAGAACAATGAATGTAGACTGAAAAGAGTTGGAACATCTGCTGAGTTTTACTTCCGAGATGTCTCAGTAATCTAGTGGACAAAAAAAAAACATTACGATATCCAAAGCTGCAATTCAAAATTAATCAAACATTTTTAATTGTTTAGCACAACACTCACTAACTCACTTACTCATTCCCCTCTAGTTAATGAATACTAAAAATGATCAAGCCAAAGCTGAACGTGTTACAGTTGCACTGAGAGACAGCTGAGCTTAATAGCTGAGTCCTTCGGGAGTTGGGCGGCATATAAGAATAACAAAATAAATAAATAAATAAATAAATTTTTTAAAGAAACTGATGTAAAAAAATACTGTTCCACATTGGATAGGTTGTGTTTACTGTAGACCCAGCTGGTCTAATTTTGAGTATTTAATTGTGGTGCAATCTATAATAGTAGCTATTTTACTATTGTGTGATTGTGTTCAACCACCAAAATAATAATTTCTAGTGGTTGAACTTTTCAAGATCCTACTGTGTTTTCTCTGAAATCTCACAAAAGTTTGGAGCTATTCTGAGCAAATTCTCTTGAGATTTTGGTGTTCTCAGCTGATGTCCTGCAAGATTTTGTGATCCTGCCTGAGATCTTTAGGGATTTGAGAGAAGAACCTTGGCATCTACCATTTTTAAAAGTGCAGCTTCAAAGTTCCTTATAGGATGTTACAAACCATGTCTAGAGTTGCTACATGCTACATGTGATTTGATTGCTTATTTGTACCCTATGACTATCATTAAGTGTTGTATCTTATGATTCTTGATGAATGTATCTTTTCTTTTACGTACACTGAGAGCATATGCACCAAGACAAATTCCTTGTGTGTCCAATCACACTTGGCCAATAAAGAATTCTATTCTATTCTATTAGTTCCATTTTTAAAATGTTAACTTAAAGCAGAGGTTGGTGTACTTGAGAATTGGAGGCCACAATTTAGTCTCTAATCCTATCAAAAAGCACAGAAAAATATCCAATGAGTTTGTGACATTATTAAAGGGGATATCTGAATATTTTTTGCTAGATAGATAGAGATAGAAGGACAAACAGAGAGACAGATATTTAGCAGGAATGGAATTGGACATCTCTGGAAGACAACTTATTTGAGTTCAAGTTTCCCAGCATGTAAAGAAAAAGTTCCAAGAGAAGCATGACCAGTGTCGCGGCGAGACGAACGCTTTCCTTGGGGTCTCCCAAGGAAACGTCGATATCTCAGCTGATTGGGGGGTCTTTGTTGACCTAAGCCATCCTGTAGGATCGGTGAACAAGAGAGGCACAGGCTGACATGAACAGGGAAACGGTAATTTTCCTGGAGCGTCGGCTGAAGCCACTCAAACTCTCAGCTGGGAAGATGGCCATTAGAGCTGTTACATGCTGGGGTGGCCACAACAAAAGAAGAAAGAAGAAGAGAATGTGGATTGTCTGGGTGAGATGATTGCCTCGATCTAAGTGTTTGTGCAGGAGCAGCGTTCGAGCAAAGTGTTGAAACTGGGTGAGTGACTGGCCAATTTACAGATAAAAGAAACTTTAAAATGGGACAGTAAAAGATATTCCGGAGCAGAAATTAGCGGCTAACTGGCAATTGGGAATACCATAGAGAGAGAAGGATAAACTGAGATTAAAATGTTAACGCCCAAGAAGATTGTTGTTGTTTCTACAATTGGATTTGGTGAAAATTAAAGAGATTTGAAAAAGAATAAAGAGTTTGAAGAAAACATCTCATATGTGGATTTAAAGCATTTTGGAGAGTTTTGTTAAATAACTGGTTTGTTGCATTGGGAATCTGGCGATGCCATCTGCTGGTGGAAAGAAAACATTGCAATAACTGGTGGGAAGATAGAAGAAAAAGAAAAGAAAAAATGCTGCGGGGTTTGACCTTGCTTACAAGGAAAGATAACTTAGAAACTGTGAGAACTTGAAAGGAGTGTATGTTGTGCTACGGTGTTTGGTCTCAACTTTTTGTGATGATGGAAGATACTAAGACTTTGACTTCGAATGCAGCAGATTAAAATTGGATACTAGAATATTGAAATATAAAGAGACTATGTGGATTTTAAGTCATAATCAAGAGAGATTTAATTTTTAAAAAACTTAATAATTGTAAACTTGACAGTACGGAGTTGTGGATGTATGAAGAATTAATTGAGATGTTAAAAAATATTTATAAAGATATAAAAATTTGGAAAGATAATAAGAAATCAGAAATGGAGTTGGAACATATAGAACATGCAGAACATATAGTGCAGGAAAATAAAAATGAGGAGCAAGCAAATAACACTGAAGAAAAAGAGGTTGAAAATAAAAAACAGACAGATGATTTCACTGGGATATACAGTGGCACGAAAAGAGTAGACGAGGGGAATATCTATAAAAAAGAATCAACCAAAAGGCAGAGGGGGTAATAGTGGGAAGAGACTAGGAGGAATTATGAGGCGATTTAAGCAAATAATATACTTAAAAAGGAGAAAAGGAATCCAGAAAAAAAAGAAATTATATATATATAAAATAAAAAAAAATAAAAAGCAGAAGCCAAGAGAAGGGGAGGAAAGGAAAAAACTGGAATCTTTGAGCGACCAAAAGAGAATGGATGAAGAGGGGAAGGTTAGTGGAAAGGAAGAGGGATAACAAGATATATTTTAATAGACCTAATTGTATTAATGTTATTAAATGTGTATAACTAATTATGGTTAAAGGTTTTCATATAAGATTGGTATATGAGGATATATATTATGAAATGTGAAAATTAAATTTTGATGATGGTTTAAAAGGTGAATCTAGAAAGAAAGAAAGGTAAACAAGTTATATCTACTAAAATATATTATAGCAGGTGAAATTGTATGAATGTTATTAAATTTGTATAATTATTATTTTAAAAGGTTTTTATATAAGGTTTGTATAATTTATCCATTTGATTTAATATCAAAGAGAATTTTGATAATTATTGGGAAGCTGGCAAAGTCATCTACCAATGGAAAGAGAGTATTGCAATAATTTGGTGGAAGATGGATGTGTAGCTGTAGGGTTAGACCTTGTTTATAGAAAAAGAATCTGGAAATTGTGAGAATTTGTAAAGAGTGCATGTTTGGTTATAATGCTTAAGAAAACAGAATGCAAGATGTATAAGATACAGAATGAAATGTGAAAATTATTAATTTGGTTTAATATTGAGGATGATTTAAAATGTGAAGAATTGAGTAATAATAAAAAGTGAGATAGGGATTTGGAAAAGTATTCTTAGTAGTGGGTGAAAAAAAAGAATGCAGCAAGAGATTAGAAATTAAGGGTGTTTAGAGATGCCTGAATAAGAATAAAATGAGTAAAGATAAAAAATTAAGGAAAGGTAGGATTATGGCTGAAAACTAAAAATAGAAGAAGGATGGATATGGATGATAAGCATGAAATGAGGTACAAGAAGAGATCCAGACAACACTTTGTTCATAATATAGAAATGAGGAGGAGGGGATGGGTAGAAGATAATTAACACCAATTTAAACAGAAGGAAAATGAAAAGTTAAAGATATGAGACCTCGGCGACAAAATTATTTGTAGTTAGGGAGGTAGAATTATATTAGTATAAAAATATACCTAGAATGATTTACACGTATAGATGTATTAACACAGAAAAGAGTTAAGGTTAATATTAGTATTATAAGTTAAGGGAATTCAGAGAGATGAGTTGCTTGTTTGTTAACCACAAAATTGATATAAATGGATACACTCAGGGGAGAAATAAGAGGGAGGAAGAAGGGGGAGAAGAGAGGAGGAGAGAAGGAAGAGAGAATGTAGGAGAAGAGAAGGGTTAGAAGGAGGAGGAGGGAGAGAAGAGAGAGGAGAGGATGAGAAGGAGGAGGAGAAAGTTAGAGGAAGGAAGAAGAGGGAAATAGGAAGAAAGGAGACAAGGAGAAAGTATGTAGAGAAAAGGGAGGAAGGTAAGAGATGGGAGTGACATGATATGACAAGGGGGAAACAGACAGGCAACTCGATAATGATGTATATAGGATTAACACGTTGGCTTATTGGATAATAATATATAAATGTATGTTAATACTTGATAAGATGTTATGGTATATATCAGTGATGGTGAACCTATGGCACGCGTGCCACAGGTGGCACGCGGAGCCATATCTGCTGGCACGCGATCCGTTGCCCTAACTCAGCTACAGCGTGCATGTGCACTCCGGCCATCTAATTTTCGGCTCTCACAGAGACTCTGGGAGGGTGTTTTCAGCTTCCGGCGGGCGGGGGAGGGCGTTTTTACCCTCCCCAAGCTCCAGGGACGTCTCTGGACCCTGAGGAGGATGAAAAACGGGCCTACTAGGCCCACCAGAAGTTGGAAAACGGGCCGTTTCTAGCCTTCAGAGGGCCTCCAGGGTGGTGGGGGAGACCATTTTCACCCACCCCAGGGATTGAATTATGGGTGTGGGCACTCGGGCATGCACGATAGCGTGCGAGCACGCTCCTTCTGCACCCGAGGAAAAAAAGGTTTGCCATCACTGGTATATATATATTGATGTATATATATATAGACTCTATAGCAATAGCAATAGCACTTAGACTTATATACCGCTTCATAGTGCTTTATAGCCCTCTCTAAGCGGTTTACAGAGTTCAGCATATTGCCCCCAACAATCTGGGTCCTCATTTTACCGACCTCAGAAGGATGGAAGGCTGAGTCAACCTTGAGCCGGTGAGATTTGAACAGCTGAACTGCTGAACTAGTAGTCAGCTGAAATAGGTTGCAGTGCTGCTTTTAACCACTGCGCCACCTCGGCTATTAGTTACCTACACCTATTCTAAAGGCTAATGTAGATACAGTATCTGACAAACACAGCATCTATTGAAGAAATCATTTAATTATGTTCACTGCAAGGCATCTAAATTACCAGCAATTCCTAATCAAGCAAGGTGGCTAAAACTTAAGGAAAACATTGGAGGGATAGCATTCCTGGCTTCTATAGACTTCCAAACTCTTTGTTAGCAGTGTCCATATCACTGTGTGCAAGTGCACATTGGGAAACCAGGATGGGGTGCACATTCTCATTGTCAAACTGTCTTTTGCTGGCTCCGCCTTTGGTCTCATTTTGTTTAATTATTGGAGAGTTTTCTTACAGAGAGATGGGCAGAATCCGACGGACTTGTCACTTAAATGGTGTCAGTTTATCAGATCAGGAAACATTCTTCTTTATCGTTATGCTTGCCCTACGGAACTGTTTCTCCAAAATCTAGATGGCCTGCCCTGGCCTTCCTTGGATAAAGCTTTGAAAACACAATGTAGGTCTCATTTGTGGGAAATGCTTCTGGGAACCTCACACTTGCAACTCTGCAATCATAGATAGTACCATAAATGAAAGCACAGGAATTGCAGAGACAATCCACTTGGTGGCTCCCTCTGCAAACACCAGAGTTTTGGCAGAAGGCAGGTGAGCATGGACTATGAAACGTTGCCAGCTGTTGCAGATTTAAGCTTTAATGAGTAGAAAAACTATAAATGTTTTTGCCCTGCTGCTCAGAACAGCTTCAATTAATGAAAGACTGTCTTTTTCACCATGGTATGTGCTTGAGTGACAGCCTTCTGCTGCAGACAGCCCTCTCCTTAAAGCAGGGAGAATGAATCTTGACCACATTCAATTTATTTGAAGCCTTGTACTTTGCTGTTTCTTATGCACACCTGCCACATTAATCCTCAGTCAAGTTGACCATTGGATTGCCTTTTTTCACATGATATATAGATAGATAGATAGCTTTTATTGCGGTCAGAGACCAATTTAAAATACACATAAAGAGGGGGATAAATTTTACAAATATAGATAGATCATGTGACAGTACACCATCTGCTACAATCTATACCGTCAATACTAGTGATCCTCTGCCGTAGGGGTTAGCCGTCTTTTCCTCCATTTTTTTTCAGTCACGACTGCAGCAATTTTTTTTGCCACCTTTGAGGTTATATTAGGATCTATATCCTGGAGTAGAAAATAAAGGCTGAACAGATCCGGTGAACCAGGGAATCTCTGGGAAATAGGGGAGATGAGTCTTGATCTTATGTCTCGATAGTGGGGGCATACGAATGTAATGTGGAGCAGAGATTCCGGGGATCGGCCATCACATGTACAATAGGTGGATTTTACTCCCCCCGAGAGCCTACTGTCGAGGACATTCGAGGGGATCACATTAAATCGTGCCTTCATAAATGCAAGCCTATGTTTGAATGATATATATTTCAATAATGGTTTTTAGCACATTTCAAAGAAAAAAAAATGTAATGTGCTTATTTTGTTGTAAAGCAGTAGATGTTGTGTGGGGGGGTGTTTGGCTTATTTCTGTTCCTCAAGCTTTTCATCATTCTGGTTGCCCTAGCATCTCTATCTGAAGCAGCCCCATGAGTCCCTTGGATGCCTTCTTTCAAGATCAAATGGACATATAGGATGCCAAAAAGGTGCAGCCTGCTGGAAAATTCATGCCAATATGAAACAGGAGATTTACTTTTGTTACTGGCCAAATCTTGACACTGATTAGTACAAGAACCCATTATGTCACTCTTTAAAATATTTGTCACGATGTGAATATTGTCAGTTGTGAGTCTATGCAGGGTGATGCATCCCTATTCTAATATTATGGTACTTCCCAATAGAAGCAGAACACGTGATATGATGTTTTGCGCATGTCTACATTCCTAATCCACCATTAATCATTTCTTCTGATGTGCCTTCCGAACAGGAAGGTCATGTTAATTAGCAAAGATGTAGTTTATTAAGGATTTATTGTTTTTATATTGTTTTGTACTCAAATAAATATTTTCTATTAGACATTTAATCTCGGTTTTATTTCTACGTATTTGAATTCCAAGGAAAAGATCTAAAATCGCCTCTACGGGGATATTCTTCCCTTAACAATATTACTATGAATTCATGAATATGAATTTTAAATTTTAAATATTCTTCTCATCTGAACAAGTGATGAAAGTTTTAGCCCAGAACTACAAGCCAGGAAGGAGATAAAACAATAGATGGCACATCTTCAAAGCAATATTTCGGAGTGAGAGATGGAAAGCTGTCATTAGGAAGACCACCCTTCTCAATATTGCTGAAGTGATACCTTCTGCTGTAACCATGCCTTACCTTGTAGCATGGAGGATAGAGAAGTCTTGACCACATCCAGTTTATCTGAAGCCTTCTGCCTCTCTGTTCCTTGAACCTT
This sequence comes from Diadophis punctatus similis, assembly GCA_023053685.1. Classification (NCBI taxonomy): domain Eukaryota; kingdom Metazoa; phylum Chordata; class Lepidosauria; order Squamata; family Dipsadidae; genus Diadophis; species Diadophis punctatus. Next base: position 9,209,608 of record JALIGW010000016.1, on the reverse strand, counting down.
CTACATTCATTCCCAGTGAACTTGAGCATTGGTAAATAGGAGCACTTCACAAAGGACTGCCTTCTAGTTATTTGAAAAATAAAAATACTTTTTAACAAGCATCCTCAATGGAAATGGAAGAGCCAGAAAGCAACTACACCCATTACTTAGAACAGGAAGCAAAATCGCACGAGGGGATGCGCGTGCGTAGCGAGCTTGCATGTGCACGAAACAAGATGATGCGCGCGCAGAGCACCGGTAGGCAGATAAGAGGAACCCACCCCTGTCTTCCTCCCATTGTAAAGTGAAACCATGGATGAACTTGTGCCAACTCACCAAATCTGTTTCTTGATTACATGCTTTTTTTATATATATGTCTCCCATTTTGACTTGGTGGAAAAGCTTTTGGACATTATTGCTGAAATTTAGCAGTAGCAGCAAGTTAGATCTCCAAATTGCTCATCTGCATGCTTTTTCCCCCCCTTAGGCTGCTAGCAACAGGTTGTAATTAGACTGCTGTTATTCTACTATTGATCTTTTTTTCAAAGTAATTAAAACTTGTTGACTGGTTTTTCTAATAAGAATTTTGTACTGGAAGCACCCATAGGAAACTATTTGATTTACAAACTAACATATTTTTTGAGTCTGGAGAACACACTGAAGCTAAACCAAAGTGCACATAGACAGCAGTCACTTTCGCACATTAGGATTAAATATCTGGCATGTACTGTACATTGAACATCAGTCTTTAGCCAAGGACAAACTGCATGCTTATGAACTAGTCCATAACACATTATCTATTAACAGATTAGAAAATGTGTGGTCTCTATATGTTCTATTATTCCCTTATTGTCCAGTTGTCTGAGTTTGCTGGGAGTAGTTTATCAACATTTGCAAGATTACAAAGCCTCCAGCCAGGATACCTATGTTGATGTCAATTCAGGAATTATCCCAGTCATTAAGTCCTTAGTACCATATCACAGTGCTAACTTTGGAAAACTGATACGTTTAGCATAGGATTATCCAAAAGACAATGTGATTCTAGTATTGCCCTAATTTTTTAAGGAAATGTTCACTTGAGAAAGGTAGGCTTTTGAAATGCAATGAAAATTAAAGGTCCTTGGTTGTTTAAGTAGCTAATATGGTTTTGTAATCTTGCCCTCCACCTCATTGTATGTTTGTGTGTTTTCTGTAGAACTGGATTCCTTTGGTAGTTTCAGATTCCCATTTCCACATTCAATTCCCCAGCAAACCCCTAATGTAACAGGAACATTGAAATGGAAATGTTTTCATCAGGGAGATTCTCCCATAAATGTCTGATTACCTGCTTGCTTGCTTGCAGTGCAATGATACTTTTGAGCAATCAATAGACTTTGTGTTGAAGTGAATCATGTTTTGTAAATAGAAATAGTATAATAGAGTATAATCATGTGCCAAGCAACCCTTGCTCTTTTTTAACCTTTAAGTAGCACATTGGGGTCACATCAGAATAAATACCAAATTCAATCTTAAATTTAATTAAACACAATTACAGTATTTATTTTATTTATTTATTGGTGACATTTATATACCGCCTCACAGTGCAAGCACTCTCTAAGCGGTTTACACCAGTAAGCAATGTATATTTACATTGCCCCCAACAATCTGGGTCCTCATTTTACCTACCTCGGAAAGATGGAAGGCTGAGTCAACCTTGAGAAGGTGAGATTTGAAACGCTGACCTGCGGATCATAGTCAGCTAAAGTGGCCTGCAGTACCCCACTCTAACCTCTAACCACTGCGCCACCTCATCTCTCCTCACCTCAGTAGTAGAATTACAGTATTCCCCAGAAGTTTCATTTGGTAACTTGGAAGCAGTCTGATAGCCACATCATGTGGCCCTGGGGTCTCTGGTTTATAGCACAGCTTTCCATGAAAATAGTCAACGTTAGAAGGTCAGGCAGAAGATCCCACTCATTGGTGGCTAAGTATGTTGGCTGGAGAATTCTGGGAGTTGAAGTCCACAAGTCTTAAAGTTGCCAAGTTTGAAGACCTCTGTATTAAGAGACCTGCCACAATCAGATTGCTGGAAATAGAAACGCCAAAACCATACCAAATTCCTCAACTGAATCTGAGAAAGTAATGAAATCTTTCCAGTTCTTAGAGCACTTTACACTTTCAGGAACAAAAAACAGAGTTTGCATTAAAAAAAATCAGTTTCCTCCACAAGAGGGTTACAGTAAGATGTTCTTCAAAAAATCATGATTCGGCTGAGAATCTCAGCAGTTCTGAATTTATATATCAACAGTATCTATTACTATCAGTTACCGAAATTGTTGTGTTGCTGATTTCTTTGTATGGAATAATCCCTAGACCAGTGATGGCGAACCTATGGCACGGGTGCCACAGGTGGCACGCGGAGCCATATCTGCCGGCACGTGAGCCATTGCCCTAGCTCAGCTCCAGCGCGCATGTGCGTGCCCGCCAGCTGATTTTTGGCTCGTGTGGAGGCTCTGGGAGGGCGATTTCGGCCTCTGGAGGGCCTCCAGGGTGGCAGGGAGAGCGTTTTCGCCCTCCCCAAGCTCCAAGAAAGCCTCTGGAGCCTGGGGAGGGCAAAAAATGGGCCTACCGGGCCCACTGGAAGTCAGAAAACAGGGGAGTGGGGGGGTCACACACGCATTCGCAGGGGGATGGGGCGAGTGGGGGCTTTGAATTATGGGTGTGGGCACGCACGCACGTACGATAGCGCGCGTGCGCACTATTTCGGCACCCGAGGAAAAAAAGGTTCGCCATCACTGCCCTAGACCTTGTGCTGGGGTTTGGAATCTAATTTGTTATTTTGGATGTCATATATGAATTTTGGCTCAATTCTGACTCCTTCTGTGCATTCCTATTTGCAATTCTAATCTAATTACTGGCTGCTTGTTTTGAGTGTGGCCTGAATGGCAGGCCAATTTTCACTAAATGAGCAAGTTTTTCAGATGTCCAATTCTTAGACAATAGCACAACAAAATAAAGTCATTCCCCTAAATTATGCCATTGCAATGAACATGCTTAAGCATCTGGGAGAAGATAATTGTGCAGAAGGACTGTAACTTCTATTTGATTCTCATTCTTAAAGCAAAGTCCAGAATGTGCTGTTCTTTAACTGTAAATGTTTGCCTTTTTAATGTGCTTCTTGTTGGTGGATGTTGAGATTCCATTTAAACAGAAAGAAACAGAAACCCTTCAACCCTGCATATCTTTGGCATGCTGCTACTGAAGTATGCAGTGAACAACCTCTCTCCCAACTTCATTATGTTAATTTGTAATATCAATATTCAAGAGCCTTTGCTGTGAGTATTTCTAAATATCTCTCGCAGGGATAATTGTGAGCTTGCTTTAATTCAGGCGTGTCCAACTCTCAGCCCTGGACAGCTAGTAATGCGGACCCACAAGATAATAAAATATATTTTTTTAAAGTTTATAACTATATTACGTATGTTTTAATTGACTAAATCATGCAATTACAGACCAGAAAATGAATTTTCAAGCCATAACATCACAATATTTTTAATAGATAGCTATGTCTTGGGCTTCCTTTTGTTAATTGTTCCTTTGTTGTTGTTGTTCTTTTTTTCCTTTGTAACCCATTATTCACTTTGTGTTTGCAAATACATCCAACCAGACTCAATAATATTTAACTCATAGTGGATTAAAAACTGTAGTCTTGAAACACTTACCAATGCCACTTTTTAGCTACTGTTGGTATTTTTAGAAAAAAAATATATACTCTATATCAGTGATGGCGAACCTTTTTTCTCTTGGGTGCCGAAAGCGCGTGCGTGCACGCGTTATTGCGCATGCCCGAGTGCCCACACCCATAATTCAATCCCTGGGGAGGGCGAAAATGGCCTCCCCACCCCCCGGAGGCCCTCTGGAGGCCAGAAACAGCCCATTTCCCAATTTCTGGTGGGCCTAGTAGGCCCGTTTTTTGCCCTCCCCAGGCTCCAGAGGCTTCCCTGGAGGTTGGGGAGGGTGAAAATGCCCTCCCCCACCCCCGGGAGGCCCTCTGGAAGCCGAAAACGCCCTCCCAGAGCCTCCATGCAAGCCGGAAATCAGCTGGCCGGAGTGCACATACACGCTGGAGCTGAGTTAGGGCAATGGCTTACGTGCCGGCAGATATGGCTTCGCGTGCCACCTGTGGCACGCGTGCCATAGGTTCGCCATCACTGCTCTATATATATGAAATAAAGGGATGGTGGGGGTTTTTTTTGCATACTTGTATTATAATAGAATCACTTTCCCCCCCCCCCATGTCATATTTATCATTTTGTCATGATACATTATTTAAAGTAACAATGATAATTGGGTTTCATGGTTTCCTCCGTGTCTTTCCCATTTCTCCCAAGGTGTCTGTTATGCCTCTGGCCATTTTATGCATTCTGCTGCAATGCTGCCGTACTCTGATTGGGGAAAGAAAATTTAAGCAGCCGAGGATTTGGCTTGTCTTAATGCCTCTGCTCTTCTTTGAGAAGTGTGACATCTCATCTGATGTGTGTTCCCTCTAGCGGTATGCTATTTCCTGGTACAGTGAACGTGTCCACGTGTCTCAGTCAAACTCTTACCTTCAGGCTCTAGAGCAAAGGAAAGAATTGGCTGAAATCCCTACTGCACCAGCACAGAAAATTGTTCCTTATCTCAACTCCGTAAATGGCTGGAGTTTCTCTCTGATCACATTTAACTGACACTGGAACTTTCTCCCAAATAAAGTAAAATGATGATTTGGGGATTGAATGAGGTGAGAATTGAATAAGAGGTTGAATGGGGGCTTCCAGAGGAGTTAAGATGGAGGGGAGTGAATAGGGTTGCTAATATCTGTTGAAGAGAAGGAATAGAAATAGAAGAGAGGGTTAGGGTTGGGTTAGGGTTAGGGTTAGGGTTTGGGTTAGGGTTTGGGTTAGGGTTAGGGTTAGGGTTAGGGTTAGGGTTAGGGTTAGGGTTGGGTTAGGGTTAGGGTTAGGGTTAGGGTTTGGGTTAGGGTTAGGGTTAGGGTTTGGGTTAGGGTTTGGGTTAGGGTTAGGGTTAGGGTTAGGGTTAGGGTTGGGTTAGGGTTAGGCTTAGGGTTAGGGTTAGGGTTAGGGTTTGGGTTAGGGTTAGGGTTAGGGTTAGGGTTAGGGTTAGGGTTTGGGTTTGGGTTTGGGGATGGGGATGGGGATGGGGAGTAGAGTAGAGGAGTAGAGTAGAGTGGAGTGGAGTGGAGTGGAATGGAATGGAATGGAATAGAATAGAATAGAATAGAATAGAATAGAATAGAATAGAATAGAATAGAATAGAATAGAATAGAATAGAATAGAATAGAATAGAATAGAATAGAATAGAATAGAATAGAATATTCTTAACCTATGGTCCATGGATGCCCTGGGGGGATGTGATATCATCACATGGGGTCCGCGAAGGCTTGAAGAAATGACATGATTTAAATCCTGAGTTAAGTCTTGGCAGTCCATGGCCATCATCCATGGCCACAAAAGGTATTTAAAGGGGGTCCATGGTGAAGGAAAGGTTGAGAACTACTGGAATAGAATATTCTTTATTGGTCAAGTATGACTGAACATACAAGGAATTTGTTTCCGGTGCATAAGCTCTCAGTTTACATACAAACAACAAAGTAATATAATAATAAGATAATAACAGAAGAAGATAATAGCATAGATGAGAAGGATAATAGTGTTGAGACAGCAACTGTCCAGATGAAGTCAGAGAGACTTGACACAAACTTGTGGTCTTTTATATATACAGTATCTCATGTGTGTGTGTGTGTGTGTGTGTGTGTGTGTGTGTGTGTGTGTGTGTGTGTGTGTGTGTGTGTGTGAGTGTGTGTGTGTGTGTATTTATATATAAAAGACCACAACCAATCATAGCATAGATTGCCTCATGCATGAGTCAGCACCCTCTAATTAATCAACTACAACTGTGTGTCCTGGCCTATTGTACACTTTACTGTTCCAGCTATTAAACTCAATATCCTAACAAATAATAATAGAGCCCTACTACATGGGTAAATATCCTTAGACATAAGAATTAGTGTTCAGCAAAGTGATGGTATGGGGTGGGGAAATGGTCCTTGTGTATAGTTGTTTTGGCATGCAATGCACTATAGCGGCGTCCTGAGGGGAGAAGTTGAAACAGGTTATGTCCAGGATGTAAGGGATCTGTAGCAGGGGTGAAATGCAGCCGGCTCTATCTGGCTCGTGCATGCTGGTAGCACCGGCGGCGGGTGGTTCGGCGAGCCAGTAGTACGGGTGAGGGAGGTGCGCCCCCCCAAACCGCGACATCGTCACTTCCCAGTTTTGACCCTCTGTGCATGCACAGAAGGCTTTGCGCATGCGCAGATGATGGCGTGTGCAAGAGTGAAGCGAGCACATGTGCAGATGACAGCGCGAGCGCGCGCACGGCGTACGCACATTAGCAAGCCAGTAGGAAAGGTAACTGCATTTTACCCCTGATCTGTAGATATTTTCTCAGCCCTCTTTCTGAGCTGTCCTCAATGGAAGGCTGGCTGATTGCAATGGTCTTTTCTGCAGTCCTAACTGGCCATCAAGACTGCAATCATTACATTTTATAATTTTATGTTTTTTTGCTCTTCTTCCACATCTTTCTTTTTTCTTCTTTAGATTTGTCTTTTACTTTATATAAAATCCTCAATAAATATAATTAACAGAATAAGAGAGTTGGAAGGGACCTTGGAGGTCTTCTAGTCCAACCCCCTGCTCAAGCAGTAAACCCTGTATCATTCCAGGCAAATAGTTGTCCAATATCTTCTTAAAAACTTCCAGTGTTGGAGCATCCACAACTTCTGGAGGCAAATCATTCCACTGATTAATCATTCTATTAAAAAAAATATTAAAGAGCCCCATCCTCCGCATTCTCCAGATGAAAAGATCATTCACAGGCTTCTGGATTTAGGACAGAGCAGAATCATAGCCAAATAAGGGCTTAGCTTAATCGATTACTCCAATTATTCACTTTCAGGAACAAACTTTACTTTTCCTCTGTTTCTCACAAATAGAAACAGAATGGGCAGAATATGTAAACATGGCATTTTTGGTCAGTTGACGTGTAGACAACTGATCCCAGATTACTAATAGCCACTGCTTAGGTTAAGTCTCCAAAGACTTTTCCCAGTCCAGAACAGTGGTTTATATTATCTGCAACTCTGAACATATTAATGTTTTGGTAAATGTCTTACATTTTTTTTTAGCATTAGGCACAGAATTTCAGGAGCTGAATTCATCCTTTGTGTTAAATTTGAGTAATATTCATGTTTGTCAGTATTTCAAACATTACACTTATTTTAGTTTCCATGAATGTTTTTTAATGGTACATGGGAAATTAGAGAGAAAGTTTGGGTAGTGTTTAAGACATCTGGCTAGAAACTGGGAGACTGTGAGTTCCAGTTCCATTTTAGGCATGAGACTAGATTAATGACCTTGAGCCGGTCATTCTTTCTCAGCCCTGGGAAGGAGGCAATGACAAGCCACTGTTGAAATCTTGCCAAGAAGAACACAGGGGCTAGTTGAAGTCATCAACACTCATTTGAAAGCACAACAGTTTTAAGGATATTTACCTGTCAATTTATGCAATTTACTGCATGAAATAGTGCATGAAGCTTTAGTCCACATGAATATGAATGTATCAGTTATTTATGATTTTGAAGACAGAGCTTATTGCCCTAAGTTCTCTTTGCCACCAAGACCCTGAATAGTTGTTTTAATGAATAAAAGGAGTGCTGTCAATGTTGATCCCCTTTTTTATATAAACTAGCTCATATGCAGAGTTATCCTTATATATTTTTGACACACAAACCAAAAAATAGAGAGGGCAATTTCCCTGGATATTAACACAAAAATAATAAGAAACGACAGCTTGTCACTTTTTGATTGCATCCAGAATATGTTTTTAGTCTCAGGGCAGGACAGCCTGAGGATTAGCCATGACTTCAGAAAGTGAGAATGAAACCTTGGATTAGGGATCCAAGAGTGTCACAAGAAATATAGCACCTTTTGCTTTTATATCTGTATATTTGTTTTATATATATATGCCAAGATCTTGCCTGGTATAAATCGAGTGAGAGAGAGAGAGAGAGAGAGAGAGAGAGAGAGAGAGAGAGAGAGAGAGAGAGAGAGAGAGAGAGAGAGAGAGAGAGAGAGAGAGAGAGAGAGAGAGAGAGAGAGAGAGAGAGAGATGATAGATAACCACAGTCTTTTAAAGATAGAGAGAACATCAAGTTATGTCCAAAGATCACAAGGATCTTCTTCAACTCATAAGATAACAGATTCATCTTCACTTTCTTTAAATATAATTCATATCCTACATTTGATCTGGCCATTGTTTCAAAGGCTATTTGCATGCACATCTTCCATGGAATATGACCTATGAAAACTAAAAAATACTAGCCTTGGACATCATTTTCACCTAGGTATGCTAAATTGAAGGACAATGAATAGATAAAGATAATTACAAACCTTTTTGCGCCATCAATGGCATAAATGCTACCCACTGTGAAGAAAAGCATCTGTAGATGCTTCTGTCATGCCTCCATGCAGTTGAAGAGATGGTGGGAAACTTTTGAATATATTGCAATTAAAAAAAAATCAATCTTGTTGAATGAGGCAGAATTTTGTAGACCTGTCATGTTGTCTGTTTCAAGCTTGGGACTTCTGTCTTCAAAAGAAGAGAATGGAATTTCATTAGAATTTTCCACTTTATATGGGCTTATTATGGGCGGAAATATGCAGCTGGTTTGTTCAAACATTGGACTAAACTTGGATTGTTCAATAAACCAGAATGACTATTTATGTGATATAAACCATGGTATGAAATCTGGGCATTTTTAAAACGATTTTCATCATATCTTCTTTTTTCATATACAACTCAAGATGGCAAATCAGGATGAGTGGTGGCAAATAGCAGGAACACAGAACATTAGAAATATAAACACAGGAAACCTCAACACAGTGAAAGATGTAATGAAGTAACTAAAATGATGTCTTAGGCATCAGCAAATTGAAATTGCCTGGAAATGGACACTTTCAGTTAGAAGATAACACTGTTTATTACTCAGGATGTGGCAAAATAAGAAAGAAAGTGTTTATTTTATAGTTAGGAAGGGTATAGTGAGAACAATATTGGCTGCAATGCAATCAGTGAATAATATTGAATAAACTTTGTGGGCACCCCTTTAATATGACCCTCATCCATGTTGGTGTGCCTACTATTAGTGCAGACAAAGAGGAGGTTGATAGGTTTTATGATCAAGTGCAATTTGAAATTGGCGGAAAATGTAAACAAGATGTGCTGCTTGTGATTGGAGACTGGGATGCAAAAACTGCAAACATGAAAGAGAAACTGTAGTTAGATTGTATTAATTTGGGAATGAAGTAAGAGATTGACTTCTCAATTTCTGCTACTCCAATGATGTATTCATAGCTAATGCTATTTCAGCAACCAAAATGACACCTCTATACAGGTAGTCATCAAATTATGACCACAATTGAACCCCCAAAATTATGTTCCTAAATGAGACATTTGTTAACTGAGTTTCTCCCCATTTTATGACCTTTTTTGCCACAGTTGTTAAGTGAATCACTGGGGTTGTTAAGTTAGTAACAAGGTTGTTAAGGGAATCTGGCTTCCTCGTTGACTTTGCTTATCAGAAGGTTGCAAAAGATGATCAAAGGCCCTGGGGCACTGCAACAGTCATAAACCTGAGTCAGTTGCCAAACATATGAATTTTTATTACATGACCATGGGGATATTGCAATGGCCATAACTATGAAAAATGGTCATAAGTCACTGTTTCCAGTGCCAGTGTAACTTTGAACAGTCACTAAATGAACTATTGTAAGTTGAGGACTACCTGTACATGGACATCGTCAGATGGATTATAAAGAAATCAAACTAACTGTATTATGGATCAGTTATAGTATTAATAATATGGCCAGAAGCACACTGAGGCATAGATCACATAGATCACAAACTGTCCATGTGCAAGTTTGAAGCTAAGCTAAAGAAAGTTTCCACAATATGATTTGAAAGTATACTCAACATTTCCAAGGAGAACCTCAGGAATTGTTCTGAAAACCTAAGCTTCACTGATGGAGAGCCAGAGGAATTATGGAATGAAATTAAAGAAGTCATTAAACATGAATGTAAAAGCAGACTGCCAAAAATTGAAAAAAGCAAACTGGATGCGAGAACAAACTGTAAATTGCCAAGAAGAGAAAAGAAGCAAAGCCAAGAAAGACAAATATCTCAGAAAAAAAACACAGAAATATGAAAGTATCATATTTTGGACCCATTATGCAGAGGTTCAGGTCCCTTGAGAAGTCCATAATGCTGGGGAAATGGAACGAAAGAAAAGAGAATAACATAAAATGGATGGATTGAATTACAGTAGCAAGAGAGACTTAGAAGTCTAAGTTTCCAGTGAAAGTCTGTGTGGTCACCAAGAGCTGACACTGACTTGATGTCACTTAATTGTTTTATTGTGTAACTGATAAATAGAAAATAAATGCATATTGATATACCTTATAGCAGTGATGGCGAATCTTTTTTCCCTCGGGTGCCGAAATAGTGTGTGTGCGCACTATTGCACGTGCGTGCGTGCGTGCCCACACCCATAATTCAAAGCCCCTCACTTGACCCACCCCGCTGCACATGCTTGCGCGACACCCCCCCCCACTTCCCTGTTTTCTGACTTCCAGTGGGCCGGTAGGCCCGTTTTTCACCCTCCCCAGGCTCCAGAGGCTTTCTTGGAGCTTGGGGAGGGCGAAAACGCTCCCCCGCCACCCTGGAGGCCCTATGGAGGCCGAAATCACCCTCCCAGAGCCTCCGCGTGAGCCAAAAATCAGCCGGCGGGCACGCACATGCGCACTGGAGCTGAGCTAGGGCAACGGCTCGCGTGCCGGCAGATATGGCTCCGCGTGCCACCTGTGGCACCTGTGCCATAGGTTCGCCATCACTGCCTTATAGGATGCAAACATTGAATAAATTAAAAACAATAAATCAATCTCTTTTAAGTGCTGCACTCAATTTTAGAAAATGTAGAGGATAAGAGGAAGCTAGCCTTTTTGGAAACTGTTACTTGTCCAGTTAAAGAAAATGTTCCCTATTTGTTCTGGTCTAGTTAGAAAATTCAAAATTATCTAGCGGCTATACCTTCCTAATCAACTTGGTGGAATTATAAAGGTGCCGTTTATTTTGTATTAGCTTCACTGTTGTATAAATGTGATTAAATGGGAAAGGCTTTTTCAGAAACAAAGGGTAAATTCCATTTATTTATGCCTCTAAGAATGGAGTCAATTTAGAAGTTGTCACACCTTGTTTGTGTGAATCCAGCCATTTCGGGTTTGGGAACTAGATATAAAAAGTTAGTGCAATGTGGTGGGGGGCAGGCTTATTCAACAACCGTCAAGACCAAGTGCTTATTGCATAAATTAATCTTCATGATAAAATTACTTTGCTATTGAAACATAGTACAGGGAGCCTATCACAATTACAGTTATGCAGTTAATAAGAGAATTCCAAGCACAGAAAACTTAATTTGGCCCGCAATCACTAATCCCAGCAGAAAATGGCATACTTGTTTAAATATACTTCTTATGATTCTACCAGGGATGAAATTCAGCAGGTTCTGACAGGTTGTGGAGAACCGGTAGGGGAATTTTGAGTAGTTCGGAGAACCGGCAAATACCACCTCTGGCTGGCCCCAGAGTGGAGTGGGAATGGAGATTTTGCAATATCCTTCCCCCTGGAGTGGGGAGGGAATGGGGATTTTGCAGTATCCTTCCCCTGTCACGCCCACCAAGCCACGCCCACAGAACCGGTAGGGAAAATTTTTGAATTTCATTCCTTTCACTCCTTTCCTCAAACCATCTATGCACTGAAGAGTTCTGCAGGCATTTTAAAAAGTATCCAGTTCTTTTTGGCAAAAGAGGGAGGAAAACCTTCATTCCTCAGTATTCCTTTAAAAGAAAAAAAAGAGAATGATTGTGGTAATTTGGTCTTGAGATGACTGCAAAGATAAAGTAAAACTAAATGTCCCAGATTTGCAATATGACAGTCTGTTCTATTCCACTCTGTAAAGAAACAAAATCCAGTCTCTCTCACTGTAATTATTGGAATTGTTCCACTCTCTAGCTGAGAGGGCAGATAAGCTCAGGAAGCAAATAGAAGGGTTGGTTGTCTAACACTCGGTGTGCCAATTCATTCTTCCTTGTAAAATATCTAGTCAATTTCTCCCCCACTTCTTTCAAAATGTGTGATACAGGCTTTCCCAAACCTTAAAGAACTAGGAACTGGCATTTTTTCAAACTGGTTTTTTAAAAAAACTATTTTGATGGAGGGGAAGAGGAGGGTCACTTGATGCTGTTTTGCCAAGTGACAGGGCAGTGATCAAGTGCTCAGGCGATTGGTTCTTTTGGATACAGAGACAATGAACACCTGTATACAAAGGGATCTATTAAGCTATATTATTAGCTCAAGCAAAAAAGATTTAAAAGCATAACATAAAAAGCATCCATACCAAAGAAGATGACATCCAAATCTCTTATAAGCTGCTTTAATAATGACAGCAGAATTACCTCAAGGGCATCCAGTTTCCACAGTACTCAACACTATGTACTGTGCAGAAGCTCCCCTCAAATAACAACATCCCCAAGTTTTTTTTATCAAAACGTAGTACCATAGCAATAGCAATAGCACTTAGACTTATATACCACTTCATAGTGCTTTACACCCTCTCTAAGCGGTTTATAGAGTTCAGCATATTGCCCCCAACAATCTGGGTCCTCATTTTACCCACCTCAGAAGGATGGAAGGCTGAGTCAATCTTGAGCTGGTGAGATTTAAAGAGCTGAACTGCTGAACTAGCAGTCGCTGAAATAGGTTGCAGTGCTGCTTTTAACCACTGCGCCACCTCAGCTCCTGACTTCATGGCCTTGCTATAGTTATGAGAATGCAAGACCTAATCTTGACTGGCTGCCGCATCACTCTGCAATTAATTTGTCAACCTAATATTGCGTAGCTTCTTCTCTGGCAATATTACACTGCTAACCAGAGCATACAAAACATTTGCCAGACCAATCCTCGAATACAGCTCACCTGTCTGGAACCTGCACTGCATATCGGACATTAATACAATTGAGAGAGTCCAGAAATATTTCACAAGAAGAGTCCTCCACTCCTCTGCTCACAACAGAATACCTTATTCCACCAGACTTGAAATTTTGGGCTTAGACAACTTAGAGCTACGTCGCCTTCGATCTGATCTAAATGTAGTTCATAAATCATCTGCCACAATGTCCTACCTGTCAATGAATACTTCAGCTTCAACCGGAGCAATACACAAGCACATAATAGATTCAAACTAAATGTAAACCGCTCGAAACTTGACTGCAGAAAATACAACTTCAGCAACAGAGTGATCAATGCCTGGAATTCGCTACCTGACTCTGTGGTTTCTTCCCCAAACTCCAAAAACTTTAACCTTAGACTGTCTACAGTCTACCTCATTCCTAAGAGGTCTGTAAGGGGCATGCATAAGCGCACCATCGTGCCTACCATCCCTGTCCTACTAGCCTATTGTCCAAATTTACCTATACCTACTTTGCTTTTGTTTATGTTTATGTTTATATCATACCTGTTATCTTGTACACCTGTTTATAAACAAATAAACAAATAAACAAATAAACAAATGGAACCAAAATGAGTCCTGAGGGAGTAGGGCGGCATATAAAAACTACCAAATAAATAAATAAATAAATAAAAATCTGAGATTTTCACAGGTTGGCAGCTCTGTAAAGACTGTCACTTCTTCCCCTTTATTCAGCAAGCAAGAATCAAAAACAAGCAGATTAGCTCAGAATGAACTCTAAACTTTTAGACTTTTCTTAATATGAAGAAGACATCAAAATATGTCACCAAACTCCTTGAAATAACAATGGTCTTCTATATTAACACTACAGATGCATGTTACAAATGGCAGACTCACACCATGTAATTGCCAACCCCTTGTTGGTTCCAGTTCTGTTTAACCCAAACATATGGTGAAATTGCAGCTGCAACACTTGTCATAGAACAAGGATTGATCTATTTTCTAAAGATGGGTGGTTTTGTTAATCTGCATTGGACTGCATTTTGGAATGGAACAACTTGCTGCAGCCAACTAGTCATGGCCAACTCACCTTGAGGCAACTTGCCACATGGTGCTTGCTGCAAGACAATTTAACAATTCTATTTATTTATTTAAAATAAATAAAATAAATAAAAAATATTTTAATTTCTGCCATTCACATTTCATTCTGTCCCTCCTTTTGCATCCTTTCTTTCATGATTATGTTCCACTATTTCTTTGATATTAGTGTAATAATATCAAGTTGTTCTGCAGCGAGTTGGCCGTGGCAAGTTGGCCATGGCAATTTGGCCATGGTGAGTTGGCTGTGGCGAGTTGGCCACAGAGAATAGTCATGGACCCTTGGGAAACAACTCCCTTGGTTGCACTCTCATGGTGCCAGAGGAATGTTAGCCAAGGGTTATGGGAGTAGTACAAGCAATCCTTGTTTACCAACAATTGGGACAGCAACTCGATCATGAAGATTAAGACTTCTATGGTGTGAAGAGATTTGTACCATTGTATGGGGACAAACGCAACACCTGCAAATCCAAGTACATCTACAGTGATAGTCCTTTTGCATATACTGCATACCCTATATATCTACTTACCTATAGAAGGCTGTCCAATTAATTCTGAGCAAGGTTGACAACAATTGCTAGCTTTGTTCTTCATATTCTGAGTCAGTCTTCATGCAACCAAAATTATGTGATTCCTGCAAAAGCTGAAGGGGGAAGATAGCAGCTGGAGATTTCATCTTTTCCCCTTAAGAGTTTCTAAGCAAAAGGAAAGTTGGAAAATAAACATTAGGACCCAGAGGCAAGGGAGAGAATACAATGGTTGGAAGTATTCTCGGACAGAATTGTTCCAGTTCTTAGTCGGAAGCTTCAAGTGAGGGGACTGATCGGTGCCTCCCAAACAGGGTCATCACAGGTGTGGAAGGAGGACAATAAAAACATAGGAAGTCACAATAGTCACAACTAAGCTATCAAAGCTGCTGTTTTGACTCAGCAGGCGCTCCTGCTCTGGGACAAAGTGGGACAACAGAAATTAAAAGATTAAAATGGACACATCGATTGTTCTGTATAGCTCTCTGTGCCAGAAAGCCTGCCAAATCACTGATCTTCTTTTCTCTGCCAATAGGCAGAAAACTCCCCCTTCCTGTGTTGGAGAAAGACTAGGGGTAATTTCAAGTTTAGTTTGTACCCAGCATGCTAAATCCAGGTCAAGCAAGCATGCACCCTGTTCAGTTCTGCCAGCAAAAACATAGCTCGGTGTTTATTTAGCAAACATCCAAAACAGTTAACTGGCAAAAAAGGAACAAAAAGCAGAGCGAGCAGGGAGAGAGAAAGAGATGTGAACAACAAACAAGAGACAAAAGGGCGGAAGCGTTAATAACAATAATCAACATTACCTGTCAATCAATGGCACTAAATTTTCCAGAGCTGTTGGAAACAATATTATGAGAAATTAGCTCGGACAGTTTCAAAGGGACTTCGTTATTCCAGCTTTGAGGTATGTAACAGTAGCAGAAAAGAGGTGGAAAGTAGGACACCAGGTGATCTCAGTTCTGCATCATGAAAGAAACAATTGGATGGATGGGGAACACATACTCAACAGAATGAAGCCCTGGGATCCTCAACCCACTACTGGGGCCAAGCAGCTCTCTTCCTTGAGAGAAATGATCACGGATGACCAAACAGTGGACCTCCGATGATGTCGAGAAGTCAGAGGAGGAAAAGTTGAAGTCATCTTCCCATCTGCACATTGGTTAGTTCAGTAGTGGGTTCTACTTACCTTTGCTACCGGTTCGGGAATGGGAGCACACAGGTGCTTTGTGTGCACTCAACGCTTCTGTGCATGTGCACAAGCTTCTGTGCATGCACAAAACATTTTTTGATGACGTTCGGGCGGGTGGGTGGAACCTTCCACCACTGCTACCGGTTCGCCGTACCGGGTCGAACCGGTAGCAACCCACCACTAGGTTAGTTTCATATGATTTGTATGACTTTGGCTCAGTGATCTATGTGAATTCAGCCATTGTGACAGATAAACCATGGTCTCCAGTTTCTGCATTGCTGAATATCATCATTTGTAGGTTGTTCAGTAAAACACAGCTAAACAAACCATGACTTGGAGCAGTCTGCAAACACAATCATTTTATTTACCTGTTTCACTAGGCCATGGGGCAATTTGTTTTATCTTGGCCAAAGACAAAACAAATCCAACCAATAGTGGTTTATTCAATATACCACACTGAGTATATAGCATGTGCCTCTTTTCCAGGCTTTTCGTGGCTGGGGCAGTTAGTGGGGAGAGATGCCTGGTGGGGAGCACTCATAGATTAAGAGAAAATTCTGTGGGTGTTTTGTCTTCTCAGAGCTTCTGAAGCATTTGCTGCTAGCAATGACTGTGGAATGAGCTAACTGAGACAATGCCTAACTGAATAATGCCACACTTATGTTCATGCATCAGAGCATTCCAGAGCTTTGTTGCAGTAACTCAATAGACATACCTTTGCAATGTGAATGCTCAACAGCAGCTCATTTGGCCTCTTTACTATTAAATCCTCCTTTAGAGACAATGCATTTAATTAATAATCCTCCTTTTATTTGGTTATCACAAGTGAAACAGCTTGAAAACGATGCTTCTGGTGCATTTGCTGAGCTCTAACTATCCGATGCACTAAATAAGGCTCTCAAGGCTTTGGAGAAGCCATAGAGATGATCATACAAAGGACAAGTTAATCAAGTAAGATTAAAGGCAAACATGGGCTCGCATCTGCTCTTTATCTTGAGTTTGGGGGCTTTTTTCCAAGCAACTTTATTTGACCGTAAAATGGAGACTTTCTTAAAAACTGATTTCCCAAGTGAATTTATTGAGGTTTTTTTTTTTTGGTTTATATTAGCATTCTTAAAACATCCCATGTGTCTCATTCTTCACAAGAGATAATACAATGGAAAGAATAATGATAACATAAAAATGTTTTTTAAGAAATGTAGCCAACGTTATTTAAGCATGTAACACCGATAGATCTACTCCCTGTTCTAATAAAATAATGTAGGTTTTGTTTTGATTTTGAATTTGCTTGCTACTCTAATCTTGCTTTCTTAAAGATACAGTTGCCTTGTCTAATTAGACATTAATCTGTCTCTTTTGCTTTTTAACCATTTGATATTTTGTTCATCTCTATGGTAATAAAACTCTTGTGTGTATTTGTTTGTAACCTTCAGTTGGGCAAAATGGTGCAACAACCAAATATTCATGTATCCCCATGCACCCACAATCTGCCCTGCATCCCCATGCATCCTCCCTGACCCATGCTGCTCCTCTCCCACAGCCCTGACAACTCATCCTGATTTGTGTTGCATGTTGTGTGTCTTCCCTGACACATGCTGCATCCACACACACTCTCCCCCACTCAGCAACATCCACTTTCCTGTCTGCTGGCCTTGGTCTTGCAACTTCCTACCAGCTTCCCCACTGGCTTTCTCCATGCAAGCTTCAAGGAGGAAGGAAGGAAGGAAGGAAGGAAGGAAGGAAGGAAGGAAGGAAGGAAGGAAGGAAGGAAGAAGGAAGGAAGGAAGGAAGGAAGGAAGGAAGGAAGGAAGGAAGGAAGGAAGGAAGGAAGGAAATCACCCCCCCACTCGCAGTGTTTTTTTGGCCACACATGGTCATTCTGGTTTTCTATTTAGATAAGGAAATGTCAGATTGCCTAGTATAATACAAACATATGCTTTGAACTGCTTGTTCACTGCCTAGCCTTACATATATACAATCTCTTCATATTTTATATTGAATATATAAATGAATATATATATATATATATATATATATATATATATATATATATATATATATATATATATATATATATATATATATATATATATATATATTCATTTATATATTCAATATAAAATATGAAGAGATTGTATATATGTAAGGCTAGGCAGTGAACAAGCAGTTCAAAGCATATGTTTGTATTATACTAGGCAATCTGACATTTCCTTATCTAAATAGAAAACCAGAATGACCATGTGTGGCCAACTATATATATATAGTTCATATATATATTTGTTTTTCAGCTGCCAGCCTTCCTCAGCTTGATACCATCCAGCTGAGTTTAGAATTATGATTACTTGAATTCTAGCCTTCTGGTTGAGAATCAGAGAGAATCAGAACTCATAGAGTTCTGACACAATTGGAGGAAACTAGGCAGTGGTGGGTTCCTACCGGAGCTGTCCGGTGCGTAGCTCCGGTAGGGAGTGGCCGATTGCGCAGTTTGTGCGCGACCGCACCAGAGCCGTTTTCGCTGGCCTATTGTACATGTCGCCATCTTTTTGTGAGAATTTTTGGGCGATTTTGCTTCTGCGCATGCACGGAAGCAAACTCTCGCCGAAATCTTGCGAGGGGATGCACGTGCAAGATTTCAGCGAGATTTTTGCTTCTGTGCATGTGCAGAAGCAAAATTGCACAAGGGGGCACATGCGCATAGTGAGCGAGCGCCCCCCCGAAACGTAGAGATGCATACACAGTGCACCGGCATCGGTAAGCGAGCAACCCGCCCCTGAAACTAGGCCAGAAAAAGATAGTGTAGAATCAATGCATTGCCAAAGTATTTTATCCCAAAGGATTAAATTGACTCAATTATAGAGCACTTTTAAACCAATTCAGCATCTACTTGAAAATGAATAACTTCAGTCTATTTTCTAATGAGACTTTCATTTAAAACTCCATCATAAATCTCAATAAGGTTGTTATGCTTTTTGTGTGCTATGAAGCACCACAAGCCTTATATGTGGAAAGTGGCTTTCTTATCTAACCTAGATAAATAACTGCAATGATTTTACAATAAAAGGGAAGGAGAATGAAAGCCATGTAGGGCTTTTGTCTCTCTAATGAAGTTTCTCTCCCTTTTGCCTTCAAAAACAGCCCCATCTACAAAAGTGGGTTTTAATGTCATTCGCCGACTGAAAATTGATCTTTTCCATACCCTCTTGTAGAACAAGAAAATATATCAAATCACCGAAGTGAAAGTTTGTAGCAGACACAATCCATATTGACTTGAACTGAAACAATAAGCTTAACTAATAAAATCCGTGGCACACTGAAAATACTTGGTACCTTTTGGAACTGAGCACTCTATGTTTTCAGAAAACAGCTGAGTGTCTTATTCCTTGGGATTGTAAGTTGTTTTAAGTGTATAGACCACCACCAATCAAGAGGATATTGTCCAGGACATAATTATGAACATCTTAAATGCCTCCTACTTTCCTTAAATGTCTCTACAACTTTCCTCAAGTAGATACTGAACCTCCCAGATAGGTTTGATGACATGCCCCAAAATTTTCATCCAGTATGGTCCAGACTCTGGAAATTCTGAGATTTGTAGACACCAAGACAACCTGTAGATTTCTCTTGATAGTATTTTATCATTCTAATAATTTATCATTCATGCCAGTCTTACCAATCAATGGTGACCCATTTCTGAATTATTGTCCCAAAGTATAAAGTGATACATCAATGTAAATGTGTAACACCAAGGAGACTTACTTTAAAGAAATATATAATGTTTGCTACCAGTATTTGTTTACAGATGTTTAATTACCTGACTAGGCAACACCATCAGTGCTAATGAGTATGGAGTTTTCTCCCTGTCTATATATATAGTAAGTTGCCCTGCTGGGTACCATTGATAGATCTTACCTTCTCACATTGACCATTAGCATAATAAGCCTGAAAGAAAAGGCTGAGCATCTGTCTTTGCAATTCCACAGAGATAATTTGTTGAGATTCCACTTAAATAGAAAGTGATTGACTGGCGCAGAGGGGATCTCATTACTAGCATATAGTGTTGGGTCCTGCTGGAATGTTGCCCTTTTCCTAACTGTGCTGCCTGCTGATGCTTAGTTATCATGAAGCACTAGACCTGTTTGCAAGCTTCAGTTGCTTTCTGATGGTCTTTAGCAGAGCAGCAGTGGAAAGAAGATAAATGAGGTATCTGATGCACACGTTTATGAACACATGTCATTCCTCACGCTACAGATAGTTAGGCTCATTGTGAGATGTGGTCAGCCAAATATGTTTTCTCCTTAGTGCATCTTCTAAACCCAATTGATTTTTTTTTTGTTTCTTTTCTTTTTATAAATACATATTGGAATTAGCAGAAACCATACTGTTGTTCCAAAATGCATACATTCTACAGCAGCTAGAAACAACTAGCAATCCTTGGTTGATCCCACAAGAAAAAAGGGTCATAATTGTAGCACATAATTTAATAGGAGACCACTGGAAATCTTAAGGTTTTATCCTAAATTAAGAAGTTTAAAAACAGTATAGAAGGCATTGTTGTAATGTTGCTATAAAGCCTACAATTTTGTATCCATGATGTCACCAAGACTTAAACTTGATCTGAAGAAGAATTTTTTACTTAACCTAACAGTGAGTCATTTTTTAGGACTGATTTGTGTTGTTAGTCCAAAAATAATGAAACTAATGCTACAATAACTGTGAAATGTTGGTGTATTGGATGATACTAGTTCTCTAAACAACTTAAGACAACTAATTCATGCAAGAGAGTTTATTTTTCAGAATCACCTTTCATAAAGCCATATATAGTTGCTACAGGCCCTCAGGTGTAAGATAATTTAACATGCCAAAGCTGCCATATTCCAAATCAAACCATTTATTTAACTACTTCTGTGTAACTGATAAAGATTATCTGAGGTTTTATAAATCCTCTTGGAAGATGTTGGAAATTCAATCAGGGAAACATTGCGGGAAGAGATTATATTTTACTTTCAGGTTGCACACTTTTTCTCGTATTACCATATATGCTTCTTTCTTTTGTTCCTTAGGCCTTCCTGCCCTTTCAAATGCATTAAACAGAGAATTTAATTTAGCTATAATGGCAATGCTATCACATTGGCATTTATGTAATTGCTTCTTCATTTATTCATGCTTTATTAGTTTCTTTAGTTCATGGACCACTCGGGTTTATGCTCAGATTGAATATCCAGAATTTTCACACATTTGCATTTCAGTGCTACTTAGAAACTCAAATTGCACAACTTCCTTAACCAGGACATTGAAATACTTGAAGGTGGGGTGGAGGGAAAGACAGTATAATACATTGCACCATAAACTAACCTAGGTGACCTTTGCATTAAGATACAAATATTTACCAAGATTAAAGCTAACCGAGCCACGGTATTACCTGTGACACTCTAAGAAGTGAAAGTTGGATTCTGAAGAAGCAGGCTAGGAGAAGTATTGATGCCTTTCCAACTTTAGTGTGGGAGAAGATTACTGAGAATACTGTGGGCAGCCAAGAAAACAAACTAATGGCTCATGTTACTAACGTAATTACTGCAGTATTCACTTAACGGCAGCGGCAAGAAAGGTTGTAAATGGGGCAAAACTCACTTAAGAACTGTCTGGAATTGCAGCATAAATTTTGGGCTTAATTGTGATTGTAAGTCAAGGATTACCAGTATTTTCATTTGTGAATATCACTTGCTCTGTACACCTTTACTGCTGTGATCATTTTTAAAGATTTGCTTATCCTTCATTAAAAGGTACACATTTATTGGCCAGTTATTGTTTGCTTTGCTAATTCCTCTCTTGTAGATATCTTCAGGGTAATATTTTCTTCGATGAAAGCAACTCCTTTCAAATTCTTGCAATGGTAAAAAGAAGCTTTTAAAAGTTAATAAGATAAATGGGTTGGCTTAATCTGAATGATTCAGGAATTGATGTGTGTGTGTGTCTGTGTAAGCAAGTAAGTGTGGGCACTTAAAAATTCTGACAAAAGCATTTACAGATTCCGACAGGCTTACGAACATTAACCAGAATAATTATTCAGAAATAGGCACTCAGCTTGGGGAGGGATATCATCATCCTACATTTAAAAAAAGCTTATTGTCAAGGTGGTGAATAAAAATAATGATGTAAGATTTATGCAACCAAATGATCTAAAAAGCAAATAGCTTTGGCAGAAAAGATGAGATACTAATATTTTCATACAATAACTCCAAAAGCAATATTAGTAGAATTAAAGAGTTTAGAGCAGGGGTCCCCAACCCCCCAGACATGGACCAGCACTGGTCTGCAGCATGCCAGCAATCGAGCCACACCAACAAGCGAAGCCCCATCCGCAGGATGCAGGCAGCAACATGAAACCATGGTCCATCTGGTCTATGGAAAAAACACTCTACCCAGAACTGGTCCCTCCTGGTTTAGAGCAAGTGAATATCCCATTTCATTCAGCCTAGAAACTGAGTGTGAAATGATGGTCCTGAACAACTGTTAATAGCAATAGCACTTACACTTATATACTGCTTCACAGTGCTTTTACAGCCCTCTCTAAGCGATTTACAGAGTTCAGCATATTGCCCCCAACAATTTGGGTCCTCATTTTAACCCACCGCGGAAGGCTGGAAGGCTGAGTCAACCTTGAGCCTGGTGGGATTTGAACTGCCAAATTGCAGGCAGCTGGCAGTCAGCAGAAGTAGCCTGCAGTACTGCACTCTAACCACTGTGCCACCATGGCTCATCCTGACATAATGCTATCCTGACATCAAGGTTTCAGTCTATGTTTCCCCAGCCCTGAAATACAGAAACTTTATTTAATTATCATGACTAAAAGCTCTATGATAGAGATGGGGGGGAAATCTTTTTCCAGTTTTCTTGAGACAAAATTGCAAGTATTTTTAATTTATCTTTATGTTTAGTTCTTGTTGTGGCCAGGTCGAGTCCAGGGCAATTAGCAGCCGATCCCGAGGATTCGGAGGTAGTGAGGGTGCAGTACAGAAGACCGGTGTTCCTGGCACCAGAGACGGAGAGTGAAAAGGATGTGGGGTCAGAGGCTGGCGAACAATTAGAACCTGATGCATTTCCTGAGATTAGTGACTCAGGAGAAGAGGAGGAGGCTCTTCTGGATGCCAGAGCACGCAGGTTCTCAAAGAGACATGAGTGGCTAATCAGGAGGAGGCTTCCTCGTGAGTAGTAATGCAGGGCTTGACCACACCCTGAGGGTATTTAAGGGTCTGTCATGAGGAGCTTCGTTGCAGAGAACAACCCTGTTCTGTGGTTTCAGCATTTTGTTCTTGTATCTGCATCTCGGATTATCAACAGTTAACATTTTTCATGTGATTAATGAGAGCTTGGATTTCCGCCAAAACCTCCATGAGGTGAGATAAGGTTCCTTAATTGCTCTTTCAGACTCTAGCCAAATATTGGAAAGACTTTGTAAATGAATGATATTCTTTTCAAAAAACTCAACTCTGGCTAAGAATTTATTTGCACTAAAACAATTCCTTCTTGTGCATCTTATTTTGGGGGCATACCCGTGGGGACAGAACAGTTCTT
This sequence comes from Diadophis punctatus similis, assembly GCA_023053685.1. NCBI lineage: Eukaryota > Metazoa > Chordata > Lepidosauria > Squamata > Dipsadidae > Diadophis > Diadophis punctatus. The sequence goes on along the minus strand of JALIGW010000016.1, from coordinate 9,186,123 downwards.
GAGTGTTCTTTCCAAACAGAAAGGTGACCTATACATTTAATAAATATATTTCAAAGTTAATGACACTGATGCCTATCTGAGCCACATTAATGATATGAGACAATTGGAATTCTAATGTTATGGGGGAAAAGAAAACCATTTTAAAAACTTTCTTCATATCAGACATTTTATGAAATGCCATTATGTAATGTCCCAATCACCACCATTATGGCTCCCCTCCAGAGGTGGGTTCCTGTGGAGCTGTCCGGTGCGTAGCTCCGGTAGGGAGCGGCCGATTGTGCAATTTGCGTGCGACCGCTCCAGAGCTCTCTCTGCCGGTCCATTGTGCGCATCACCATCTTTTTCGGTGAATTTTTGGGCGATTTTGCTTATGCGCATGCGTGGAAGCAAAATTTCACCGAAATCTCTTGAGGGGACGTGCGCACGAGATTTTGGCGAGATTTTGCTTCTGCACATGCGCGGAAGGAAAATCGTGTGAGGGGGCACATGCGTGTAGCGAGCGAGTACGCCCCCAAAACGTGGAGATGCGTGCGCAGCGCACCGGCACTGGTAAGTAAGCAACCTGCCCCTGCTCCCCTCCCCTTGATAACTCCCGATACATAAGCTTTCTTCCATCTGGAAAGTATTTCAACCCCTTGATCATTTGGATGAAAAAATAATAATAATTTTAAAATATGGTAACATATTTTACACACACGTGCTTTCTCAGCAGTCCAAATGCTCCAAATTATATTATTCCAATTATGGCATCAGGTAAAAGGGGTACTCATTCAATTTCCTGTTTAATTAGCCAGGTAATAAAGAAGGCAATCTGAAAGAGGAGGACGGAAGGTGAAATTTAAACTGCAGAGGCTCAAGAGCCTCTAATCGCAAACTTCTGACTACACAGCAGGTGACAATATGCAGAGAAGAGAAAGAAATACTCATAGGCCAAGCAACTCAAGAGAATAATTCATGCTCGCCAAAGGCAGGACAAACTCTTCATGTAAACTTGAAGTTAAGCATATTTGGAAAACATTAATGCTGCCAGAGTAACAAGGCAAGGGGACAACCTCCTTTGGGACAGAAAAAGGCACCGCCAGATTGCATATGTGAAGAACATTAAAGGTAGTCCTCGAGTTATGACCACAATTAAGCCCAACATTTCTGTGGCTAAGCAGAACTTGTTAAGTGAGGTTTTTCTCCATTTTGCAACCTTTCTTGTCATTGTGGTTAAATGAATTGCTGCAGTCTTTAACTGCATCCCCAATAGTAAAGAGCTATAATTGCACTTAATAATGAATTAAAGGGTCACCATCAGTGAGCTGTTGGATAGTATTACTTAGTCTGTTGTATGGATGTTTGAGTGGTTCAGGGTGGGGAATTCGTGGTGGGTGGGTCGTGTTTTTAGGGATTGCTATGTGTGTTGGGACTGGTCTTGAAGTGTTATGCGAATTTTGTTGTATGGGTATACTGTGTATATATGTACAATGACAAATGATGATGATGATGATGATGATGATGATGATGATGATGATGATGATGATGATGATGATGTAACCAAGTTGTTCAGGGAATATGGCTTCCCCATTGACCTTGCTTGTCAGAAGGTTGCAAAATGTGATTATGTGACTCCAGGACTGCAACTGTCCTAAACAGATTCCTGTTGCCAAGCGTCTGAATTTTGATCATGTGATAATGAGGATGCTGCAATGGTTGCTCATGTAAAAAAAATGGTCAGAAATCACCTTTTTCTTGCCGGTGTAACTTCAAATGGTCATTAAATGAATGGTTGTAAGTTGAGGATTAACTGTAATGGATCTCAGACCATCTGTAGAACTGGTGCTGGTATAGAGAACAAGAAAAGCTCTTTCCCACTGCATCGGTACCAGAGTCACAAAATCAATAGAGTTATTTGATTAAAAAAGATTCCCTTTCTTTCCCTTCCGTCACAATTTGTTTTTGTATTTTAAATAAATCACAAGTCAAATTTCTATAGTTTGTTAAATCATCATTTGTTTTCTAATTATTTGATTGATTGATTGATTGACTGATTTGATTGATTGATTATGAGTCATCAAGTCATGTCAATTCCTAGTAACTACATAAATTTTCTCCACGATGACCTACTGTATTCCTATCCTTTCAGGTCTTCCAATGGTTTTTAATTGTTTACACTGCTTCATATAGTGTATTTAGTTTGACAGATATGCTACAATTTCTAATATAGTTCACGTTAATTAGAGCAAGGGTCTCCAACCTTGGCAATTTTAATACTTCAACTCCCAAGCCACAAGTTGAAGTCCACAAGTTGCCAAGGTTGGAGACCCCTGGACTAGGATATATTTAAGCACCCTAATTTCTAATGAGTTTAGGATTTTGCTTTTGCTATAGCATCTTTAATGACATTTTAGTTGGCTGTTACTTTTCCTACACATTATCACATTTCCCACCACGCACAAACATAGCACTTCACATTATTTGCTATCCCTTTGGTGTCCTATCTATCTATTGGATTCCAGAATAAGGATTCTTATAGATAGATAGGTCTTTAATAGCCTTTAAGTCTTTAACAGCTGTGGGACTGTTTTTACCCACAGTAGAGTGCCTAAATTGTTTCAGTGTTGTCATTTAATCACTTGATTTTTCATTTGGAAAGTAACACCCCCTTTTTGGTAAATTAATTTATAGGTCACTTGGATGAGGAGTTGCTGTGATTTATTCAAAGTTTTACGTACATTGTGTGGTATGCCTAGGGACTAAAGAATGGTTGCAAGTACAGTACAATTTTAGAAGCTGCCATTTTAGCTAGATTGCATTGCGTACGTCATCCTGTGTGGCAAATGCTATTAAGTAACAGGTGTGGTGATGCTCTTGGTGAAAAGATAAAAATGGTTTGACAACCTCTTCCCGAGTTCTGCACAGATCTTCAGAATTATATTAGAAGGATGATTTAGTTATGTTTCCATAGAAACCTCTCCCTCCGTCTCTCTCTCTATGGGTGTGTGTGTGTGTGTGTGATGTCTGTTTAATGGAAGTAAGTGTGACAGAGTCACTCTGGGGAGGTGAAGCACCTCCTGAATATGTCATTTTTGAATGTATCAGACATGCTTCCTTGAGACTCCAAATATATGCAAGAATTCAAGGATGGGAAGATAATTAGTTTCCCACCATCATATCTTCATTGAAAGGTTACAACTGAGAAACTCCAGGCCCTTAATTAATTTTAATGAAGTGAGGTTATTGTCACAGTAGTTAGCATGTTGGGAGAATAATGTAGAGTTCCAGGAAGGGAAGGCAAAGGTTGGGAAAATATGACTCTTGAAAAATCAGGTTTTTTTCCTCACAAAATGGTATTTTGAAAAATTAAATGCCTTATAGACAGCGGCAGTCATTCTAGAGCTTAGAAACAAAATTAATGTTCACAAAAACATTGATTTCAGTATAATGGGGGCTAACAAGATAGATGTTAGCAACTTATTTTTTATTTATTTTATTTGTCAAAATGTGTACAAGATAACAGGTATGGTATAAACATAAATAAAAGCAAAGTAGATATAGGTAAATTTGGAAAATAGGACAGTAGGACAGGGACGGTAGGCACGATGGTGCGCTTATGCACACCCCTTACAGACCTCTTAGGAATGGGGTGAGATCGACTGTAGACAGTCTAAGGTTAAAGTTTTGGGGGTTTGGGGAAGAAACCAGAGAGTCAGGTAGTGCATTCCAGGCATTGATCACTCTGTTGCTGAAATTGTATTTTCTGCAGTCGAGTTTCGAGCGGTTTACATTGAGTTTGAATCTATTGTGTGCACATGTGTTGTTGCGGTTGAAGTTGAAGTATTCATTGACAGGTAGGACATTGTGGCAGATGATTTTATAAACTACATTTAGATCAGATCGAAGGCAACATAGCTCTAAGTTATCTAAGCCCAAAATTTCAAGTCTGGTGGAATAAGGTATTCTGTTGCAAACAGAGCAGTGGAGGACTCTTGTGAAATATTTCTGGACTCTCTCAATTGTATTAATGTCCGATATGCAGTGCGGGTTCCAGATAGGTGAGCTATATTTGAGGATTAGTCTGGCAAATGTTTTGTATGCTCTGGTTAGCAGTGTAATATTGCCAGAGAAGAAGCTACGCAAGATTAGGTTAACAACTCTTAGTGCCTTTTTGGCAATGTTGTTACAATGGGCTCTGGCACTTAGGTCATTAGATATAAGTACTCCAAGGTCCTTAACAGAGTGAGGGTCATCTACAAGGTTGTGTCCTCCAAGTTTGTATTTTGTGTTCTGATTCTTTTTGCCAATGTGTAAGACAGAGCATTTGTTGGTTGAGATTTGAAGTTGCCAGTTATCAGACCATTGTGATACATGGTCAAGCTCTTTTTGAAGGGTAGAAGTATTGTCGGTGGTGTTGAATAGTTTAACGTCGTCAGCAAAGAGAACGCAGTTGCTTATAATATGATCACAAAGGTAGTTTATGTAAAGAATGAATAGTGTTGGTCCTAGAACGCTGCCTTGAGGGACATCACTGTTGACAGGTGCAGGATTTGATAGGGCACTCCCTATTTTAACCATTTGTTGTCTGTTTGACAAGAACGAAGTTATCCAATCATGAAGGGGACCAGAGATGCCATAAGATTTTAGTTTCCGAAATAGTTTGTCGTGTACTACTGAATCAAATGCTTTACAAAAGTCTATGTAAATTGTGTCTATTGATTTACTTAGCTTATTAAGTTTGACCTTACTGTTCTAAAAAGATTGTTGGTTAGTATATGGATAGGGGACCACTAAGAAATCCCAGGGTTGTAGGCTAGAGTACAACATTCCCAAAGACGACAATCATTCTTTCATTGGTGCCCAAAAAACTACATGGTTGAGTTTATGGAATCACCAAAAGCCAAGTGTCCCACCACAGTGTTAAAATAGTCAGGAAGAGGTTTTTTTTGGAGGGGGGAATGGACATCAAAAAGGCAACTGTGAAAGAAAGGAGAGTGAAAGTAGAAGGATTGGACGGGGAAAAAAGCAAATGTGGAATGTAAAAGTGGATTAGAAGTAATGGGGGAGCTGCTTGGAAGGGTATGAAAAAAATTAATGACATGCCACAGAATTGTGTGAAATGGTTATAAAAGGGAAAGGCTGATTCAATAATGAAGTGAAAAAGATTGCAGATCAGAAAAATAATCCATCTTTGTTGCAAAAAAAAATGAGGACGAGAGAAATATGCAGCATAATATATAGTATACAGTATAGACAGGGACAAAAAGATAATTGCAAAGAATGTTAAAGATAGAACATAGAATAATAGAGTTGAAAGGGACCTCAGAGGTCTTCTCATCCAACCCCCTGCACAAGCAGGACACCCTGTATCATTTGAGACAAATGGTTGTCCAGGATCTTTTTGAAAGCCTTCAGTCATGGAGCACCCACAACTTCTGAAGGCAAGCTGTTCCATTGGTTAATTGCTCCACCATTAGGAAATTTCTCCTTAGTTCTAGGTTGCTTGTCTGCTGGGTTAGTTGGGAACAGTGAACATTTAAAGAAGTGGAGAACAAGCAGAAATACTTTGATGCAAATTAAAACATGTTTTGGAAGTAGGGGAAATGGTTGAAGGAGGACCCATCTGCGGAACAAATGCAATGAAACATAATTTCTTATGTAAGTAAAGTGAGGTTATGCTGGAAGGAATATTTTCAAGATGAAATGTCAAAGAGTAGAATTAAAACATACAATAGAAATGTTAGGGTCCTAGATGATGGAAAGGAAATCATAAATGCCACGAGAATGTTGAAACGTTGTAAGGTTGCAGGTACGGATGGACTAACTAGAGAAACATTAAAATATGACTTATGATATGCAACTTGTTCAATATGAAGGCTGCATTTGTACCCGATGCGTAGAAGAATACCATTATTGTTCTCCTATACAAAAAGAAAAGCAACCAAGAATGAATGCTAAAATGGAGACTACAAATTATGTGTACTTTTATATGCAGCTGATGCCATGTTGTTGGCTGAGAATCCAAATGATTTACAATTAATATTTGGCAGATTGTGTGATGCAACATGGAGTATTGCTCTGAAAAGTATCAAATAACAAGTTACTTGCATTTTATAGTGATTAGAATGCAGTACGGCAGGTTCATTCTTCCCACAGACTGGAGTTCGATCCTGACTCAAGGTTGACTCAGCCTTTGATCATTCCAAGGTCGATAAAATGAGGACCCAGATTGTTGGGGGCAATATGCTGATTCTGTAAACCATTTTGACAGTATTGTAAAGCGCTGTGAAGTGGTGTATAAGTGCTATTACAGGGAAATTGGAATGGATTATTGCAAGATATACTGTATGTCAGTGAGAAAAAAAATCACAGCAAGTAGATGAGTTTGTGTACCTTGCTAAATGTTTGCCTATACTCCAAAAAGTAATATCAACACCACCATTAAACCCAGGGGTGGGTTCCATGTACCTTCCCTACCGGTTCGCATCGCATCGGAAGTGCATGTCACATGACCCTCTGTGCATGCATAGAAGCCTTTGCACATGCACAGAGGGTTCTTTGCCAGCTGTTTTCAAGGAGCGGCAACCAGAGGACCGGTTTGGGGGTCTGGACAGCCGGCCATCGCTGCTGGTTCGGCGAGCAGAGGCAAATTTCCCGCCACCGGTTCGGGCGAATCGGTCTGAACCGGCAGCAACCCACCATTGATTAAACCCCATAAGATACTTCTTCCAAAAGTTACTTGCTACTTCTCTAAGGCAACCCTAGTTTGAGAATTACACTTATGAGTCTTAAACCTTAGCATTTGATGTATCTAAAGCTTGACTCCAATATTTAGCACTTCAACACAAGAAATAATCCATTAAATTTATTCCTGGAGCCAGCCAGACATTAGTGGAAAGATTCACAACCTGCAGAAGAAGTCTCAGAGTGACATACAGATAACCTTGTTGTAAGCCACCCAGAGTCATTTTTGGTGAGATAGATGGTTATATAAAATTGATAAATAAAATAACATTTATTTATTTATTTATTTATTTATTTAAACGCTCTTATAGGCCGCCCAATCCCGTGGGACTCAGGGCGGCGTACAGCATGAAACATTGAGCTTGCAAATCCTGACCAGACGTTCTGACCAGACAACCTTCCAACTGAATTATGCATAATTACAAACTCTCCTGAGGGCTTGGAGCTGGAGGTTTAAAAAAAAAAAAGGGCTGAAGTGGAACATTTCAATTAGACAATTGGATGAAACAACAATGTTTAATGACAACAAGAGTGGCACCAACGGGTCAATAAGCAGACTAGATTAATTGGACATTGTAACAAAACAGAGTCAATGCCACAAAATCTATAGATCCTGTTCAAACAAGTAGATTCAAAGTATCTCCGTTTTTCGTATTTACTTAATGCATTCAAGCAAAATGCATGCAGTGCAGCAACTGAGAAATTTAAAATGTGCAAAATGTGTGTTTTTCTGATGGAACTGAATAACAGAAAAAACAGAAAAACAGAATTGGAAGGGACCTTTAAGGTTTTCTAGTCCAACCCCTTGGTCAAGCAGGAAAGCATATAACATTTCAGACAAAAGGTCCAAAGGGCTCAAACACATGATCAGTCTAAGGAATTATAATCAGAATGTAGGCATCACCAGGCTACATTAAGGCTATTTCTTACTGGGTCATGTTCTCCAAAACCCAAAAAATATGGTGGCTGGTGACAAAATTGTAAAGAATAATAATACTCAATAGATGAACAAAAATCCCAAAACTAGTATAAACATTTGGCTGACTGTGCAATCAACCATCATAATAATAATCAAACCAAAACAATCAAGACCAGAACTGAAAAAATCATCATATCGATTACAGAACATATCGATTACAGAAAATGAGGTGCAAGGTCTATTTCACAGACAAAAGCCAGGAAAAGCACCAGGCCCAGACAAGATAACTCCTTCTTGCTTAAAAGTTTGTGCTGACCAACTGGCCCCCATCTTCACCTGAATCTTTAATAAATCACTAGGGATGTGCTATGTTCCTTCTTGCTTCAAACACTCTACTATCATCCCAGTGCCAAAGAAACTCTCCATCAAGGAACTGAATGACTTCAGACTGGTTGCTCTAACTTCTGTAGTTATGAAAACCTTTGAAAGGCTAGTGCTGGCCCATTTGAAAACCATCACAGATCCGCTGTTAGACCCCTTACAATTTGCCTACCGAGCAAGTAGATTGACAGATGATGCTGTTAATATGACTCTGCATATTACATCTGCATTGTACATCCTACAACATCTTGAATCTCCAAAGACCTATGCAAGGGTCCTCTTTGTAGACTTCAGCTCAGCATTCAATACCATCATTCCAGATAAACTTCTAACTAAACTAAATCAGCTAGCTGTACCTGACCACACTTGTAAATGGATCATAAGCTTCATAACAGACAGGAAGCAGCAGGTGAAGCTAGGCAAAATCACATCAGATATCTGTACAATTAGCACAGGAGCCTCCCAGGGCTGTGTGCTCTCTCCACTTCTCTTCTCTCTATACACAAATGACGGTGTCACAAAAGATCCCTTTGTTAAAGTACTGAAGTTTGCAGATGATACAACAGTGATTGGTCTCATTCGAGACTACGACGAATCTGCATACAGACGAGAGGTTGAACAACTAGCCTTGTGGTGCAACCAGAACAATCTTGAACTAAACACACTCAAAACCGTAGAAATGGTGGTAGATTTTAGGAGAAACCCTCCTATACTACCACCCCTTGCAATACTAGACAACACAGTATCAGCAATAGAGACATTCAAGTTTCTAGGTTCTATCATATCTCAAGACTTAAAATGGACACCTAACATCAAAAATGTCATCAAAAAGCACAACAAAGAATGTTCTTTCTGTGCCAACTCAGAAAGCTCAAACTGCCCAAAGAGCTGCTGATTCAGTTCTACAAAGGAATTATTGAGTCTGTCATCTGAACCTCTATAACTGTCTGGTTTGGCTCTTCAACCAAACAAGACAAACACAGACTTCAATGGATAATTAGAACTGCAGAAAAAACAATTGCTACCGACCTGCCTTCCTGTATTTCCCCGAATGCCATCACTCTGCTAAATAACTAATTGCCACAACACTGTCAAACTATTTACTAAGACTGTATTACTATTATTCTTCTCATACTTCCCATTTCCTATCTCCTCCCACTTATGACTATAACCACATTGCTTGTATCTCTACTATTTATATTATTTTGTTTCCTAGTATGATTTGATTGCTTATTAGTAACGTATGACTATCACTAAATGTTGTATCTTATGATTCTTGATGTATTTTTTTCTTTTTACTTACACTGAGAGCATATGCACCAAAGAACAATTAGATACTTGATCCTAAGAAAAAGCCCATGTCCTCCTTGACTTTCATCACCTTATGAAGCCTCTTAATGTTTGGTGTGATATTCCACAATATAATTTATTTTATTAAACTGATATCCCACCTTGATTTTTGTCCAACAAGGAAGCATACATACTATTCCTGAGTCCTGCTTTCTCCGCAACAATAATAAACTTGTGAAATGAGTTAGGCTGAAAGAGACTGGCCCAAAACTAATTATGATTTATATGGTTGAGCTCACATATTTCTTAATACTAAAGATTGCTTCAGGTTTAATGAGAGATACTGTATGAACACCACCATAATGGGGTATAAAGCATGCTTTATGTCTTAAAGTGTTGTTGGTATTCTAGCCAATTGTGGATGCTTAAGAACAGAGGTATCAAACTCAAGGCCCGCGGGCCAGATCCAGCCCATCGGGTGCTTAGATCTGGCTCGCGGGGCTGCCCTGGAGACAGCGAAGAACCGACCCGCGGTGCCTCTGCCAGCAATTTTTTCCCATTTTTGCTGCAGAGGGCTGTAGGAGATCGTTCAGGCCAAAAATGGTGCCCATGGGGGCTGTGCGCATCCCCCCCCCATGTTCCATTTTCGCTGGCAGAGGACTAGCAAAACAAACTAAAGGAAGAACAAAAGAAAAGGAGAAATGTTTCCCCTTTTGCATTTGAGCATCCAAGAAGGGACAGGAAAGGAGAAAGGGAAAGAGGAAAAGAAAAGAAAAAGAAGGAAAGATGGGAAGAGAGCAAGGAAGGAAAAGGAAGGAAAGGGGAAGGAAGAAGAAAGGAGAATGCAGAGAGAAGGAAAAAGAAGAAAAGGAAGGAAGGAAGGAAGGAAGGAAGGAAGGAAGGAAGGAAGGAAGGAAGGAAGGAAGGAAGGAAGGAAGGAAGGAAGGAAGGAAGGAAGGAAGGAAGGAGAGAGGGAGGGAGGGAGGGAGGGAAGGAAGGAAGAACGGAAGGAAGAAAGGAAGGAAGGAAGGAAGGAAGGAAGGAAGGAAGGAAGGAAGGAAGGAAGGAAGGAAGGAAGGAAGGAAGGAAGGAAGGAAGGAAGGAAGGGAAGTCCTGCCTTAGCACTTGGTCACCAGCAGACAGCAAGGCTCCCCTGGAGGACAAGGGTTTTGCGCTCTCCCTGGTCTCGCCTTCCTCCGCTGGAGACAATGGATCCTCCCAGCCCTGCCTGGGCCACCACAGGTGCCCCCGACACAAGTAATGTCGAGCTGGCCACGCCCACCCCAACCATGCCCACCCAGCCCCCTGAGATCAAACAGAAACGTGATGCGGCCCTCAATGAAATTGAGTTTGACACCCCTGCTTAAGAACATTATGCGCTAGCATCATTTAGGAATTCAGCTACTACAGAATAAAATCACTTGAAAATAGACATTAAAGCATCTAATCTTTTGAAATGGTATTTAGGCCAGGGCTGAGAAGGCAAGGTTTGTTCATATAATACTAAACCATGAATTACCACTAACCTAGTGTAGCTATTCTCACAATTTTCAGCCAGTAATTATATCTTTATTCAGAAATCAATAAGACCGACAGACTCACAATCAAAGCTTAATGTAGAGCAAGTTTTGCCACAAAAAAAACCAGAGTTGAAGGTTTGGGAATTTTCTGTCAGATGCTGGCATTTCTGTCACCTGTAAAATACATCCCATAGCCTCCCAAAAGGGGGAGGGGGAGAATCCATCAACCATCCACAAGCTAATTTCCCTGGATCCTCATTTTTTCACTGCATCAATTATTCAAAATTAGTTTCATTCACCAAAAGCAGCAACTGTCATCCATCATAATTTTGTTCAGCTCTGCTGTTTTATTTATTAAATGTATATGCCACCCATCTTGCCAAAGGCAACTCTAGATGGCTTACAATCAAAGAATAAAATCTATACTTTGTAATCGTGCTTCTGAATAAGTAGGCATAGAATTCGGGTGGTGGTGGATGGATGGATAGATGGATGGGTAGGTGGGAAAGTAGGTAGATAGATGATAGATAGATAGATAGATAGATAGATAGATAGATAGATAGATAGATAGATAGATAGATAGATAGATAGATAGATAGATAGATAGATAGATAGATAGATCTATGGATAGATAGATCTATCTCTGTGGCGGGCCCGGTGCTCTGGAACCAACTGCCTCCAGAGATCCGAACTATCCCCACCCTGCTGGCCTTCCGAAAAGCCGTTAAGACATGGCTCTTCCTGCAGGCTGGGGGTAGAGCCTAATCCATCTGAGCTCTCCCCCGGGTATGTCTGATTGTTGGATGGTTTTTTTAATATGAATTTTTAATTTTTATATTTGTTTTTAATGTAACGTTTATTATTGGTGATTCTTGTATCTTCTCTCTGTTGTACGCCTCCCTGAGTCCCTTGGGAGTTGGGCGGCATATAAGAAAACCGTAATAGATAGATAGATAGATAGATAGATAGATAGATAGATAGATAGATAGATAGATAGATAGATAGATAGATAGGTAGGTAGGTAGGTAGGTAGGTAGGTAGGTAGGTAGGTAGGTAGGTAGGTAGGTAGGTAGGTAGGTAGATAGATGATAGATAGATAGATAGATAGATAGATAGATAGATAGATAGATAGATAGATAGATAGATAGATAGATAGATAGATAGATGAATTACAGATTAGCATACATCATTTATTGTGGAAGAATTTGAGCTAATTCAAGAGTGGACAGATCTTTAGAGATCAATGTTATCTATTATTAGGAAAAGCAGACATATACTTTTTGCTTATGAAAATCACTTGATCCTTTTGCCCAAGGATGTGTAATGACTTCCAGTAACAGATAAGGTCTCTGAAATGGAATTCTCTCCACACACAAAACGTAAATCCAAAGATTTCAATTAATCTAAGGAAGCCGGGGAAAATTCCCTGCTCATTTTTTGACAGAGTTCTCCTTCTCCAATTCTAATGGACCCCCAAATAATTGCATTATCTTAAACTAGACCAAATGGATTTGTTCACCAAAAGCACGATTTGTTCATCAAAAGACCCTATTTTGGAATACAAGGGATATTGGACTTCAAATCTCCATTCTCTGTAAAACAAGAACTGGTCATTCCTTTATTGACATGCATAAGATACACCACGTATTCTGTTCTGATGATGCTACAAGTTCTGTACCAATTCTCCAGCCATACCAGTTATGAGCACAAGCATGTCATGAAACCTCAGTCTCTAACACTGGAAGGTTTTAAAACAAAATGGATGATGCTACAGCAATGCTATTGCATGATTGTTCGCCTTAACATTTGAAAGAGTACAAGTGCTGTAAAATCAGGTTGCCTTTGGAAGTTGAAATTTTTCTATTGTGGCTTGATTGCTGATTGTTTCAGCTAATTTCTATGGTTTCTTTGGGATTCTCTGAATGACTTCAGGAGAAAAAGTGAAGAAATCATCATCATTGTGAAATGGAGCCTTCAGGTAGGATGGGGTGGGGGGCTAATCTGAAAAGAAGATGCTGAAAGTATCTAAGGGGCTGCTGCAAAGAAGAAGAGGTCAACCTATTCTCCAAAGCACCCGAAGGCTGGACAAGTAGCAATGGATGGAAACTAATCAAGGAGAGAACCAACCTAGAACTAAGGAGAAATTTCCTGACAGAACAATTAATCAGTGGTGCCTACAGAAGTTGTGGTGCTCCAACACTGGAAGTTTTAAAGAAGATATTGGACAAACATTTGTCTGAAATGGTAGGTGCTTTCCTGCCTCAGCAGGGGGTTGGACTAGAACATCTCCAAGGTCCCTTCCAACTCTATTATTCTGTATTCTGTAAAGTCAAAGCTCAAACTATGAAAACAGAATGAAAGCGGAACCTTACTATCCAAAAGGATCTTTATAGGAAAGGTGGATCTACATTTTGTTTCTCAAAAGGGATTAATTCTTCTTCCCTATCGCCTTACTGAGCTTATTCATCCTCTTTTTTTTCCTATATAATGAAAGTACTCATTAATAGTCTTATTATTTCAACCAAAGGACTGCATATGTTTTCCAACTCTGAGTTCAATCCAAGACAGAGAAGAATTGATGAGTATAGAAATATTTGCTGTCTTTTCCTTGTATGGATTAGGATAATTTTGCTCACTTCTTGACTTCACAGTACATGAAGACAATGTGCAACAACATAAAACCAGACAGCTCATTTAACTTATTGTCCTCTAAATTTATCATGTCCCCACAGTTCATTTCATTAACAGGTTAACAAACCCAGAAAGGAGTTCTATCCTAACTGCTTTGAGTTAGGAGTTAGATAAGACAGACCATGGCTGAAGAAATCCATATCTATGATCTTGCATTGCTGTTACACTACCCACTAGAAAGACAAGTCTGCCACAAACATCATAGAAGACAACTGCAGAGTCCTGTTCATTCTTTCTTATAGTGCCATTAGTAGAAGGTCTATGGAGATCCACAATCATCAAGGTCATGGTTGTCCCAAAGGTGCTTTTCCAAAAGGCAACTGGGCTTCCTTGGTTTTTTTTCCTTGAAAATGTTTCACTACTAATACAAGAAGCTTTTTCAGTTCAAGCAGCTTTTCAGTTCAGAACTGAAGGAGTTTCTTGGATAAGAAGCAAAATGATTTCAAGGAAAAAACCAAGTCTCTTGGAAAAGCACCTTTGGGACACCAGTAGAAGGCTTTATTCTTTTCTCATTTTCTCACATTAGCTAAGTACAAAATCTTGACTTGGGGGGAAAAGTTGTTGGCACACATCTTTAAAAGTGCCTCTCCCACCAAATGTCTCTGGTCAGCTTTTCCCATATGTTCACTCATTTGACTTTACTTCCTTGAATCATGTTGCCTTATATTCCTCTTACAGTTTCGGTTCACTCAGCAGGGAACAATCATTCAGTCATCTATACTGGTAATTAGAAGTGCTTAGGACCGTGATGGCGAACCTAGGGCACGCGTGCCACAGGTGGCACGTGGAGCCATATCTGCCGGCATGTGAACCGTTGCCCCAGGGGTGGGTTCCACTTACCTTCCTGACTGTTTCTGATAGCGACGGAAGTGTGCTTTTCCGGGGGGCAGTAGAGGCCATTTTCGCCCTTCCCAGGCTCCAGGGAAGCCTCTGGAGCCTGGGGAGGGCGAAAAATGGGCCTACCGGGTCCACTGGAAGTTGGGAAATGGGGCAGTGGGGGGGTCACATGTGCATGCACAGGGTGTGGGGTGTGGGGGGGCATTGAATTATGTGTGTGGGCACCATCACTGGCTTAGGACATATCCCTGGGAAACAGCAAGGGATGTGCTGTTTCAGGATAATAAATTGATACAGTTCTAATCAGAGGTGGGTTGCTTACTTACCGATACTGGTGTGCTGCGCGCGCATCTCCATGTTTTGTGCGTGCATGTGCTTGCTACATGCGCGTGTCCCCTCTTGCGATTTTGGCGACATTTTGCTTCTGCACATGTGAGGAAGCAAAATCTCGCTGAAATCTTGCAAGGGGACACGCGCGCACGCGGGATTTTGGTGAGATTTTGCTTCTGCGCATGCGCAAAAGCAAAATCTTACCAAAATCTTGCACGCACCCGTGCCCCCTCACGAGATTTCGGTGAGATTTTGCTTCTGCACGTGTGCGGAAGCAAAATCTCACCGAAATCTTGCGGAAGCAAAATCTTACTGAAATCTTGCACGTGCACGCATCCCCTCACGAGATTTTGGCAAGATTTTGCTTCCGTGCATGAGCAGAAGCAAAGAAGCAAAAAAAATCTTTTAAAAAGATGGCGACACGCGCGACTGTCCAGTGAAGACGGCATCGGTGCAGTCGCGCGCAAATTGCATAATCGGTGGGTTCCTACCGGAGCTGTGCACTGGACTGCACCGGTAGGAACCCACCCCTGGTTCTAATATCAGAAACAACAATACCCCAAATCCACACAGAAATACTGAACCTGCTTAGGATACCTTGTTTCTGATCTCTGGAATATCACCTTTCAAAAAAGGGACAACAATCAATTTTGTGCTGAAGCAGCTAAAGCCAAAATTCATCAGAAAGCTTGACCACAAAATAAAGTGGTAATTTGTTTCAAGCCTGCAAGGCTCAGAGCAAAACCTCTGAATTACTTAGAGTGCAGTTCAATTTGGGAGATAACACTTCTGAACAGAAAGTATTCACATGTTAAGGTTTGCGCAGGGAAGACAATTGAAATGGTGGATCAATTGTCAGGTTGTCATTCAAGTGGATGTTTTCTGAGTAGAACAAAAGAAGTGAAAAAAGGAGAGATTTAATAAAAAGCAGTGCAATGTAGTGCTTTAAAACACTTGACTAGAAATATTGCATAAATAGCAACATACAAATGCGTGTCTTTATACCAGAGATTTTAAGAACTAATTTCTTAAAAGCTGAGAAGCAATATAGTTTTTATAGATAATGTAAGCAAACATCCTAAAAATATTAAACATGTTGTGGTTAAATAACATCTCCTGGTAGCTCAGACATTGGTTATTATTTTGGAGGAGCTTACCATTAGTAAGAAACTAAGTGTTTTGCCTCTCTGTGCAAAGGTAAGGTAGAAGGTGTCAAGGCAAGGACTGACATGCTTTCGATAATAATTTTTTTATTCTAAGCATGAACCAAAAAGATCCTTCTATCTTCTGAATTTAATTTAAAGGCTACCCAATTTCACAAGACTCTAGGTGGCTTACAATATTAAAGCTAGAAGCAATAATGAAAAAACATAAATCATAGATGTCTGAAAAAAAATCCATAACAAGTGAAAAGATCCTACAAGGGCTCGACAATCATCTATCCCAACTACTGGGAGAATAACCAGGTTTCCAGTCATTTCCTGACCATTTTAGACTAGAGATGAAGTTGTGATCAAGTAGCCCAAATACTCATAGCTACTTGGTCTTATTAGGACTGAACCCAGGTCTGTTTTCAGGAAGGTCCTGAAGTCATGGTGTATATTTGGATATCATCAGAATATTGCATCTCCACCACCAAATGGCCCCCCTCAGTAATTTCATCTAGATCAGTGGTTCCCAACCTGGGGGTCGGGACCCCTTTGGGGGTCGAACAACCATTTCCCAGGGGTCGCCCTGGCATCCTCAGCTCCCCCCCCCACTGCCACAAGCCTGGCCATATCGACTCAACTCGCCCAAGCCCATTCGGTGAGAGGCGTTTGTGACGCCTGGCGGCCAAGCTTTGACAGCATCAGCTAAGGGGCCAGCTTTGTTTTGAATTCTGGGAGTTGAAGTCCAGGCACCTTAAAAGTTGCTGAGATTGAGAAATATTGCTGTACACTTGTTGGTTATCAAGTCTAAATACAGAAGTAGATTTGTTGTGGAAGATGATATTCCTTGTGCTCTTGCAAAGACTGGCCCGAGAATTTCTGATCTGGCATAATTACATATTGTTTTTGTGATTAATCGCTATGCTTTAATTATGTTCAATTTGTAACAATGAAAATACATCCTGCATATTAGATATTTACATTATGATTCATAACAGTAGCAAAATTACAGTTATGAAGTAGCAACGAAAATAATTTTATGGTTGGGGGTCACCACAACATGAGGAACTATATTAAGGGGTCGCGGCATTAGAAAGGTTGGGAACCACTGATCTAGATAGCAAATAGAAGAGTGAAAGCATTGAATCCCTAATGGAGGTGACTGTGAGTTCAGCCTCTTCCACCCCTGTTGACATTGAGTGGAACTGAGATGGAAAAATGTGACAAGAAGGCCAAAGCCTGCTAAGATATATTTTTTACGCTCAGCAGCTTCAGGACAGATCCCAGGGCCTCACAGTTAGTGAAGTTTTTGGACCTCTGGATTAATCCACAAGTCTGAAGATGAGCACTCTACAGTCCCTGCAAAGGGAAAGATTTCTGCCTCTGCTATGAAGCAAAGGAATTGATAGGTATAGTGCAATGACTTCTTACTGTAATTAGTTGACAAAAAGTAGCTATGATTTTGTATTGCTACTCAGTTACCTGAGGCTGCAGATACACGTTAGAATTCCTGCGAATCAACTGCAGTTAGTTTATCTGGAATAGTGTTTTTCAAACTTGGCATCCTGGCTGGGGAATTCTGGAAGTTGAAGTCTACACATCTTACAGTTGCCAGCTGTGAAAAACACTGATCTAGAAGTTTCAGTGAAGCAAACAGCAGGAAAAAAAACTTCTACAGAATCTACTGTCTTTTGCTTTACAGAAAAAAAAAGAAACAACAGTTTCTTTCCCTGAAAGAGTAGAGGTTGTGCGTGAAGAATCAAGTATTAACACTTGATTCCAATATATTTTTCAGCCATTTTGTAATCAGCCTGCTCCCATTCTACATAGGATTCCATAAATGATCTGCTCCTCAACCCTAACCTAACCCTAACCCCACACTGCTAATTTACACAAGTTATTAAAAATGGAGCTATTTCACAGAACTCTTGAGATATGGATGGATATTCTAAATTCATAAATTCATTTGTGTGGGGATTGATGTCTTGTTTTATTGTTATTATATTGTTTTAATACCTTAGACATTATATTATTTGGTTATTTTTATAACTTAAACATTTTATTGTATTTTTTCAAATTGTATTATTAAATTATTGTATTTTTTCAAATTCAAAAGACAAATTGACTTTTGTCTCAATATACGTCCTTACAAAGATTATAATAATGATGGGATCCCCAATTATGACTTTAAAAAAGCCAACTATGATCTCGTAGACACCGACCTCTCATCTCTTGATTGGCAAATTCTATTCACTGGCTGTAATACTGCCGAAGACCATTATAACATTTTTTTGCTCGAAGTCAAAAGAGTCATTAAACTATACGTACCACTAATAACCCCACCCCACCCCAAAACCCCCCCACAAATTACCCATAACAATAAGGAAACTTCAATAAAAAAATCTCTTTGGCGAAAAAACAAAACTGGCTACGTAGCTAACTTTAAAAGCATCTACAAAGCCTTATGCCACCAGATAAAGACTGAATGCACCAATTACTACAGCAAACAAGAGGAAAATCTTCTACACACGAAATCCACCCGCGTCTTCTATAATTTTGTAAACAACAAACTTAAAGTCTCGAGATCCATCCCACCCCTAAAAGGACCTAATGGTAAAGACTGTAATGATGAAGCCATTAAAGCCAACCTCTTTAACACATTCTTCAGTTCAGTCTTTGTAAACAGCAATGGCTTATTATTTATTTATTTATTTATTTATTTATTTATTTATTTATTTATTTATTTATTTATTTATTTATTTATTTATTTATTTATTTATTTATTTATTTATTTATTTTGTCAAGCATGTACAAGATAACAGATACCTGTATAAGTATAAACATGTTTATGAATACATGAAATGGATACAAATAAATGGGGACATTAGGACAGGGACGGTAGGCACAATGGTGCATTTATACATGCCCCTTATAGAACTCTAAGGAATGGGGTGATGTCAACAGTAGACGGTCTTAGGTTAAAGTTGTGGGGATTTGGGGAAGAAACCACAGAGTCAGGTAGTGGATTCCAGGCATTGACCACTCTGTTACTGAAGTAGTATTTTCTGCAATCGAGTTTGGAGCGGTTTACCTCAAGTTTGTATCTATTGTGTGCTCATGTATTGTTGTGCTGCTGCCCTATAAAAAGATCTTGACTATGTGTCAGAATGGTCAAACAACTGGCAACTCCAAATCTCAACCACAAATGCTCTGTCTTACACATTGGCAAAAAAAAACCAGAACATAAAATACAAGCTGGGTGGATACGACCTCGTAGACGAGCCTCACTCTGTCAAGGACCTTGGAGTACTCATCTCTAATGATCTAAGTGTAACAACATTGCCAAAAAGGCATTAAGATTGTAAACCTAATATTGCATAGATTCTTCTCTGGTAATATTGTACTACTAACTAGAGCCATGATGGCGAACCTAGGGCATGCATGCCACAGGTGGCACGTGGAGCCATATCTGAAGGCATGCGAGGTGTTGCCCTGTGTCAGCTCCAGTGCACATATGCGTGCTGGCCAGCTGATTTTTGGCCTTCCAGAGGGCAGGGGAGGCCGTTTTCGCCCTCCCCAGGCTTCAGGAAAGCCTCCTGAAGGTGAAAAATGGCCCAATGGGCCTACCAGAAGTTCAGAAATGAAGTTACGGTAGGCCCACTGGGCCTGTTTTTCACCATCCACAGGCTCCGGAGGCTTTCCTGAAGCCTGGGAAGAGTAAAAAATGGCCCAATGAGCCTACCGGAAGTGAGGTCTGTGTGTATGCAGGGGGGTCAGCACAGGGGGGTTGTGCATGCATGCACAGGTGTGGAGGGCATTGCATTATGGGTGTGGGAATGCACGTGCCTGCTATCGCACACATGTGCACCCTTTTGACACCCAAGCAAAAAAAGGTTCGCCATCACTGAAGTAAAGCATACAAAACATTTGCTAAACCAATTCTTGAATACAGCTCATCTGTCTGGAACCCACACTGCATATCAGACATAAATACAATTGAGAGAGTCCAGAGATATTTCACGAGAAGAGTTCTCCACTCCTCTGCTCGCAACAGAATACCTTATGCCACCAGGCTGGAAATTTTGGGCTTAGACAACTTAGAACTATGCCGCCTTCGGTCTGACCTAAGCATAGTACATAAAATTATCTGCTACAACATCCTACCTGTCAATGACTACTTCAGCTTCAACTGCAACAACACATGAGCACACAATAGATACAAACTTAAAGTAAACCGCTCCAAACTCGATTGCAGAAAATACGACTTCAGCAACAGAGTGATCAATGCCTGGAATGCACTACCTGACTCTGTGGTTTCATCCCCAAACCCCCACAACTTTAACCTTAGACTGTCTACTGTTGACCTCACCCCATTCCTAAGAGATATATAAGGAGCATGTATATGCGCACCAACATGCCTACCGTCTCTGTCCTACTGTCCCCATTTATTCGTATCCATTTCCTGTACTCATAATCATGTTTATACTTATATCTGTTAAGCTTGACAAATTAAAAAAAATATTCTGATGGATTTATTATAATCATCTGAGAGCTTCATAAATTGAAACAAGTATAAATAATATAATATATTGTATTGTATAATATAATGTATAAATATATAGATACCCAAGAACATATATTTGTAACTACTGAGATAAACTTCAGTAGCATTCAAGGGGCATTTCTGGTCTGTAGCTCAGCATCTTAGAAGTAGTTTCTGCCAAGAACTGAAATTCCCTTCTCTTTGTCACATAGTACTGGCCAAATTTTAAATAAAAGTGGAAAAAAACTTTATAAAGCTTTTAACGAGATACACAGTTTCAGTATATTCCAATGTTGTGACAGCTGCCATCTTGCCCCAAAAGAGTTCATTGAACGTGGCACAAATCATGAAAAACTATTACTACTTTTAAACCACTAAATGGCTTTCAACATGCTAGCATTTTGACAGAATTTTCCTGCCTCCCCTTGACATTCCTACCAAAAAAAAATTACTTGTGCATCATTCTTCTCAGCATCAGTCTAATTGCTCATTGTCACATATCCTTTAATGCAAAGATTCTCAGGCTGCACTTGTAAGTTCCAAATAATTAGTAACATTTAACTACACAAAGCAAAGAACTCTTCAATAAGGCAGAGTAATCATATTATCCCTTCATAATTCTTTTAATGTAATTTTAATGTTGTCAAATTTCATTTAGCCATGTATATTTTATCCTGGTCCTGTCTATTTTTTTTTAAGAGAAGCTGTTCCTTTGGTTGCTATGTAAAAATCAAGGTAAACTTTTTATTGCTGTAATAGGTTGATTGCTGGATAAGCATGGGGGGGGGGGGAAATCTGCAAACAGAAGGTTTCTTTAAAAATATAGGTACTATAGGCAACTATGCTCTGCTAAGTTGGACAATGACTGAATGCCGACCAAAAGGTGTATCTGAGTATCAGTGAGAGAGAGAATGAGAAATTGCCTTTAAGGACAATTCAGTCACAAAATCTTTGGGACAGAATCACTTTTGCTCCCTTAATTCCAGTGGTTCACCATTGTAAATTCTGTTCTCCTCAGGCAGAAAAAGAGAAGTGGAAAGCTGAGTCTGCTAACTGTCCTCAAATAAACTTCTTTCCCAGTGGTGGGTTCTAAATTAGATTGCCACCTGTTCATGCGCTTTTTTTGTATGTGTGCGCAACACTTCTGCGCATGCACAGAAGCGTCCCCGGGCAGGTGGGCGGAGCCTCCCACTGCCACCACTACTGGTTCTAAGAACCGGTCCGAACCGGGAGCAACCCACCGCTGTTCTATCCCATCCTGGACACCAGATTTTTTTTAAATTAGGAATTGGCTCAATTTTTTCATTAATCTAAAGTGAAGCCAATAATTCACTGTCTAGTTGTCATTAACCTAACCTTAGTCATTGCTGCCAATTCAGATTGGCAAAAACCACTTGGCATTCAATATCTGTTTTTATTACAAGACTGATACATATTTTTGTTCCAGATCGTATCTAGGATGTTACTTTTAGCAGCTCAAACTCTGTTTTTCTTTTTCTTCCATTTCCTTGCTCTTTTTCTCATTTTCCTCTTGCCTTTAAGAGTTCTTCCATCTTTTCTTTGCTTAGCAAAGAAACCTTGCTAGCTTATTTTCTTTGGGATCTTTCCTACTCATTGTCAAGTACAGTACCTGATTCTCCTTCTCGGCTTTCCAGGTGACCGCTCAGTTGGGCAGAGATGAGCTACCAGGTTGCTACAACTAGCCATTCCTATTTTTCCAAAAGAAGAAAATAACTGTAGTTCAGGGTTGAACTGTGGAATCACTGGTAGTCTCTGAGCTTGGCTGTTTTCTTGCAGGTATTTCATTATCCAGCTAGGTAACATCTACAGTGCTCATAATGATCCAAAAGTGCTTTTTTTCCCCCAAGAAGCAACTGGACTTTTTGATTTTTCTTTGAAGACATTTCACTTCTCATCCAAGAAGCTTCTTCAGCTCTGACTGGATGGTGGGGAATGGAAGGATTTATACTCCTTGCAGACAGCTGCCCATTTGCATTCTCTTATCTTTTTTATTTTATTTTATTTTTTTATTTGTCAAACATGTATAGGATAGTAGTAGTTTGTATAAACATAAGTAAAAAGTAATGCTAAAAGAGGACAATAGGACAGTAGGACAGGGACGGTAGGCACAGTGGTGCGCTTATGCATGCCCCTTACAGACCTCTTAGAAATGGGGAGAGGTCGACTGTAGACAGGTTAAAGTTTTGGGGTTTGGGGAAGAAACCAGAGTCAGGTAGTGCATTCCAGGCATTGATCACTCTGTTGCTGAAGTCGTATTTTCTGCAGTTGAGTTTGGAGCGGTTTACATTTAGTTTGAATCTATTACGTGCTCGTGTATTGCTGCGGTTGAAGCTGAAGTAGTCATTAACAGGAAGGACATTTTGGTATATGATTTTATGAACTACATTTAGATCAGTTCGGAAGTGACATAGTTGTAAATTGTTTAATCTCAGTATTTCAAGTCTGGTGGAATAAGGTATTTTGTTGTGAGCGGAGGAGTGAAGGACTCTTCTTGTGAAATATTTCTGGACTCTATCGATTGTATTTATGTCTGATATGCAGTGCGGGTTCCAGACAGGTGAGCTGTATTCCAGAATTGGTCTAACAAATGTTTTGTATGCTCTGGTTAGTCTTGAAAAAAAACACCCTTTGGGACAACCATGACCTGGATGACTAAGAATCTCCATAGACATTTGTTCATAATTATGTTACCTACTTTGATAATGATGCTTTTACCTACTGATTCCTATTTATGGAGAACTTCCTGTGGTCCAACCTGTACATCTACTTGGTACTACCAAGCTTTGCTGTGGGGCTCCTGGAAAGAACTGATAGAGTTGCATATGGCCCATGGGCCACAGATTGATCTCAGACTCCTTAGATCTGCTTCTAAATTATCTCAGCCAATTTTTTATCCTTTTCTCTAACTTCTGATGATCTCTTTTTAAAGACTGTAATTGAATGTTTGAGCCATTGTCAAACATTTGCTATGTATCTTTCACATAGCTTCCATACTTGGTTGATTCTTTAAAAAAAAACTAAGCAGAGCAGTTCCAATTGGAAATTGGATGGAGGTATACAATGAAATCCAAGGATACAGGCTACGTTGGGAAGTTGGAAAAAAAAACAGTAGAAAAGAAGACGAAGACAAACCACTTCCAAATTCACCTAAAGGGAATCTTGACTTTATTATCTGATTTTGGAGCTGATTCCAGTACTTAAAAAAAAATAAGTGAACCTGGTTGTTCAGAAGTAACGATAATTTAGAATCAGATGGGTGCCATGCACCAAAATTTAGTTCTGAGCCATATTTGATTGATGGCATCTTCTGAGAAGTCATATTTGAAATCGGAACAAACATTGATGGCAACAACTGGGCACTTTGCAAATTAAAAACTAAAGTCACCATTTGAAAAATGAAAATGTGAACTGTTGAATATGCATGTATATGGAATACCAAAAATGTACTTAGGATTCCCCCCCACCCAGTTATCTTTCTTATTCATGTGCACAGAAAGACATAGAGAAACACTGGTCCTAAGCTAATCATATGCATATTTCCTATCACATGAATCCAATGATTCCATTAAGTACTCATCCATTATTCACCACAGCATTATTATTTTCATAACAGTCAAGACTTTGTCCTTTTTCTTATTCAAGCATTAATCAGCCATATCTTTTGGACTGTGCTTTAGAACTGTTATTTTTTCCGCTTTTGACTTTGATCAAAAGAATTTGATTCTCTTTTTCCAGAAGTGTGGGGAAAAGAAAATGCAATTAAGATCCATTGACCACACAATCCTGCAAATCTCCACAAAGATGCAAGCAATCACCATTTACTGTATGGAATGCATTTTAAGTTAAATGTGAGTTAAGTTAAATTAATGAGCCGAGGTGGCGCAGCGGTTAGAGGCAGTACTGCAGGTCACTTTAGCTGACACTGATCCGCAGGTCAGCGGTTCAAATCTCACCGGCTCAAGGTTGACTCAGCCTTCCATCCTTCCGAGGTAAGTAAAATGAGGACCCAGATTGTTGGGGGCAATATAAATATACATTGCTTACTGGTGTAAACCGCTTAGAGAGTGCTTGCACTGTGAGGCGGTATATAAATCTCACAAAATAAATAAATAAATAATAATAAATGCACTTTAAGTTAAGTTGTAATCTAGACACTGTGGCAAGGATTAAAACCTTCTGAAAGGTTTTTTAGATTTTAGCTTTCATCAGCCATCATGAGTGATGATGGGAAAGAGTGCAGAGAAGAGCAACAAAGATGATTAGAGGACTGGAGGCCAAAACATATGAAGAACGGTTGTAGGAATTGGGTATGTCTAGTCTAATGAAAAGAAGGAATAAGGAAGACCTGATAGCAGTGTTCCAATATTTGAAGGGCTCCTACAAAGACAAGGCGGTCAAACTATCTTCCAAAACACCAAAAGGCAAGACAAAAAACAATGGATGTAAATCATCCAAGGCGAGAAAGAACCTAGAACTAAGGAGAAAATTGCTAATGGTGAGAGCAAGGAACCAATGGAATAACTTGCCTTCAAATGTTGTGGGTGCTCCATCACTGGAGGCTTTCAAAAAGAGACTGGACAACCATTTGTCTGAAATGGTATAGGGTCTTCTGCTTAAGCAGGGGGTTGGACTAGAAGAACTCCAAGGTCCCTTCCAACTCTATTATTCTATGTTCCATGATGCAAGGAATTGTCAAGATATAGATCATGTACAGGGGCGGGTTCCTAATTTTTTTACTACCACTCTGTGGGTGTGGCTTGCCAGCCATGTGACCAGGTGGGCGTGGCTTGCCGGCCATGAGACCGGGTGGGCGTGGCTTGCCGGTCATATATGAGTTATTTCAGAGAGATATTACTACTATTTTTGCTATTTTATACCTTACATGAAAAGCTTTGCATACAAAGTGTGTGTTACACCATGGCAACACAGCAACCTTTATATGCAGAAAATGCTATAGTTAAAAGACAAGCAAGTCTCATACAGCATTTTTGGTTTCAGTCATAGATTCCTTAGACGAAAATATTGAGGACTGTTAAAAAGAACAGTATCTTTTAACAGTCCTCAATGTTTTCGTCTAAAGAATAACAGTATAAAACTGTATAAAATTAACAGTATAAAAGGTTAAGCTTTCGGAAAACGCCCACTTTGGGAAGCTTTAGGCAAAAGCGAAGGAAAAGTGTCAAATGCGAGCTTCTTATTATTTTCAAGCGAAGAGATAGGGAAAGACTTAATTGTCAGGTTTCTGGGCATGCGCAGAAGAAAATTTCTTAAAAAATGTAAAAAAAAATTTTTTTTAATGGCAGCGCCCAGGCACCAGCAACTGTACTGTGACGTCACCAGCGGGCTGCTACCGGTGCTATAGAGTGGACCGCACCAGTAGGAACCCACCACTGATCATGTAGAGTTGGACACAACTTAGCCACTGAACAACAACAACAAGAGATGATACAAAATGTCTAGATGAAGCCAGTTTATCTATCTATGCCTTAAAATGATCTTTTCCTTGACTATGTCGCTCATTTTACAGTTTTCAATCAGGGGAGGATTTGTGATATTATATCAATAATATTTGCAACTGGCAGGATTTAGATCACTATACTATTCACGTCACTTGTGAAATCATTGCAGTTAATCAAAAAGTATTGAGCTGTAGCGCTCTTTCATTATATTCATGCATATGTGGGATGGAATTCCCTATATGCTTATTTGAATGCTCAGTTTGATATAAAACTGTTTGATAGTTGGAAATCTGAAGTAGCATAATAATTCAATTGACCAAAAACAGTATAATGGTTATTATTGCTGCTTCACACAGTAATTTCATTCATCTTGTTAAACATCAGAAAAAGAAATACAGCCTTATAGACATTCGTAAATTCAGCAAATTTCAGTAGTTTGGAGTTTGAAGCATTCTACATATAAGATAGAGTGTGCTCCTGAGGACAAGAATGTAATTTGAGCAATATTAGTGATACAGATTTGGTAACTATAACAGAAATTAAAGACATGTGTAGTAAATGCATTATTATTTATCTTATAAATAAATAAATAAAATTAGTAGTTATATCCTACTGGAAAGAGAGTATGATAATATAGGCTCTATGTGCTTGGATGAAAGGCAGAAGGAAGACACCTTAGATTAGCAATCACGTGACAAGATCAGGCAAAGTATTTCTGAAAAAAACAAAAGATAGAAAATAAATCCTATTGCAGTAGTCCTCATGTTTAGATGGCAATTGGGACTGGAATTTCTATTGTTAAGTGATGTAGTCATAAAACACAATGCCATGTGACCTCATCACAAAGCAGTGGCACTCCTGGTAGTTCTGGCTGCTGTCATAACCCGGAAACGTACAAGTCGTTCAGCAAGAAGAGCCAGGAGTCCCAAGCAAAATGCACTTGGGAGTTTTCAGCAGGTGATAGTGGGTGTCATGGCATTACAGAGCATGTGAGTGTGTGAGGTGACATGGGGGAAGTCATGGACAGATGCTACAGAAGGCAGATGGATCAACAGATGCCACCGGCAGACTAACGGAGGATGCTATGGGTGCTATGCAGTGGTGGGTTTCTACCGGTTCATCCCAGGTTAATCGTACTGGTAGCGGTGGCTGTGGGAGGCTCTGCTCACCCACCCAGATTTCATCATGGACGCTCTGTGCATGTGCAGAAACGGCACGCGCACATCTCCGAACCGGTAGCAAAGGTAAGTGAAATCCATTTCTGGTGCTATGTTGTGTGGGTAGTCAGGGGGTGCTACAGAATACAATCCCAGGCATCTCACACTCCACAATGGGGCTATTTGGGAGAAAGACCAGTAGGAGCAATTATAGAAACAACTCATACTTCCCCATTGACTTTGCTTATGGGAAGCTAGCAGAGAAGGTTTCAAATGATGATCACATGACTGTGAGATGCTCCAACCCTCATAAGTGTGATTCAGTTGCCAAACATCCAAACTGTGCTTATGTGACTGCAAGGGTGCTGCAATGGTCAGAACTTCAATGATTGGTCATAACTACCACTGGTTCAGTGCCATTGTAACTTTTGATGGTCATTGAACTAGAGGTTATAACCTGAGAATTATCTGTATTAACCTACATCCTTAAATCATGAAGTCCTAAAGATCAATGAAGATTTGTACCTTCAATATCTATTATTAAAAAAGAGAAAATAGTTAACCTGTTATTCAAAATTCATCTAAATAAAGTATTTTTCATATGTACTGTATGTTATATCTTATTCCTCAATTAGATATATTTCAGTTTCACCCAATATCTCACAATTTTATCTGGTTTACATCTAGATTAAACTAAGCTTCTTTTAGTGTTCATCGTGTGCAATCCATTCTTAATTAATCATTTTTTTGTAAAATTGTATAGTATCTTAGACCAACATTAGCACTACAAAAGCAGATTCACATATGGTTGGCTCTTTAGAAATACTTACAAAAAAGTCAGAGGTAAATGAATCCAGAACTATACAATATCTTCTAACAAAATGAATATCCACATAACTTTATCAAAAAGTGTCCGGCCATTCAATCAGCACAAACAGCACAAACAGCACAAACAGCACAAACTGTGAAAAGGATAACACTACCATACATCAGAAACATGTCTGAAACAACCAACAGACTATTACTGTAGCACACAAACCAACAAAAGTTCTCCAAAACTTCATAAGTAATACACAAAAAAAAAAAACACCAGTAGCCCAGAAGAAATAAACATGAACTATCTATGACATACAGTGTAAGGACTGTAACAGCCACAGAGGTGAGTTCCTCCTGGTTCAGACTGGTTCTATAGAACCGATAACAACTTGGCGGCCTGGATCGCTGGCAGTGACCAGGCCTGTCACACACTCCGAGCCAGTTCTCTCTTGTTTTTTGCTTCTGCGCATGCACAGAAGCTTTATTTTAGTACTATGCATGCGCCCGCGTGCAAAATGCGCCCACAGTGTGCAACGCACGCACGCGTGCACGTGGCACATGCCTGAGCGAACCGGCAGTGGAGAAAACCGGAACCCACCCCTGAACAGCCACTATGTAAAACAGGCAAGCAGAAGAAAAACAGTGTGCAACCATGAACACCAACTAGCAGTCAGAAGAGACAATGAAAACTCCTTAATCCCACAACATGTAGAAAGTCTCAACCATAGTTTCTACTAGAAAACTGTAAGTCTCCTGGACCAAGCTAAAGCCAAAAACATCGAGAATTCTCAGAAACTTGGCATTCAGACAAATCAGCCATCAATAGATACATAACCTACGTTATGTACCATTCAAAAGACACAATTAAAAACCTCAGAAGTATTTCCAAGTATTGATAAAACTGGGAGATGGCCAATTAACCAAATAGACACCTTTTTCTTTTGTAAATTGGCAAAAGTCTGAAACAGTCATTTTTCAGGCTTGTTTTTATACTTCCCATTTTTGCTCTAAATTCCATTGCTGCTAATTTATATTTCTTTATTGCTGCTTTTTCCTCTTTGCATCTCATTATCTTTGTCCAGTTGAGTCTATTTTAAGCAAGAACTATTCAAGGAGTACTCTTAACCAAACACTGTAATGGGCACAATGTTGGTGTTGAACTGTTATCACCATAAGTCCAAAATGAATTTATACTTTGCTGAAATTCAACACATTTAATCTTTTTGATCTTTTCTGAAATGTAAAGACTCTAATTCATGGGAGGGAGGTTGGTGAATATTGATGGTGAATGGTACTTTCTTACTTTTTTATTTTTATTTATTTATTTATTTATTTATTTATTTATTTATTTATTTATTTAGTTAGTTAGTTAGTTAGTTAGTTAGTTAGTTAGTTAGTTAGTTAGTTAGTTAGTTAGTTAGTTAGTTAGTTAGTCAAGCGTATATATGATTACAAAGTATAAACATGATTGTGAATACATAAGATGTATAAGCATGGTTATGAGTACATTAGATGGTTAAGAATACATGGGGACATTAGGACAGGGACGGTAGGCACGTTGGTGCGCTTATGCACGCCCCTTACAGACCTCTTAGGAATGGGGTGAGGTCAACGGTAGACAGGCTAAGTTTAAAGTTTTGGGGGTTTGGGGAAGAAACAACAGAGTCAGGAAAAGTATTCCTTTCTGATTGTTATCTCCAGAAAATTAGAAAGTAGTTAGCTGTTCACTCAGAAGGTTCATATTGAGATTTAAGGAAGAACATCTTGTAAAACATGATCCTAATTTTATGCTTTATGAAGCTGAATGATTTTAAATGACAGATACTACAGGACCCAAGACCTTTATGTTCTACCTTTTTTTTTCTTATCTAGCATGGATTTTGTTTGGGTGTATTTCAGATGACATATTACAATTATCTGCGAGTTATGGGAAGCAATTGATCTCTTCAGTTCAACCGGCCCATTTTACCTTTTAGTTTAAAATTTGGGGTCATTCATGCTTACCTTTACTTCCTGCACCAATGAAGCAACTTTAAACCATCCCTCTGTTTCTTGACATTGCCTTGCTATTCTTCCAAGCTCCGTTAATTTAATTTTGATTATCTGCAGTGCCTGCATTGCTATTACAGTGTCTGCAGTGCTTATTACTCAAGGATTAGGTAACATCTAATTAGGTAACATTAATAAAATTAATGGAAATTAATTTTACACACACGCACACATTATTAATATGTTACCTAATCCTTGAATAATACGCACTGTATTAGAAATGCAGGCAATGCAGATAATAAGAAAATCCACTGCTGGATTAGACCAATGTATCTGAGCCAATGTTCTGTTTCCATAGTAATTAGCCAGATGTCTAAAGAGGTACAAATGAATTGAACACAAGGTTAATAAAATCCTTCTGTTTATAATCCCGATCAATTAAAACCAGTGGTGGGTTGCTCCCGGTTCAGCCTGGTTCTAAGAACTGGTAGCAGCGGTGGCAGGAGGCTCTGCCCACCCTCCTGGGATGGTTGCGCATGCACACGAGCATGCACGCGAACCGGTAGTAAAGGGTTTTAGAACCCACTACTGATTAGAGCCCTCCCTCCCTTCCTTCCTTCCTTCCTTCGGGCAAAACTCACTTAACAACCATCTCGCTTTGCAACATAAATTTTGGGGTCAATTTGGTTGTAAATTAATAACTACCTGTATTTCATGATTATATTACATCAAACAATCAAATTGGTAAATTAACTGATTAATGACAAAGACTTTTGTATACCTGAATTTATTTAATCTTTTTCCTTCAGCCATACAGGATAGGCACATACAATAGGCACTTGTTCAAGTAAACCTCCATTTATTCCATAGTAGACATAAATAGCATGGTAAAAGGACGATGATAGGTAAATATTATAAAGTATGGTAGAAATGGTTTTGAGAACTTTTAATGAAACAGCATTTTATTAACCTTTTTATGTTGTTAAATTAGTACCTACCAAATAAAACAGAGCAGCTAAGTAACAAAATTGCATATGAACAGCGTATTAACATATAGCAAGTAGAATATCAGGTTAATGTTGAACAATTAAAAAACAGTCTTTCGTGTGTCCTTGCTATTCATAAATACACAGTCATACATAGATGAGAATTAAAATATATAAAGTATGTATACATATTGTGGTCTATGTAATGCATTAAAATAATATTAGTAACACATTTTAAATACCTTCCTGGTTTTGGGAAAAATTACCTAGTACTTTCCTTGTACAAGTCTTGTTCAGAAAATGTGTATATATGTATATATAATGTACATACTCATAATGTATATATCAGGGGTGGGTTCTAACTTACCTTGCTGATGGTTCACTTCCTCCTGTGCCGTGGGTATGTGTTATGTTCACCTTCAGCATTGAGTCATTGAGTCAAATACACAATGCTGAAAAATAAAATAAAAATCCCCCCCCCAAAAAATGCTGAAAACAAGATGGTGACGCATGCGCAGTGCCGGAAACTTGGCTTCTGCACATGCGCAGAACAAAAAAACCCAAGAAAAAATCTCCCCCCCAAAAAAATTTCCTCCCCCCAAAAAATCCCCCCCCAAAAAATGGTGGCGTCCACAGAACCAGTTCTGTGATGTCATCATGACATTGCCAGCGGTTTACTACCGGTTCTATAGAACCGGTGCAAACCGGGAGGAACCCACATCTGGTATATATACATATGAAAATCTGTGTAATGCATTTAAATGATGTTAATATCACATTCTAAATAGCAATAGCAATAGCACTTAGACTTATATACCGCTTCACAGTGCTTTATAAGTGCTTTATATACCGCTCTCTAAGCGGTTTACAGAGTCAGCATATCGCCCCAACAATCTGGGTCCTCTTCCTAACTTGAGGAAGAATTACCAAGTACTTTCTTTGTACCACGTTTGTTCAGGATGTGAGCCAATTACTTGTTTCAGAATGTACTTTTTATTTACAAAAGCAGAAAAGTGGCTTTAATCTAAGAAAAGTTACACATTAATTTGAAAGAAGTACAAGATGTTATTTATTTCAAAGCAATACAATGCAACCAAAAAGGGATCAGTAAACAACACAATTGTTTGGTTCATCAAATAGCTCAAAACCTTTATATAATATACATTTTCTAGGAGACCTTATGAACATGTCCCTTCTACCATCTTGTTTTTGCCCTGGACATTTTTCCCTGGATATGCCAAGGGACCAGTGGTGGGTTCCTACCGGTGCGGTCCACTCTATAGCACCGGTAGTGGCCCGCTGGTGACGTCACAGTACCGGTGCGGTCGGTTGCCGGTGCCTGGGCGCCACCATTTTTTTAAAAAAATTAATTTTTAAAAATATTTTATTCTGCGCATGCCCAGAAGCCGAGCTTCTGGCACTGCCAATGCACTGCCTTCCTACCCCACAGTGAGTCCAAGCAAGGGAGGATGGCTGAGGGAGCGCGTGAGATGCTGAAAGAGCTATCTCCATTCCCCTCCTTTCAGCAATCCGAGAAGCCACGAACGCGCAGTGATGATCCTAGGCATTTTCACACGTTTGAGGCTTCTCGAGCTGCTGAGGGAGGGGGAATGGGTGGCAGGACCTATCTCAGTTCCCCTTCCTTCAGCAGTCTGAGAAGCCACGGCCACCCGGTCACATGGCTGGCAAGCCACGCCCACCCGGTCACATGGCTGGCAAGCCACACCCACAAAATAAGCCACGCCCACAGAGTGGCAGTAAAAAAATTAGGAACCCGCCCCTGCAAGGGACCCTACAGTTTGTTAACTTTTCAATTCATCTACCTTAGATTTTTCAAAATTAGGATTACAATATCTAGAATGCAAAATCCAAAGACCTGTAGTGTAGATGGAAACAGAGAGAAACAGGAAACTCAAACTCCTTTGAGTGGCCATCCATATTCTTGCAGGCGTCATATTTTCAGTTTGAAACATTCATTTCTTAATTGAGTTCAGCTCTCCGGTGTCATCCATTCTAATTTTAAGAATGAACTTTATTTGTAAAGCAAACAAGGCAACCCACATCCTTATGCCTGTTAACCATAAGGGAAAGCAGGGGTCCAAGTAAGAGCCAGGCAACATATTGCACTCTTCATGTGAGGGCTTTATCTGTAAATAATTGTGAAGGCCTTCCTACCAACCTGCTGTGAAAAGTGGATGGAACAGAAATGTCATGCACAGAATGGGAAGAAAAAAAATCACTACCAGCTGCCTTTCTCCATTGGTTTCTTTCCTTTTCTCCCTCTCCTTGGGGGCTTAATTTCCCTTAAGAATTGAAAAGGCACTTCTATCATCATAGGCTGCTCATGTGAGAGGGGAAAAAATTGGGCAGGAGCCAACAACTCCCCCACAGTCAGGCTTATGTGAGACTTTTGATGTTGTTGCCAAAGGAAATTCTGTCTTACAAAATTCACCGGCAGACCGTGGGCCAAGAAAAAAGGATCAGGAGGTTGTCAGCTTTAAGGAGACATAGGAGAAACCCAATGAATTGAAAAGGGAGAAAAGTCAAACAGGGTACGCCCCACCATTGAAGACGGAGAGAAAAAAGAAAGAAGGAAAGAATCAGGGATAATAGAGATGGATGTGGGATAGGAGTGAGAAAATTCTGAAGTCCACACATCTTCAAACTCCCACGGTTGAGAAAAACTGGCCACATGGCTATGAAGAACTAGATGAGAAGTAAAATCTTCAGCAACAGAGTGATCAATGCCTGGAATGCACTACCTGACTCTGTGGTTTCTTCCCCAAACTCCCCAAACTTTAACCTTAGACTGTCTACAGTAGACCTCTCCCCATTCCTAAGAGGTCTGTAAGGGGCATGCATAAGCACACCACTGTGCCTACCGTCCCTGTCCTTCTGTCCTATTGTCCTCTGACAATAGAGCTGAAGTGGTGCAGTGGTTAAATGCTGCGACTGCAGGCTGACTGCTAGTTCAGCAGTTCAGCTGTTCAAATCTCACTAGGCTCAAGGTTGACTCAGCCTTCCATCCTTCTGAGGTCGGTAAAATGAGGACCTAGATTGTTGGGGGCAATATGCTGAACTCTGTAAACGGCTTAGAGAGGACTGTAAAGCACTATGAAGCGGTATATAAGTAAAGTGCTATTGCTATTTTATCGTTCCTTTTTACTTATGTTATGTTTATACAAACAACTACTATCCTATATATGTTTGACAAATAAATAAATAAATAAAAATAATAAAAGGTTTAGGCCAGTCTTAGCAGACTATGTAATTGCAGATTTAATAACCTTCCAGCTCTCGGGGAGAGTGCTAACAACCAGATGACTGAAAAGATATACTGTATTTTTCGGAGTATAAGATGCACCGGAGTATAAGATGAACCTTAGTTTTTGGGGAGGAAAATAGGGGAAAACAATCTGCCTACCAGGTATTCATCTGGCTAGCGTCCTTAGTCTGGTCAGCTTCAGCACATTATTTTATCTCCTGGTTAGGACTTAAAAAAACCTTCTGAGAGAATAACAATGAAAGAACCTGCAAGCCGGTAAGAGCTGGGAAGATCGTTAGCACCTGGTTAGGGCTAGAAAAAAACTTACTTGGAGCAAGTAGAGCAATGAAAAAAAAATTCTGCAAAGACTTAGGGCTGGAAAAACATTCTTTGGAGAGAGTAACAATGAAAAAGCCTGCAAGGTAAGAGCTGGGAAGATCTGTTAGCACCTAGTTAGGGCTTGAAAAAAGCTACATTCGAAGTATAAGATGCACCCAAATTTTCAGCCACTTTTAGGGAGGAAAAAGGTGCGTCTTATACTCCGAAAAATACGGTATGCTATCTTTTCATATATCTTCCAAACCCTCCCCTCCATCCTGTCATATATAATAATAATAATAATAATAATAATAATAATAATAATAATAATAATAATAATAATAATAATAATAATAATAATAATAATAATAATAATAATAATAATAATAATAATAATAATAATAATAATAATAATAATAATAATAATTTATTATTATTATTATTATTATTATTATTATTATTATTATAATTTATAATTTATTTATATAATAATAATAATTATTTATTATTATTTATATATTTATATAATTATTTATATAATAATAATAATTTTTTATTATTATTATTATTATTATTATTATTATTATTATTATTATTATTATTATTATTATTATTATTATTATTATTATTATTATTATTATTATTATTATTATTATTATTATTATTATTATTATTATTGTTGTTATTATTGTTGTTGTTGTTGTTGTTATTATTATTATTGTTGTTATTATTATTGTTATTATTATTATTATTGTTATTATTATTTATTGTCATTGTACGTATATACACAATACACCCATACAACGAAATTCACATAACGCTTCAAGACCAGTCCCAACACACATAGCAATCCCTAAAAAACACGCCCCACCCACCACGAATTCCCCACCCTGAACCACTCAAACATCCATACAACAGACCAAGTAATACTATCCAACAGCTCACTGATGGTGACCCTTTAGTTCATTGTTGAGTGCAATTATAGCTCTGGGATAAAAACTATTCAGAAAACGTGTGGTCCGAGTTTTTATTGTTCTGTATCTTCTGCCAGAAGGCAACAGTCCAAAGCGATTGTAAGCAGGATGAGAAGAGTCTCTGAGAATATTGTGCAACTTCCTAGAACAGCGAGATGCAGAGATATCGTCCAGGGCTGGTAGCTGGAGCCCAATGATATTCTGGACAGTTGTAATGATTCTCTGTAGAGTTTTTTAGTCTGCTGCAGAGCTGCTCCCATACAATGCTAGAATACCATATGTCAGGACACTCTCAATGGTGCTGCGATAGTAGGACAACAGTAGATGCTGAGATAGATTTATCTTCCTGAGCATTCTCAGGAAGTACAGCCTCTTCTGAGCCTTCTTTACAAGCATGTTAATATTCATAGTGCATGAGAGGTCCTCTGAGATATAAGTACCCAGAAATTTAAAACTACTAACCCTCTCCACCTCCTCGCCATCTATGTTTGATTAGCTAAATGACTCCTTCTGAGTCTAAAATTCTATGAAGATATTATTGTACAGAGAGAGATGAAGTAAAATGTAGAGATTACTGATTTTTTAAAAGGCAATTATCTGTTAGATATGTATCTCTTTTCCAAATCTGAAAAAGAAATTGCAGTTTCCTTTTATATTTCCTCTTACTTTTTAGTCTCAATACCTCATAATTAATAAAAATGTTTTGATTTAAATAAAAATGTAGAACTGTAATAGCAACAAGTATTTTTAAACATTCTGGCTTGCATGATAGCTTTTGTTTTGAATTGTTCTTTGTATTAACAACCTTGAATTAATTTATTTGAGATTATTTATTGATGAATTATAATGAAATTCTTTCCAACAAATTAAATAGCATTGAGAAAACATTATTGTCATTGCCAAGGGCATAAAGGAAATGACTACTACTTGTACCTGATTAATATCTGCAGATGGAAGTATCCCACAAGTAGGGATTGTTTGTTCCTTTCCTGCCCAAAAAAATCTTATTTCAGGATCAATTTCTTTTTAATTTCACATGATCGTGTCCTTTGTGCAATCAGGCCAGAAGTAGGATTATAATATATTTCAGATTGAACCCAAGTTTACTTTGTGTAGTCTACCGAAAACTAAAAATATATGTGGAAAACAAAGTGCAGAAATAAAATCTGTTCTTGTTCACAAGTAGAACAACATAATCGATCGAGTAAACTCAGAACTCTAGAATAATTTTATGAACAATACACATGGTCTTTGACTTATGATCACAGTTGGGACCAGTTATACATTGTTTAAAAAAAGTGGTTGTAAAAGTGAATATTGCTCTATTTTGCAACTTTTTTTGGTCACATTTGTTAAAAGAATTGCTGCATTCGTTAAATGATTCGTGTGTCCATTAAGCAAATCTGGCTTCTCTCATTGTCTTTTCTTGTTGGAAGCAAGCTGGGAAGGTCACAAATGGTGATACATGACACCTGGATGCTGGAACCATGGGAAATATGTGCCAGTTGCCAGGCAGCTAAATTTTGATCGTGTGGCCATGAGGATCCCTCAATGTGTGTAAGTATGAGGACTGGATGTAAATCACTTTTTTCAGTGCCATTGTAACTTTGAACAGTCACTAAATGAATGATTGCAAGTCAACCATCCCTGTAGATTAGGTCCAGATCAGGGGTGAGTTCCACTTACCTTAGCCACTGTTTCGCATCGCGATGTTTCATTCCCTCATGCGATTTGGCTTCCGCGCATGCTCAGAAGCAGGAATTAACCTGAAACACAGCTGAGGAGTTCATCAGCTGTGCTTCGGGTGAAGAAATAAAGATCAGAATTCATCCGCGGGCGGGTGGGCCCTTTTTCAAGCCACAAAAGGGGAAAAATCAGCAAAAAATCCCCAAAAAAGATGGTGGCGCGCATGGAACAGCACCAACAGTGACATCACCAGCAGGTCACTACCGGTTCGGGTGATCCGGTCCGAACCGGGAGGAACCCACCCCTGGTACACATGTACATACAATTAGAGACAATTGACAAGTGGTACTGCTATTCATCCTAACCAAATGGAAACAAACCACAAGACAACACAACATTAGATACCCATCTATGTGCAATCTCATTTCTAAATATGTTATTGATTCTAGGGTCTGCACCTAGATGTCTGTTGCTGAGTACCTTCCACAGCCTGCAATCCAGTAAGGATCTCCTTGTTACTGTTTTCCTTTGCTTGGATTCAGGGGTGAAATTCAAATTTTTCCCCCTACCGATTCTGTGGGTGTGGCTTGGTGGACGTGGCAGGGGAAGGATACTGCAAAATCTCCATCCTCTTCCCACTCTGGAGCCAGCCAGAGGTGGTATTTGCTGGTTCTCTGAACTACTCAAAATTTCTGCTACCAGTTCTCCAGAACCTGTCAAAACCTGCTGAATTTCACCCCTGCTTGGGTTGCTATCTGCTCTCTTCTAACATGAAAACAGTCATAAAAACAAGGAAGAAACACAGAGAGCTCCTTCCATCTTCTACTTCAAAGGAAGGATGTATTTTGTTAACGATAGGCAAGTGAGTGGATATGGGGAAGGAGGATGTTGGTGATAAGCAGCTAGATGTCAACCCTTCAAGGTGGACTCAATCAAGAAACAGACACCTGAACTACAGATAAGGTAAAGGTAAAGGTTCCCCTCGCAGATATGTGCTAGTTGTTCCTGACTCTAAGGGCCGTTGCCCATCTCCGTTACAAAGCCGAAGAGCCAGCGCTGTCCAAAGATGTCTCCGTGGTCATGTGGCCGGCATGACTCAATGCTGAAGGTGCACATAATGCTGTTACCTTCCCATCAAAGGTGGTCCCTATTTTTCCTACTTGCATGTTTACATGCTTTCGAACTGTTAGGTTGGCAGAAGCTGAGACAAGTAACGGGAGCTCACCCCGTTATCCGTCGCTAGGGATTCAAACCGCAGAACTGCCAACCTTTCTGATCAACAAGCTCCACATCCTAGCCACTGAGCCACAGCATCCCTGAACTACAGGTACACCTGAACTATTTTTAATGTGTTCTTGAATCTCAACAGAGACTCTCTCTCTCCTTCCCTTCTTACATAAAGAAAATGAAGGCTAGGCAACTCAGCTTTTTCCTTCCCTCGTTTTGTCTATCCATGCTAAGTTGAGGTTTACACAATGGTAACTGAATTCTTTCTTCAAGGCCATCTCCACAGACTTCCACAGCATGTCCGCTTAGTGAGATTGGCTCAAGGATCACTCACCTATTCAAATAGGGAGCTATAACAGATGGGAGCTACAACAGATGGCATGCCAGCATGGCCAAGAAATTGAAAATGAAGAGCTGAGACCTTGCAGATAAAAGCAAGCTTTATTTTCATTTGATAGAAATTGAGACAGAAATATGGCATTGCCTTTGGTTATGTTAATGAAGGGTTACAATTTGCTTCTAGAGGAAAAGATAAGGGACTTGGAAGCACTGTTTTACTCAAGCCTAAATTTATCTTTTAAACCCTGACAGTAAGGGGCTGGAAAAGAGCCAAGGTGGCGCAGCGGTTAGAGGCAGTACTGTAGGTCACTTTAGCTGATTGTGATCCACAGGTCAGCGGTTCAAATCTCACCGGCTCAAGGTTGACTCAGCCTTCCATCCTTCCGAGGTAGGTAAAATGAGGACCCAGATTGTTGGGGGCAATATAAATATACATTGATTACTGGTGTAAACCACTTAGAGAGTGCTTGCATTGTGAGGCAGTATATAAATCTCACAAAAAATAAATTAATTGTATCTATATACAGTGTTAATCCATTGTTTGCAACTGGAATTGATTGACAGGTTTGTCACTCAAGCCTGATGTTGTGGCACTGAGAGAGTGTGACTGGCTCACAGTAACCCAGTTAGCTTCATGCCTAGGCTGGTGCTAGAACTCACTATGTCCTGGTTTCAAGCCTGGTGCCTTAACAACTAGATCAAATTGGTTCTCAATTATTTGTTTGTTTATCAGTTAGGTTTATTATTCTACTTCTTCTTCACGCCTGTGACATACTTAGATCTGGCCTGCAGGGCCTCCCTGGAAACAACAAAGGAGTGGCCTGTGGTGTATCTGCCAGTGAAAATGGAGCTCAGGATTGCCGCACACAAGTGCCATTTTTGCTGACAGAGTACTCGGGCCACCACAGGTGCCCCCAACACAAATGACATCGACCTGGCCACACCCACCCTAGTCCCCCAAGGTCAAACACAACCCTGATGTGGCCCTCAATGAAAACAGGTTTGACACCCCTGTTCTAGGAGTTCAAAGCAGTGAACAATGCATTTTTTCTTCCATTTCTCCCAACTACCATGATCTCTGAAGTAAATTAAACTGAGAGAATGTCACTAGCCCAAATTTATGATGTGAGCTTTCAAAAAAAAACCTGTGGGTGAGCCTGAATTTGAACTCCTGGAAGAGAAGAGGGAATATACTGTACATCTAATAAATAGAAATAGGTTCAATAAAGCTACCTGACAAAGGCACATTATACTGGCATCTGCCTTAGAGTTAACTACAGCAGAAAAACCTCACATCATTCAGTGCAGTGTCATCCTCCATTCCTTGTACTATCTCCACCTTTGTCTGAAGTCCACATATATAAGTTCCAGGACCACAGCTGGGACTCCATGAACCAAATTTCCCCCAAATATGGGAATTGCCTACCAATATTTCATTATTACTACACTTGAACTGAATATTGTTGGCTGCTGTATCATCTGCTGGCCCCTGGGGTCGTTCCACTCTTAGAGAGAAAGCCACCAGTTTCGAGCGTCCTCTGCAATACTTTATATCAGACCAGGCACCCCATCTGCCAAAGAAAACATTACTATTAGCCTAAGCAGCTTATCCAGAAGTGGACAACAGAAACTTCAGAAGGGACTAATCAAGATAATATATGTGGTGGATTAAAAAAATCAGCTGGGCATTCATTTTTATTGTAAAATACAGGAGATTCAAAACTAAGGGGACTCGGTGGCGCAGTGGTTAGAGTGCAGTATTGCAGGCTATCTCTGCTGACTGTTGGCTGCCTGCAATTTGCCTGCAATTTGGCAGGCTCAAGGTTGACTTAGCCTTCCATCCTTCCGAGGTGGGTAAATTGAGGACCCAGATTGTTGGGGGCAATATGCTGACTCTGTAAACCGCTTAGAGAGAGCTGTAAAGCGGTATATAAGTCAAAATGCTATTGCTATTGCTAACTGTGATAATCTAATCTTAATCCCAGGTTCCAGTGGGTGTAATCATTTTTTTAAATGACTCTTCATATTCAAGTCCATCAGCTACTCACAGGAGCTGAGCATTTATTTCTATTTTTGCTTCTTTGCAAGCTATCTGCCTGTGTGTGAAGACTGCAGATGTGAAATCTATAGAGAAAATCAAATAACACACATCTGAGATTATTGTAAATTGTCGAAGTTTTATTCAGAGCTGAGAAGAAATGGGTTTCTTAAATCCTCCAGCAAATTTGTGGGCAGAGAAATTGACCAGGCCAAATTTTCCTAAGAGAGAAGAATTAGCGGCTTCTGCTTTGTTAGTAGTGAAGGCATGAGAGAAACCAGAGGAGTGGCAGTCTATTCATATTCCATGAATTTCACTGACATTCTTTTAAATAATTTTTAAAGCAAATTAATTGAATAAGAACTGACAAAAAGGTATTATTTTTGCAAGAAGAGGGTTTGCTAGGGTGACAAAATAACCATCTCCTCTGCATTACAAAAAAAATGGAATTAATTCAATGTACTACTTCAAAAAACAAAGGAGCCTCATTTTGCTTAAATACTTCAGATGAAATCTATAATGTTCCAATTAATTTTTTTATATGATACCATTCTGAATATTACAATTTTAAAAGGAACAAAGTATTAGGTAATTTTCGTTCCAGTACATGATCTCAAATAGTTAAGACAGCAATAAATCTTCATATCAAAATGCTGAAGAGAAAGCATACTTCCAGATTTATCGTTTTGTAAGACAATCCTCCCCAGTTTAATATATGACAGATGCACCAGGATTCTGACTCTTAGAACTGTCCAGCTGAATGGCCACTGGTTAGTTGGAAGGAATTCTGGGAGCTGTGGCCCCCACAATAGAGAAAGAACCTGTGGAAAATAGTTCTAGGGCAGTGATGGCGAACCTATGGCACGCGTGCCACAGGTGGCATGCAGAGCCATATCTGCCGGCATGCAAGCCGTTGCTCTAGCTTAGCTCCAACACGCATGTGCATGCCGGGCAGCTGATTTTCGGCTCACGCGGAGGCTCTGGGAGGGCATTTTTGGCTTCCGGAGGGCCTCTGGGGGGGTGGGAGAGGGCGTTTTCGCCCTCCCCAAGCTCCAGGGAAGCCTACTGGGCCCACCAGAAGTCAGGAAATGGGCCATTTCCAGCCTCCAGAGGGCTTCTGGGGGTGTGGGAGGCTGTTTTCACCCTCCCCAGGCATTGAATTATGGGTGTGGGCACTCGCGTGTGTATGATAGCGCCCGCGCCTGCGCTTTCGGCACCCGAGGAAAAAAAGGTTCGCCATCACTGTTCTAGGGACTGTAATTATGGTGGACCTGAAAGCCTAATCCAGCTCAGTGATGTGTTTGATATAACCTGGATGATGTATCATTTAATTCAACAAATTCCTGACTAACATTGGTAATAGGGTTGCACAACATACAGGATTATATATAAATTTAAACAGTGATGTGGGTAGTTCAGAAACTAGAATAGAAAATAGAAAAAAGGACAGGACAGGACAGGACAGGACAGGACAGGACACACAAGGAATTTGTCTCCAGTAAATAAGCTAAGATGCTACTCACTTCCCAATAACAGATGAAATAAACTTTTTATCATTACAGAACAGGCGTATGCCATTCAGGGCTGTATCATCTGCATCAGTTGTGCCACCTTGATACGGCTCAACCTAGTGCAGAAAAGAGTGGAAAAATGGAACAAAATAACTAGCATACTTTAAGACACTTCTTTTAAAAATGATCATGATACTATCCATATTAAAGCAGACTTTGGAAATACCTTAGAGAAAATTGTCCTTTTCTCTAGGAGGTAGGCTCTGTGCAAAGACACAGAGTTCTATTTTATTTTTAATATAATTTACTTTTTTAAAATCCTACAGAGAAATGGGTTTTATGTGGTCCTTCAGCAGAAGATGACCAGGACTAATATGAAGCCTTTGAAATATCCCCAAGTCATGTCCATAGTATTTTCTTTTATCGCCACTGATTTTCAGAGACACAATTTTTTAATCCATTTTTCCCATTAAAATATTGAAAC
This sequence comes from Diadophis punctatus similis, assembly GCA_023053685.1. Taxonomy (NCBI): domain Eukaryota; kingdom Metazoa; phylum Chordata; class Lepidosauria; order Squamata; family Dipsadidae; genus Diadophis; species Diadophis punctatus. The sequence continues at coordinate 9,143,471 of JALIGW010000016.1, read as the reverse complement.
ATATGTGTGATATTCCCTAAAACCTAATGAGTAAAATTTATATTACTCCTAAACACTATCAAAAAACATATCCTGGCCATAGCCTCCATCTGCTGATGATGAGGAATCTTTGAATCCAGAAATCTCAAAGTTGGACCTATGTGATTCCACCCAATACTACCACAGGAGCCAATAAAAAACCTAACAGTTTCAATGCCAGAGCATAGTTAGTTAGTTAATTAGTTAGTTAGTTTTTGTTTTTTTATTATTTTATTTATTCCATCCAAACCATCATGGCCATCAAACAAGTAAGGGCAACTATTGCAATTTATGGGGTAAAAATGTATCATCCACATCTCGGTGCACAGTTCCAGTAGAGGGCGGCAGATTGCACAACCGCTCCAGAGCCCTCGCTGCCGGTCCACCACACGAGTCACCATTTTTTTCCGGTGATTTTGGGTCAATCACACCAAAATGTCACAAGGGGACGAATGCACGTGAGAGATTTCGGCGAGATTTTGCCTCCATGCATGCGCGAAGGCAATATCTCACTGAAATCTCACGTGTGTGTGTGTCCCCTCGCAAGATTTTGGTGTGATTTTGCTTCCGCGCATGCACAGAAGCAAAATCGCATGAGGGGGCGTGCACGCATAGCGAGTGCGCGCCCCCCCAAACTTGGAGATGCGCGCGCAGTGCACCGGCACCGGTAAGACTGCAACCCGCCACTGATCCACATATCAAAGATTCTTATAGCTGAACTAATAGACAACCAAATGGATGCAAAACATATCCATTAACACCGACTAGCAGTCAGAAGACATGACAAAAACTCTTCAATTTTCACAACACAAGGACATACTTAACCATAGTTTCAACTGGGAAAATTAAGCATCCTAGACCAAACCAATTCAAAAATGCTAGAGAATTCCTGGAAGCCTGACATTCGGACAAATCAGCCATCAGCACATAGACATAAACAACATCTACATACCGTGCAAAAGAGACAATCAACAAGTCAAAAAGGGAACAAAAATATCAAATCACCTCCCCACCAGCAATGAACACCCAGATATACAAAATTTTAACATCAAGATTAATATCAGACCAGCAATTAAGAAGTAAGCAATACCCCCCAATCAAGGAACTGCCAAAAAAGCTAACAGTAAACAACCCAATCAAAAAACCACCAAAGCTGCTCCCACCAACACTGACAGGGCAAGCACAAGAATATAAATTGAGAGCAAACCCCATTCTCTACTAGCACTGATGCTGTTACCTAGTTTGGGTAATGAAATGTCAGAATGAAAACATCAAAGCTCAAAGAGCACCAAGAACACTTCATTTCAACTCTGAGCTACAACTATTATCTTCTGTCAGCAATGGTTAACCTTTTTCAATGCTTTCATAAAGATGTTAATCAAGAACAAGTGTGAAAAAAACCCAGGTATGTGACATCTCACATAGCAGCAGTAAAGGGATTCATAATTGAATTCATAATTGAGTTCCTCATCAATTTGTTCAGGAAGAAGTAGAACCACTGTAAAACAGCACCTCCTTATTTCCCACTCCTTTAGATAGTCCAGAAAGTTGACTAATGATAACAAATGCAACTGAAAGCTTAGTAAGACTAGGACTAGGAGGCCCCAGTTTTTCCATCCAAGTCTAGATGAAGGACTTCCACAAGAGTGATTAGTGATGTTTCTATCCTTCAGCCAGCTCGGAAACCCGGCTAACAGATTAACAGAGTTGGAAGGGACCTTGCAGGTCATCTAGTCCAACCCCCTGCCCAAGCAGGAGACCCTAGAAGGAATCAAATAATTTTCTTCCTCCAAGATTTTTTTCTGCAGTTTCTGCTATACTACCTTCTCTAAACTCTACTCTTAAGAAGGGAAAATTGGATTTCTGTTTATATTGTTCAGCAATCAGATTGAGAGTTGGGTTCTTCAAGAGTGGATGCATCACTGGCTCCTTCAAGATAGTAGGAATCCCACTCACTCATAGAAGCAGTAGCCATCTCTCAGATCACGTCCTACACCTCATTGTCTCTGTGATCAAATACCAACAAGACATGTGGCAAAATGACCTGTCATATCACCAAGAAAATGCCCAAGTGCCAGCTAGGAATATATCAGATCAGTCAAGAATCTAATGCTAGAATTCTAATCAATCCCCAGCCTGTGGAAAGGATGCCAGTCATAGATTCAATCCAAATTTGCCTTCCTGTTAAAGCAGTGGTTCCCAACCTGTGGTACGTGTACCACTAGTGGTACGCGAGGGCCTTCCAGGTGGTACGCTAACACTTTCGGGGTCATGAACGATTTTTAGTTAGTTATTTTTTATTTCACAAAAGTGTTTACTGCCTAACACAACTGTTGCCACATGCCACCCACCTGGTCCCAGCGGCCCGAGAATCCAGTTGCTGGATGCACGGGGCCAAAAAAGGAACGGTACAATTATGAAAATAAAGTGATATCTGATCGAATTTAGTTTCTCTGGAACCAGGTGGTACGCGGTGACTGTACGGGACCTCCAAGTGGTACTCGATCACAAAAAGGTTGGGAACCACAGTTTTAAAGCCATTATTTCATTTCCTCCACTCTGGCACAGAACAGTACTTGACCATTGTCTGCATAATAGCAATAGCACTTAGACTTATATACCGCTTCATAGTGCTTTACAGCCCTCTCTAAGAAGTTTACAGAGTTCGGCATATTGCCCCCAACAATCTGGGTCCTCATTTTACCCACCTCGGAAGGATGGAAGGCTGAGTCAACCTTGAGCCTGGTGAGATTTGAACAGCTGAACTGCTGAACTGCAGTGCTGCATTTTAACCACTGCGCCACCTCGGCTCTTAATGTCCTTTCAATGTTTGAAGAATGCTATCATATCCTCCCTCAGTCTTATTTTCTTAGAACTAAACTTACCCATCTTTATAGCTTTTGATTTATTGATCCTAGTTACCCTAATTTCCCTTCTCTGACTCCTAAGTAATATTAATGTATAGCTCTCAAATTCTAAAACGATTCAAAGCATTAATTAATGTACAAGCCTCTAATGTACAACCTCTAATGTACAACCAAACCATAGAGAGTTTGGTAGGAGCTTCAGTGATAATGGGAGGTACTTGTTGTTCATCAGAAATCTATTTGCGAAAAAAATTGGTACAGTAAGGACAAGGGTAATATTTGTATTTGTGTTTACCTTCAATACAAAACCAGAAGCATGGCCATGTGGACAAAATTCTTTTTTCCCCCAATAGCCCCAGGGTCCTCCATTTTCCACACTGATGATATAGTCATAAGGTTTTGCCCATCCATCCCTGAGATAGCAGGAGAGGATCAGGAAGACCACAATACTGATGGAATTTTCCATTACTAGGTAGTCCCCGCTGTAACTGTGGAAACAGCATTAAAGAATAGTAACTGTAAGAAATAATAATTTTAAACACCTGGAAGCAAGCAAAGTTATAACCAGAAGCCAACATGGGTTTGTCAAAAACAGACCATGCCACACAAATCTCATTTCATTTTTGACAAAGTGACTAAATTAGTGGACCAACAAAATGCTGTGTACATAGTATAACTATTTCGGGGTGTTATCATAAAAGAGGACCTGACCTCGGGCGCTCACATTGCAGCACTGGTCAAAAGGGCCCAGCAGAGATTATACTACCTGAGACTTCTCAGGAAACAACAACTGAATGAAAAACTGCTGGTGGCCTTCTACCGCTGTACCATAGAGAGTATTTTAATTTACTGCACCTGTGTATGGTTTGCCAATTGGAAAGTGGCAGATAAGACAGCACTCCAGAGGGTTAACATCATTGCCCAGATGATGTTAACCCTCTTTGGAAGAGCTTTATAGCTCCCGCTGCTTTAAGAAAGTTCAAAAGATTCTTAAAGATCCATCTCATCCTGAGCACCCTTTTTTTAACTATTACCATCTGGCAGACGGTACAGGATAATAAAAACAAGGACAAATAGGCTAGTGGTGGGATTCAATTTTTTTACTGCCGGTTCTGTAGGTGTAGCTTGGTGGGTGTGGCATGGCTTGGTTGGGCATGGCTTGGTGGGCATGCCAGGAGAAGGATACTGCAAAATCCTCATTCCATCCCCACTCCTGGGGGAAGGATACTGCAAAATCCCCATTCCCTCCCCACTCCTGGGGGAAGGATACTGCAAAATCCCCATTCCCTCCCCACTCCAGAGGAAGGATACTGCAAAATCCCCATTCCCTCCCCACTCCTGGAGGAAGGATACTGTAAAAACTCCATTCCCATCCCACTCCAGGGGAAGGATACTGCAAAATCCCCATTCTCTTCCCACTCCTGGGGGAAGGATACTGCAAAATCTCCATTCCCACCCCACTCCAGGGGAAGGATACTACAAAATCCCCATTCCCTTCCCACCCCACTAACCTGCTTTCCAGCTCCGTTCTCCTGTGCAGGGCAACAAAAGAAGACTTGTGAGGCAGCGAATAGATTGGAGGTGGGGCCAGCCAGAAGTGGTATTTGCTGGTTCTCCAAACTACTCAAAATTTCTGCTACCGATTCACCAGAACCAGTCAGAACCAGCTGAATACCACCTCTGAAATAGGCTGAAAAACAGCTTCTATCCCAGAGCAGTAACTATATTGAATTCTACTGTATAGTGGAATATAGTGGAATATTAATGCAATATGAGGGGTTTTCAAATCAATTGTATAGAATGTAAACGATGTATGTTTGTGTTTTATTTTTATAGTTATAATGTACACTGAACATGGCATTTAATTTTGTGTTACAAGGTGCAATGACAATTAAGTATACTTAATTCACTGGATTTTACTATTTGACAAAGTAAAATCCAACCTACTGTCAACTCATAAAGCATTCCAGGCCTGCTCTCAAGTTACCATAGGCAGGAGGGGGGAGAACTGATGGAGCAGCTTGGCTGCCACAACTAGAAGCACATTCCATGCATACCTTTCTCCAGATTGCATCCCAGGTTACCAGAGCCAGTCAGAGAGGCGTGTTTTCTACAGCCCGGGAAAGTGCTCCATTGGAGAATGTGATTTATGACACACCCAGGGAGGAGGGGGAAAATAGGGTCATAGTGGGGCCATTAATTATGTGGGGCAGAGCTGACTCCACTTGGATACCTGCTGACATGTTGCTCCTAATAAATAACTGGATTTCTTTGACAGATTTGAACACTGGGTCCTATCTAACAAAATAAAATTCAATGGAGAAAAAAAGTAAGATTTTATACTTAGGCAAGACTAGGTCAAACATGGCTCAATAGCAGTAACTGCAAGAAGGATCTTGGAGTCCTAGTGGACAGTCACTTAAATATGAGCCAGCCTTAATCACTAGATCAAACTGATTCTTTAGGTATTTGATGCCAACTGCACAAGGCCATCCCTTCCATGAGGTGGAGTTAATATTTTAACCTGCAGATCACATTCTCCACCCCACCCCACAATGCCAGAATCATTGTTTCACTTTGAAGAAGGAATCTCAAGTTGTGTCTGTTGTGTCTGTTTGCTTTGAAATTCTGTTGTGAGAAGTAATGTCAGACTCAAATTCCTCACTCTTGGTGACATTCCATGGAGCAGTATTGGATGCAATCCCTCATTTTTGCAGGCCATTTCATCCAGTGAGATATCTCCTTTTTTTAAACCAGTGAATTGGCTGTAACAAACTTGGCCATCAAAACAACACTAGATGCAGGGGTGAAATCCAGCAGGTTCTGACAGGTTCTGGAGAACCGATAGCTGAAATTTTGAGTGGTTCGGAGAACTGATATCAGACATTTTGTATAGTTCAGAGAACTGGCAAATACCACCTCTCGCTGGCCCCAGAGTGGGGAGGGAATGGAGATTTTCAGTATCCTTCCTCTGCCATGCCCACTAAGTCATACCATGCCCACCAAGCCACCAAGCCACGCCCACAGAACCGGTAATAAAAAAAATTGGATTTCACCACTGCACTAGAGGCTTTTCCATTTTAGACCTAGTTTCGCTATAATGCCAAATAGCATGTCATATTAAACAGATCTCTTGGTTTATTGTGCAACTTTTTTTAAAAAAGAATGTCTGTTTGGTGTCTTGTATTTATCAGGATTTCCATGTCAGTGGAAAAGAAATATATTCCTCACATATTTTGCAGTCTTGACAAAGGACTTTGAAAATATCATTTTCATTTGAAGAAAATTCTGTGATTGTGAGGAGCACTGGCAGAATAGAATGTGGCAGAGTGTTTCCAGTCTCCCTTTAGGACTATATTCATCTCGCCATTTTTTTTTCATGAAAACTGACTCTGCCTTAGTCATTCTACTGCAACTTTCCAAGCATTGTTCCCTTGTGCAATTTATTTTACAATCTTGTTCTTCGGCTCCGTAAAGACTTGGGATCTCAGTTCATTAAAAGTGTTCACATGAAATAATTAAAATGAAATCTGCAGCAGGGAACACAAGGTTCTGTTCTGCCTGATCGAAAAGTTGGACCACGCTTATTGTTGTGCCACTTGACAATATGAAAATTGCACCTGTGGAGTCTCATATTTCCTTTAGAACATTGCTTCTAAAAGTTAGAAGAACATTCCTTCTAAATATATTGTTTCTAAAAAGAGGAGTTATTATGGCAATTCTTAACTATAAACAAGCATTATTTAAACAAGCAATTTGCTAACTAAGGAATGGCTGAAGATCAACCAGAAGACGAGAGACAGGATGGGTGTAGAAATCAGATCCCTATCACGTATAACAGGGGTCTTCAAACTTGGCAACTTTAAGACTTGTGGACTTCAACTCCCTGAATTCTCCAGCCAGCATAGCTTGCAGAAGGCCATTTCAGACAAAAATTACTCTGCCCAAGCCAGCCAAATGTTGAGTGTTGAGTGTGCCAGATAATTAGTGTGTGTTTTCCTTGCTTTTTTTAAAATTAAACTTGCCTGTTGCTGAGTTTACTGCCTGAATCTTGAGTTTCCAAGACTCCATAAACTGCAAAGAGGCCCTTTTGCTTTCCTTCATAGAAAGAGAAATAAATAAGCTGTAGTCCCTCACTGTAAACAAACACAGTTTTCATATATTGCATTCCTTTGGGAAATTAAAAGCATTCCCATCAAGGAGAAGGGAGAGGGTGATGCCACTAAGAAGCCTGAGATGTTTTCGTTCTTCAATAGGGTCCAATCAGCATTGCAGGTGGAGCACATTAGCTTATGAAATGATATAGCAACAAAACAAGTTCCATGCTGGGAGATTCCATTAGATGTCTTTTCCTTAAGCTCTGCCGAGTAAAGTGACAGAAGCACGTGTTTGTGTTTGTGTTTGCGTTTGCGTTTGCGTTTGCGTTCGTGTTTGTATCACTGGCATCCGTAATCAAATGAGAAAGAAAACATCCACTAATCAGGATTACCGTTTTGTGTTGTGAGTTTCATCTATAGTACAAGTGTGTGGGGGAAGTGCACGTGAGCAACTGGAGTTTTTCAACATTTGAAAAGAATCAGCTATGATTTACTAATTTGCTGCAATTCTTAGGAATCTGTTAGGTTGTAGTCACGCAGGGGTGTCAAACTGGCGGCCCGCGGGCCGGATGCACCATGCATAGGCCACGCCCACCCCAGCTCCACGAATGGGGAAAATGTTGTGAAACGTCACATGATGGCAATGTGACGCAGCAAGTTTGACACCCATGTAGTGGCCTGGTAAAATCAACAAGGAATCTCACTCAAAACCACAAGTCTGCCAATGTTTTATTATCTATCTCTATATTGTATCATATTACATCCATTATAAAAATGATTTGCCTAAAACTTAAAACAATAAAAGGTGGTAGCTGGCTTGATTCTTACTGAAGATCTATACTAACTAATCTACACTGTTTGGGGAAATATAAAAGAAAAGCTACATATGTAGGATAAAAAATTCCCAAATGTCCTAAATGCTTCCACTTTGATAAAATTCCCATTAATCCAGTAACATGGTAACTTAGAAGTCTTTTGAAAGTGCATTTAAAATAACAATGACAATATAAGGCTGATTTATATGAAATGTACAATTACCATATTTTTCGGAGTATAAGACGCACCTTAGTTTTTGGGGAGGAAAATAGGGGGGGGGATCTGCCTACCAGGTATTCATCTGGCTAGCGTCCTTAGTCTGGTCAGCTTCAGCACATTATTTTATCCCCTGGTTAGGACTTAAAAAAACCTTCTTCTGAGAGAGTAACAATGAAAGAGCCTGCAAGCCAGTAAGAGCTGGGACGATCGTTAGCACCTGTTTAGGGCTAGAAAAAAACTTATTTGGAGCAAGTAGAGCAATGAAAAAAACCCTGCAAAGATTTAGGGCTGGAAAAACATTCTTTGGAGAGAGTAACAATGAAAAAGCCTGCAAGCCAGTAAGAGCTGGGAAGATAGATAGCACCTGGTTAGGGCTAGAAAAAAACTTATTCGGAGGAAGTAGAACAATGAAAAAAAACCCTGCAAAGACTTAGGGCTGGAAAAACATTCTTTGGAGAGAGTAACAATGAAAAAGCCTGCAAGCCAGTAAGAGCTGGGAAGATAGATAGCACCTGGTTAGGGCTAGAAAAAAACGTATTCGGAGCAAGTAGAGCAATGAAAAAAACCCTGCAAAGACTTAGGGCTGGAAAAACATTCTTTGGAGAGAGTAACAATGAAAAAGCCTGCAAGGTAAGAGCTGGGAAGATCTGTTAGCACCTAGTTAGGGCTGGAAAAAAAAAGCTACATTCGAAGTATAAGACGCACCTGAATTTTCAGCCACTTTTAGGGAGGAAAAAGGTGTGTCTTATACTCCGAAAAATACGGTATATATTTGATCTGCAACCAATTTAAAAATATTTTCAGGCCTTAAAAGCAAGAAGTGTTAAAACAAGAAATGGTGTCAGTGGAATACTTCACATGAATAGTGTTAATTATTCAATCATGTTTTACCCAGGTGAATTTCAGAGACTCAGCCTGGCTTAAAATATGAAAACATTTTAAATTTTACCAAGTGTTCCATTACAGAAAACCTCTGCTTTGAATTATCTTTCTGCCATAAATTCTTTGACAGGAATTGTACGATGTGCTACAACATAATAAAATTCTTTGTGGTCCAATATGTTGTGAGATCTACCGTAGTAATGGGCTTACTCTGTTGTACAAATGTGTACAGGCCATATATTTACATATATCATTAAGGCCATGATATATTCATTGAGGGAAATGTTGTCACAGTATGTTATATGCAAGCAACAATTGTGTTTTGTTAATCCAGTTTTGGCTTTAGCATGCTGAGTGAGCCTGTCATTGTGTGAGGTTTTGGGAAACCATTCTTTCATGCTTTCAGACACGGATATACAACTTACAACCCCAGAGCCCACATAGCAACTAGATATCTTAGGAGCGTTCCAAGATATGCCCTAAAACAGTGTTTCCCAACCTTGGCAACTTGAAGATGTCTGGACTTCAACTCCCAGAATTCCCCAGCCAGCATTCACTTGCTGGCAAATTCTGGGAGTTGAAGTCCAGACATCTTCAAGTTGCCAAGGTTGGGAAACACTGCAGATGCCATTCAGTTTGAACTATTAATTGGGGTTATTTAATGTCCAGCTTGAGAGAGTCCAGAGATATTTCACGAGAAAAGTTCGCCACTCCTCTGCTCGCAATAAAATACCTTATCCACCAGACTTGAAATATTGGGATTAGACAATTTACATCTAGGTCGCCTCCGAACTGATCTAAATGTAGTTCATAAAATCATATACCAAAATGTCCTTCCTGTCAATTATCACTTCAGCTTCAACCGTAACAATACACGAGCATGTAATAGATTCAAACTTAATGTAAACTGCTCCAAACTCGACTGCAGAAAATACGACTTCAGCAACAGGGTGATAAATGCCTGGAATGTACTACCTGACTCTGTTGTTTCTTCCCCAAACCCCCAAAACTTTAACCTTAGACTGTCTATAGTCGACCTCTTCCCATTTCTAAGAGGTCTGTAAGGGGCATCCATAAGCACACCATTGTGCCTACCGTCCCTGTCCTACTGTCCTATTGTCTTCATTTATCCATACTTTTTTTGCTTATGTTATGTTTATACAAACAACTACTATCCTGTACATGTTTGACAAAAATAAATAAATAAAATAAAAATAAATATTTCAGTTAATGGCCAGATTTCATTGTAATTGTCCATACATAATCTATGTCTGTTTTCAATTCATGTTTAATTTTCAGATTACACCAGATCTTCATTTCAGAGTAACTACAATAATAAATCTATCTGGTCTCTGAATGACCAGTCATTTAATTTCATAAAGAGTGCTAAAATATTTCGAGGTTTCTTTGGGAGGAAGAGGTATATTGCAAACTTAATTCCGTAGTGAATTCTTACAGGTTTCCACAGAGATCAATAATCATGACATTTCAGCCTTAGTTTTTAAGTTTTTTGAAACACTACCAAAATATCCAAGATTAGATTAATAGTGTTGACTACCCGGGGTGAACATGTAAAGGAGGGGACCAAAGAACATATCAACAGTAACACCTAGTATGGTCCCTGTGTCTTTTACTGCATTTAATGGAGCTTACATGACAAGGAAAACATACTTATGAAACTCTTTCAAGCAGGGGTCTCCTACCTTGGCAACTTTAAGCCTGGGGGACTTCAATTTCCAGAATTCCTCAGCTAGCTTTGCTGTCCACCAGGCTTAAAGTTGCCAAGGTTGGAGACCCCTGCTTTAAATAGTCAAATGCATTACCAAAACCCTAACAAGAAGTTCTTCCTAGGACTATGCAAAGCATATGAAAGGTCACATTCCAAAATGTGAACCAAGTTCTTTGCCTCAAAACACTGAAGTGCTTCATCCTTAAGGAGCAGTCCCAAGGAATATGCTGTCTATGCATACACCGATCAGCTTTGATGAATCTTGAAAAGGACACAGCTATCAAACTTCACAAAGTGTTGCTTTGGAATGCTTAGAAAGGGATAATTATTTAAGGAAAGATATTTCCATGTGTCACTTCTTCAGAAACAGATAAAGCATCATCACCAAAGGGATTGTTTGCTGTTGACCTTCGTATGCCCCACGTTTCCCTCAACAGAATATGTTTGTAATTCACTTGACTTCACATAAATGTGAAATTTCATATAAATGTCAAGTTTTCCCCATGTCACAAAAAGTCAAGCATACCGTATTTTTCGGAGTATAAGACGCACCTTTTTCCTCCCTAAAAGTGGCTGAAAATTTGGGTGCGTCTTATACTTCAAATGTAGCTTTTTTTTCCAGCCCTAACTAGGTGCTAACAGATATTCCCAGCTCTTACCTTGCAGGCTTTTTCATTGTTACTCTCTCCAAAGAATGTTTTTCCAGCTCTAAGTCTTTGCAGAATTTTTTTTCATTGCTCTACTTGCTCTGAATAAGTTTTTTTCTAGCCCTAACTAGGTGCTAACGATCTTCCCAGCTCTTACTGGCTTGCATGCTCTTTCATTGTTACTCTCTCAGAAGAAGGTTTTTTTAAGTCCTAACCAGAGGATAAAATAATGTGCTGAAGCTGACCAGACTAAGGATGCTAGCCAGATGAATACCTGGTAGGCAGATTGTTTTCCCCTATTTTCCTCCCCAAAAACTAAGGTGCGTCTTATACTCTGGTGCGTCTTATACTCCGAAAAATACGGTACTTCTCAAATAGAGAATGAATTTTTTTGTGCTCCCATTCTAATTCCAGTCTCCTAACTAGAATAGGACCAAATATTGTGTGTGTTAGGGGAAAATATCAAGTTCAAAAATGGTCCAGATTCAGCCAGGAACTACAGAGACAAAAAAATCCAGATAATATATCCCAAGAAAGAAATGGTGGAACAGCAGCTTTAACATTTTGTCAACTCTGTTTTAAGCCATCCTCCCTCACCCTTAATAATAGTATTAGGGGGTAAAAAGAATTCCAGAAACCATGATCTGCATGCTTTCTGTACCTTACTTAGCCCTTCCTTAAGCGACCCATTTCTTTACCTGCTCCAGGGAATACTTATGTTGCAGCAGGTTGCTCTCTCATCACCTTAGAACCTATTAAAAGAAAGGTAAACCCACAATCCTCTTCGTTCCTAAGAGTAAGTTAGATTGCCAGACTGCTGTGTCAGTTTTTTTTTCCCTGGATTAATAAGTTCTCTAGAGACAACATCAGGGGAAACAAAAGCTGGGTATGTTTGAGATTTTCCTCAAAAATCTTCCATAGCAAGTATAGGGACTCTGACACTGAATTTAGGCATATCACTTCTTTTTTCACACTTAATGGAACAACCAGGCCTTGTTCTCCTCCTCTTTGACAAAGTTATCTCATTTTGCAATAATGTTGAATATCTGTAGCTCAGGTGTAGGATGAAGGTTCATTCTTTGAGCTTGTGGGTTGATTTCCAAATGTTTCGTTACCAGGCTAGATAAAATCTTCAGCATAGTTTAGGGGATGTCAGTGTTCTTCTGTTTATAAGGGCTTCAGGTGTGGGTGTGTGAAATGAGGGTCTTGTGATGGGTCAGTGGTGAGTCATCAGTGAGTCTTATGATGGGTCTTGTGATAAGGAGATTATATCAGGTCATTGGGAGATGAACTGCTAGTGGGGGGTTGCTTGGGTTGGTTGAAGGTCGGTGCTGTCTCTTGTTGGATTTGCAGTTGATTTGGATTCTGAGGGGTTCGAAGGCTGGTTGTAGGTAAATGTGTCTGTTGATGGAATTGCTTCTGGAGTGCCTGGCTTTGTTGAACTCACGAGCATAGCTGGTGGTAGCATGAGCAATGATTTTTTGCGTTGCTCCAATTGAATTGATGCTATTTGGTGTCAGTGTGGGTAGAGATTAACTAAACGAAAGAAATTCTGTGATGTGGAATTAGAGACGTTAATTATCAATTGCAAGCCATTTTATTCTCCATGAGAGTTCTCCTCATTTCTCCTAATTGCTGTGTATGTTTCTCCACAAGCTTGTGTAAACAATGCATTACGAACTCTAGCTGACCAGTTTATGTGGGCTGAAGTTAAATACCCAGATTCACTTCCCATTGGAGATTTTAACAAAGCTAACTTAAGGAAAGAGCTACCAAAATATTTTCAGCATGTCAATTGTCTCACTAGAGTCAAGAATACTTTAGACCATGGCTACACAACATTAAAAGCAGGGGTGAAATTCTCCCAGTTCGGGCGGGCCGGTCGGTCGTCGTAGAGCTGATGGAGCCGATAGCGATTGCAGCGTGAAGCTTCCCCCACCCTTTTCCCCCACCTACCTGGATGCCGCCATTTGAGTTCTTTTACCCCCTGCGCATGCACAAAGTGTATGTATACATACATACATACATACATACATACATACATACATACATACATACATTCATACAGTTCCAGCAACTTCAATTCCTTCTATCACTTCTTCCCTATTAGTAAGAATTAAGTCCAGGATAGGTTTTCCTCTAGTTCCCTCATCTATCTTTTGGATGACAAAGTTGTCAGCTATGATGGTTAGGAATCTATTTGATCTCCCACTTGCTGCAGAGTTTGTCTCCCAGTTGATTTCAGGGTAGTTAAAGTCTCCCATTAGGATTGTGATATATTTCCTAAATACATTCATTAATTGATTAGCAAAAAGCGAATCTATTTCTTCTGCTTAGTTGGGTGGCCTGTAGTATATGCCTATAGCAATATCATTCCTTTTTCCTTTTGTACTGACCCATATGGATTCTAGGAGGTTTTCATCCTTGATTTTGTGGATTTCTGTAGAGATGTAGTGATCTTTCATTTATAATGCAACTCCACCTCTTCTTTTGTTAGGTCTGTTTCTTTTGAATAGTTTGTATCCTTCCATCAGTAAATTTCACTCATGAGTTTCATTCCACCTAGTTTCAGTAATGGCAACTATATCATACATAGTTTACTTACAAAATATGACACCATGCCCTTTTTCCCATTGGTTCAGGGTCTTGCTTTCAATGAATTTGCTGTAGCTGAGGTTCCCAGAGAAGGTAACCATAGCATAATGTGAGGGAAGTTTGTAAATACGCAGAGGCTTCAGGAAACACGATTTCAAAAAGACACTTGCAACATTTTTCAATTTCAACTGTAATGTGCATGTTTTTTTTAATTTTTTATATACATGCATACACCCAAATGTAGTTCAGTAAAACATCAACAAAGTTTAAAATGGAGATAGTTGTATGATGAATCATCTAGGTTTCAGTCACAACAGAAAAACTCCACATCATTAAGCCCTGTGTTATCAAAAGACATTGCATCCCTTCGATAAGGCTCAACCTTGGTCCTGATACCACATATGGCTCCAACTTTGCAGGCATCACTCCATGGACCATAATGACCAGAATTAGTTGGAGAAGAACCCTCCAGCACTTTCTGATCTTGGCAAGTAAACTTAATATTATTGGCTGCTGTATCATCACCTCCTTTTATAATTTTTTCCACTTGGAGCCTGAAGGATATTAAATTGCCACCGGAGCACGTCTGAACGTTTCCCCAACGTCCAACACTGTAAGGAAATACAATATTCAGAAAAAACAACCCTGTAAGGAAATACAATATTCAGAAAATACAATATTCAGAAAAAACATAGAAGGGGCCTCAGAGAGCTTCTAGTCCAACCCCCCACCCTCGTGCTCAAAAACAAGAACTTTATACCACTCAAATGGTTATCCAGTCTATTTTTCATCATCCAGTGATGGACAACTCTGGCAGGCAAGCTATTCCATTGATTAATTGTTCTCACAACCAGAACATTTCTCCTTAGTTCTAAGTTGGATATTTCTTTAACAAGCTTCCACCCATTGTCCTGCCCTGTGATGCTTTGGAGAATAAGTCAATCCCCTCTTTTCTGTGACCACCCCTCAATACTGGAAGACATTTATTATGTGTCCCCTAATCCTTCTCTTCATTAGGCTAGACATATCTAGCTCCCTCAAGCGTTTATCGTATATCATACTGAAGTTTTATGCATAATAACGTAAAACTGCATAAAACATTTAGTGTCCTGCAACACTGTATGATTTCACATGTATGATTGCACATAAATAAATCTGCAGCTTAACTTTCTGTGTAACTAGCTGTTCTTGTGGACCAGGAACAAATTCGGTGGCCTTTTTGCTCCTGAAATTCAGCTTCATTTCTGACAAGCAGTTTAACATTGGAGGTTGATGAAGGCGGTGATTCTTGCTTTTTTTGTCTTATTTTCTTTGGATTCATATTATCAGCACAGACGAAAAACTGCAATGACTAAAAAATATCCCATTTTTCTCACATCAGTTCATGTAGCATAACCAGAGGTGGATTGCTCACGGTTTGGACCGGTTCTATAGAACTGGTAGCGGGAATTTCCCCTCGCTCGCCTAACCGGGAGCGATTGCCGGCGGGCCAGGCCCCCAAACCGGCTCTCAAGGCGATGCCATAGGCGCCACCATCTTGTTTTTGGCTTCTGTGCATGCGCAGAAGCTCTTGTTTGCTTCTGCGCATCTATAGAAGCCATGTTTTCATGGTGCAGGAGGAAGCAAACTGGTG
The DNA here is from genome assembly GCA_023053685.1 of Diadophis punctatus similis. Lineage (NCBI taxonomy): Eukaryota > Metazoa > Chordata > Lepidosauria > Squamata > Dipsadidae > Diadophis > Diadophis punctatus. The sequence continues at coordinate 9,127,968 of JALIGW010000016.1, read as the reverse complement.
GCGAGGTAAGTTAGAACCCACCCCTGAGCATAACATATTTCTGCCAACCCTACAAAGTGAAACAGAGTCCAAGCCGAAAGATACTCACTCTGCAGTAGAAGACTCTTGAGTATAACCGTTTTCACAGTGAATACGGATGCCAGTAAGAGCTAAGTCATCTATAAATTTACCTTGAGGTTGCTGAACCTAATGCAAAAGTAAAAAGAAAAAAACAAGACCGCATGTAATCCTCAACTGACTGTAATCCTTCCATCCTTCCGAGGTAGGTAAAATGAGGACCCAGATTGTTGGGGGCAACATTGCTTACTGGTGTAAACCGCTTAGATAGTGCTTGCACTGTGAGGTGGTATATAAGTCTCATTAATAAATACATAAATAAATAAATTGAGCTTGCTATTGGTTTTAAGTTGGTCATTAAGCAGGTCATCACATGACTGCACCTGATTTTATTACCTCTTTTGCAGCATTCTGCAAAATTGCTGCAGCCATTAAGCAAAACAACTCTTCAATCTGGGGCATTTTTTTCTGGAAATTGAAAATAAAGGCCAATTTCTGGAAAAAATGTTGCAAAGCAAGATCACGTGATGGCAAGATGCTCCAAATGGCCATAAATGTGGTCATGTGATCACCAGGGATCCAAGTTTCAAAGCAAAACCTGGATTCACCTAATGAGATTTTTTGAGATCCCTCATAACTTTGACTGTGCACTAAACGACCAGTCGTACATTAAGGACTATCTTTATGATGAAACTGATTCTGTGGTCTCGAATTTAACAGGACCTTTGTAAGCAAACTCAGTGGGAGAAACTAAACTTTCTACTGACTTGTCAAGACATACCCAACCCCACACTATTTCTTTGAAGCAGGGAGTTGGAGGCCCCAAACCTGCAATGAAGCATCATATCTGAATTGGATTACTTCATACGTCAATCTCCCAACGGTGCTTTTTTCAAGAGGCAACTGGACTTTCTGGTTTTTCTTTGAAGCATTTCGCTTCTCTGAAGAAGCTGAAGAAGCTTTCTGGATGAGAAGTGAAACGTCTTCAAAGAATAACCAGAAAGTCCAGTTGCCTCTTGAAAAAAGCACCTTTGGGACAACCATGACTTGGATGACTGAGAATCTCCGTAGACATCCATACTTCAATGTAACTAGGAATTGGGGTCTCTTTTGGGGAGAAGGGGAGGCAAGGAAATTGCCAGGCATTTTTAATGCCCTTTCCCATCTGCCCAATACCAAGCCATGATCTGAGGTGATTTTCTTTTGTTTAAAATACGATGAAATACTTCTGTGTAGAAGTAAAGATTGATTATTTTTTACGTACGTGCCTACCACGTGTATGTATGTATATAGAAGTCTTGTATATAAACCACTGTTTGTAAGACAAACCTCTGTTTTCTGTATTTTGCTCCTGGGTTGTCTCAAAATAGTAGTCACACTGTGCACACTCTGACAATTAATAAGATAGCGCTGAGTAGCATTCAATAAATTAGGGCATCTTGAATAGTCTTTAGACTGCTTGCAGCCATTACGTCTGAATTAGGTACAAAAAAATGAATAAATGGAACATAGCTGCTTCCATCAGGCCTACCTCTGATCTAGATATTTGTAGCAAGATGCTTCATCTGACTTTCACTCAAAAACTTCTTTTTTCCTTAACTTCCCTCCCCATTTTTAGTACTATCACCTCAAGTTCCATGATTTCACTTTCCCAAGCCTAACGGAAGTTTTAACAGCCCCCAAAATGGGTTAAGACTACTTTTGAGAGATGACTGGGAGAGTGCTTTAGCCTCATGAGGTCTAAACAGGGTAAGACCAGGAGACTTTTACCTTCAAGGAGAATCCATTTGCATAGCCTTTTCCACACATGGATATTTCCCCCCATTTTCCAGCCTTTCCTCCATTTGGCACTTTCAGTATCTGGTTAAACCTTCGACATTCTGCATTCCAAAGCCAGCAGGAAAGGATCAGGAACACTGCAGAGCTGAAGCGGGGGTCCATTATCAGACAATTCTGTGTAGATCAACATAAGAAATACTTAATACTTCTCAAGTTTTGGGGTGTGCACCTGACAAACAGGTTAGCTTGGTCACTCAGCAGAGAAACACTGGTGAAGCGGACACATGAGCGCCTGCATTTTCTGTGTCATATGAGAAGAGCACATCTTCCTTCCCCTATCCTTCCCACTTTCTCTATGTTGTGGCTTGCCCGCGTCCCGTGCAGCTGGTTGAGGATCCGGAGGACCTAGAGCTGACCATGGCACGGCACTATCACCCTGTGTACCTGGCACCTGAGTCTGACAGCGATGAGGACTCAGTGCCAGAGGAGGAAGACCAGCCAGGGCCTTCTGCACCTTCTCAGCTGTTGCAGAGTGAGTCATCAGAGGAGGAGGAGCCTCTGCTGGATGCTAGGGCTTGCAGAGCAGCTAGCAGGCGGGATTGGCTCTACAGCCGGAGGTCTCCTCACAGGTAGAGCTGAGGGCTAATGGGCGACGCCCTCAGGCTATTTAAGACTGGTGCACTCAGCACTTGGTGCTGGAAGCAACACCTGTGATCTGCGAGCACTTCAGAGTCCTTTGCATCGGCGTTCCTGTTTTGAGTCCTGTGTTTGGAAATAGCAGCTTCTGGAATGCTTATTTCTGGGATTCCAGCCAACTCGAGTGAGTGAGAGATAAGAAAGACTTAATTGCGTATTTGTTTTGGACATTTGAACTTTGGCTAATAACTCACGAAGAGACGAAGGAACTTTATTCCCCGAGACTCTCTTTATGTTTGTTTCTGGACTTCTGCACTTTTACTAAGCATCTTCATTAGTAAAAAAGACCCCATTGCTTTTGTAGCAAACAGTTGTGTGTGTTTTTTTCTGTGGGTTGCTGTGCTGGGACACAACACTATAGAGGCACAATTGAAAGCATCGTGTCCTATTGTATTACTGATTGGTTTCGAAGTATTACTGTTTTAGACAAGAAGGCTGTGCAGAGAGTGGTGCGAACGGCAGAAAAGAGGTTCTCTTCCTTCTCTCCAGGACATAGCACAGGGCTGTCATACTCAATTTCATTGAGGGTCACATCAGGATTGTGTTTGATCTTGGGGGGCCGGGGTGGCATGGCCAGGGTGGCCGTGGCTAGTTCAGCATCACTTGTGGTGACCCGAGTGCTCTGCCAGAGAAAACAGGCTCCCAAGCTCTGCTTTCAGCTGCAACAGCTTCCTGAAACCCTCTGCCAGTGAAAACAGAGCTTGGGAGGGCCACCTGCCAACTCTGTTTTCACTGTCAGAGGCACTGCAGGCCAGTCCTTTGCTGTTTCCAGGGTGGCCCTGTGGGCCAAATCTAAGCACCCCGTGGGCTGGATCTGGCCCCCTGGCCTTAAGTTTGACACCCCTGACATAGCATGTAAGCGCTGCTTGACCAGTGTTCTCAGTATTGTCTGGGATGCTACACATCCTCTCCATGACCAGTTTTCTTTATTACCTTCTGGGAAGAGACGTCACAGTATCCGAAGCAGAACAACTAGATCCTGTAATAGCTTTATATCCTATAGAACTCTCAACTCTCTTTTGAACTCTCAAGACTCTTTTGTCTGTTATGTATTCTAAATGCTCTCTGTGTTGTATGTATATATACAATATGTATACAGTACGTATGGGCATGTATAGGTATGGGTATATATATTGTTTTGAGAGCAGGCATCAGAATTTCATTTTTTAATGTGTGCCAGTATGTTCACAGAAAAAGTGACAATAAAGGTTCTCTTCTCTTCTCTTCTCTTCTCTTCTCTTCTCTTCTCTTCTCTTCTCTTCTCTTCTCTTCTCTTCTCTTCTCTTCTCTTCTCTTCTCTTCTCTTCTCTTAATATAACTTAACTTAACTTAACTTAACTTAACTTAACTTAACTTAACTTAACTTAACTTAACTTAACTTAACTTAACTTAACTTAACTTAACTTAACTTAACTTAACTTAATTTATCATCTTGTCTCTTGTCTCTTATCTTGTCTCTGGTCTATTATCTTACCTTAATACAGTGCTTCTCAATTATTTTTATTAGCCCCAGCCCCTAGGAAGACGTAAACATTTCACGCCCCCCCCAACTCTCCGATCTGGGCCCCAATGGAATTTTAGTGTTAATATTTATTATTTTACTTATTATAAGCTGCAAGCAAACTATTGGCTGGGGAAGGCTGCTCTACCCACTTACCTGGGAGTAAATCACACTGAACTCAGTGGAGCCTGTTTTCGGTTAGGCAGGCATAGTCTACCGTGGTTAGGGCCTTCCTTTGACACGGGGCCAGGCCAGCTTAATCAAGCTGATGTTTTGGGGTCACTGGCCAGGCCCATAAGCGCCGCCTCTGCCGGGAACTCACAGCAAATGGTGTGGAAGGAGGCTTTAGGGTGCCATTCAAAGCTTTCGCCCAGCTGCACAGGATGCTCCTCCTTGTCCAGCAGCAGGTTCGCCACACCATCCATGCCCACCAAGAACAACAAGAACCCACACAGCCGCACTGCACCTCCTGGCTGCCTTCTCTTTCAGGCTCAGACCAGCGTGCAACTGGGAAAACACTCCCTTCTGGGGGAATCTATCGAGAGGGACCACGCATATTCCCTGGGGTCACATGCGGGGGCCCGCAGCATCGCTCCACTACGCCCCCCCCCCAGAGCGTTCAAAATGTATAGCCTAGACATTCTAGCTGAATCTCTGGTTCTACTTTATTTAAGTTCAACCTATCTTCTTCCAACCCACAAACCTTTTTTCCATTTCATCTTCTCTACCCAGACACTGGTTTTCTCTTTCCTTCCATCCCATTATCACTGTTGTTCTCCATTCATTCCTTACTTTACTAGCCATCTTAACCTTGTTTGTTTCCCCCTCCTTCTTCAAAACATTATATTTGATCCATATCCCTTTATCAGAGGCTTGTTCTCTGACTCTGCCTCATTGTGTCTCTTCTGCACCTATAATCCAGGGCTAAGTGACACAAGGGATCACTGTACTCTTAGAGCAAAAACAGTTATCCATATTCCACTTGAACCAAGTTTTCTACTTTTCTACACAACTAGATGTGTGTAATTCTGACTCAGTCACAACCTCTGGTCTCCTTTCCTGCTCTCTGCAGCCCCTGTAGCTCCACTTACCGTCTTCCTGAAGTTAATTGTCTTACAGCCAGAATGGGAGACCTTTAAATGGAGACCTATTGGTAGGCAGGACAAGAAATAGGGGCAGGGTCAGTTCTAGATGTTAATTCTTTGGTATAGATAAGAACCCAGACTATTAGTTTCACTCACTAAATTTTGCATAAGTTGGTCACACACTGAGATTTTATGTATTTCCATCCTTGCAATAACAGGAAGTCAAGGTACTAATTTTTAATAACTAGTCATAAGAGACTTGGAGATCAAGTTACTTACTTCTGCAATAAGCCATAGTTTGTGCAGCACAACAGTAGCTCACATAGCATTAACTCAAACAGACTATATTATGGGACACCGCCATGTATGAATCCAGCCACTAGAAAGAATAGATTTCTTTTTACTAAAATGGGTAAAACACAAAATACTGTGTGTGTGGTATTTGAGGGAAGACAAAATTATTAATCATGTGTCCATGCTAATCACATTATTGCATGGTCCTTCCAAAAACTTCTGCAGAGATGCAGCAACTCTGGAATGTGACTATGCAGAATGTTTTTGCTGGAAAACAGAAAAAAAATTGTGTAAAATGCCCTGGAAAACACATTTTCAAAACCAAAAACTCCCTTAGCCCATTAAGTTATTAATTTTGAAAATGTACACATTTATTTATTTAATATTTTCCCCTAATATCTCATATAGTCTTGGTACCGTAGCCATTCAGTTCAACAATTTGCATGTCTTGCTTTAGAACAAGGGTCAGCAACCCACGGCTCTGGAGCCGCATGTGGCTCTTTCATCCCTCTGCTGCAGCTCCCTGTCGCTCAAAATATGCTTTACAACTGCCAGTGTGTGACACCCATCGATGTGCAATTTATTAAGCTTTTCGACCCCCACTGGGGCAACCATGGTTAAATCCAAGAAAAAAAAGTTTCAGAAGAAAACAGAATCTTTAATTCAACTATATAAGCTATTTTTATGGCCGCTCAGGAAATAGTCAGGCACGGGAAGAGTTTTGTGGCTCCCGGTGTTTCTTTTCCTGTGGAAAACGAATCCAAATGACTCTTTGAGTGTTTAAGGTTGCCGACCCCTGCTCTAGAAGTATGGTGTCTATACAGGTCTTTTCCTTCAGAAGAGTTAACCAAGAAATTCTACTAACTCTACATTTACTGTCTTTAAGTTTTGAAATTGATTATGTAGGCAGATCTAAAACAAATACTGAAACTAACTGCTCAAACTATGTTTTTTAAACAAATTGCTGAAACAAATTGCTGAAATGCATTCTAAAAATTAACTGTCAGAACAAATGGCTGAACTATGTCCTGGTACAAGCCATAATCTCATGGAAACTATTTTTTATCAGTTTAAGTCAATCTGCCATTTTTAGTGTAATTTATGAACTGAAGGAAACATGTCCTTGGAACAGATCATTCTGTTTGGATTGTATGGACCTCTGCATTAAACAGCCCAGCAATTGTATTAGTGAAGAAGAGTAGACAATCGCCAAAATATTTTGATAATAAGTGAGGAGGAGTCAAAGTAGATGGGACCAAGAGTGTGTGCTGTTTTTTTGTTAACAAGGAAGGGGAAGAGGAAGGACTTAGAGCAGAGGTGTCAAATTCGATTTTATTGAGGGCCACATCAGGGGGCCAGGGTGGGCATGGCCAGCTCAACATCACTCAGGCGACCTCAGGGGCGCCTGTGGTGGCCCAAGTGCTCTGCCAGTGAAAAGGGGCTCCCAAGCTCCATTTTTTGCTACATCAGCTTCCTGCAACCCTCTACCAGTGAAAATGTCTATACATTTATATCTTAAATGTCTATACACCAATGCACAGAGTATGAGGAATAAACAGGGTGAATTAGAAATTCAAGTAAATGACGGAAGATATGATATAGTTGCCATTACGGAAACTTGGTGGGATGAAACTGACAAATGGAATATACAGCTAGAGGGATTTAAATTATTTAAAAAAAAACAGAACAAATAAAAGAGGAGGTGGAGTTGCACTATATATAAGAAATAACTACATCTCTACAGAAATAGAGCACAACAATAATGAAAATCACCTCGAATGCATTTGGGTCAATATTAAAGGGGGGCGAAATGACATTGCCATAGGTCTATACTACAGGCCACCCAACCAAACAGAGGAAGTAGATGAACTTTTTGCTAGTCAGCTAACTAAGGTATGTAGGAAGCACATCACAATAGTAATGGGGGATTTTAACTACCCTGACATCAACTGGGAGACAAACTCTGCACCAAGTGGAAGAGCCAACAGGTTCCTAACAAACCTAGCAGACAATTTTGTTACCCAAAAAGTAGAGAAGGGAACAAGGGGATCAGCCATATTGGACTTAATTCTCACTAACAGAGATGAAATGATAGAAGGTGTTGAAGCTACAGGAACCTTGGGGGCAAGTGATCATGCAATATTGGAATTCAACATTATGCAAACACAAACAGTAGAACAAAGTCAAACTAGAGTCTTGGACTTTAAGAGGGCTAATTTCAATAAACTCAGAGAGAACTTGGGAAAGATTCCATGGATGAGAATCCTCAAGGGGAAAACAACTCAAGAAGCTTGGGAAATTTTGAAAAGTGAGATTATAAAAGCCCAGACTAGCACAATACCAATGAAGAAGAAAAATAACAGGTCTCAAAAGAAACCAGGATGGTTGCATAAAGAACTCTCTGACAAATTGAAAGACAAAAAGGACAAGTATAAAAAGTGGAAAGAAGGGGAAATAACTAAGGCAGAATATCAGCAAATAGCTGGAGCCTGTAAAGATGAAGTGAGGAAAGCTAAGGCTCACAATGAACAAAGGCTTGCGACAAAAGTACAAAGTAACAAAAAAAGCTTCTTCCAACATATTAAAAACAAGAAAAAAGTCAAGGAAACAATTGGTCTATTACAGGGAGAAAGTGGCAAGAAGATGACAAGCAACAGGGAGAAAGCAGAGCTACTTAACATGTTTTTTGCAACTGTCTTTACACAAAGGGAGAAAACAGTCCAACCTATCAAAAACAGCATCACAAAAAACATATTAAGAACACAAGTTAAAATAGGGAAGAAAATGGTAAGTGAACACCTGTCTACCCTAGATGAATTCAAATCACCAGGACCAGATGGATTACACCCCAAGGTTCTGAAGGAACTGGCAGACGAGATCTCAGAACCACTGAACTATATCTTTCAAAGATCCTGGAGCACCGGGGAACTGCCAGAGGACTGGAAAAGAGCTGATGTAGTTCCCATCTTCAAAAAAGGAAAAAAAACAGATCCAGGAAACTACAGACCTATCAGCCTGACCTCAATACCAGGGAAGATTTTGGAAAAGATAATCAAGCAACGAATCAATGAACACCTAGAAGCAAGCAAAGTAATAACCCAAAGCCAACATGGGTTTGTCAAAAACAGATCATGCCAGACTAATCTTATTGCATTCTTTGATAAAGTGACAAAATTAGTGGACCAGAGGAATGCTGTCGATGTGGTTTACTTGGACTTCAGTAAGGCATTTGACAAAGTAGATCATAACCTACTACTAGATAAAGTAGAAAAATGTGGGTTAGACAGCATCACCACCAGATGGATTCGAAATTGGCTAACCAACCGCACTCAACGTGTAGTGCTCAATGGAACTGCATCTACATGGAGGGAAGTATGCAGGGGAGTACCCCAAGGCTCTGTTTTAGGCCCAGTACTCTTCAACATCTTCATCAATGACTTGGATGAGGAGATAGATGGGGAACTCATCAAATTTGCAGATGACACCAAACTGGCAGGAATAGCCAACTCCCCAGAAGATAGGCTCAAGATACAGAAGGATCTTGACAGACTTGAACATTGGGCGCTATCAAACAAAATGAAATTCAATGGTGAAAAAAGTAAGGTTCTACATTTAGGCAAGAAAAACAAAATGCACAGGTACAGTATATGTGGTACCTTGCTCAACAGTAGTAACTGTGAGAAGGATCTTGGAGTCCTAGTGGACAACCATTTAAATATGAGCCAGCAGTGTGCAGCAGCTGCCAAAAAAGCCAACACAGTTCTAGGCTGCATTAACAGAGGGATAGAATCAAGATCACGCGAAGTGTTAATACCACTTTATAATGCCTTGGTAAGGCCACACTTGGAATACTGCATACAATTTTGGTCGCCACGATGTAAAAAGGATGTTGAGACTCTAGAAAGAGTGCAGAGAAGAGCAACAAAAATGATTAGGGGACTGGAGGCTAAAACATATGAAGAACGGTTGCAGGAACTGGGTATGTCTAGTTTAATGAAAAGAAGGACCAGGGGTGACATGATAGCAGTGTTCCAATATCTCAGGGGTCACCACAAAGAAGAGGGAGTCAAACTTTTCTCCAAGGCACCTGGGGGTAGAACAAGAAGCAATGGGTGGAAACTAATCAAGGAGAGAAGCAACTTAGAACTAAGGAGAAATTTCCTGACAGAACAATTAATCAGTGGAACAGCTTACCTCCAGATGTTGTGAATGCTCCAACACTAGACATTTTTAAGAAGATGTTGGATAACCATCTGTCTGAAGTAGTGTAGGGTTTCCTGCATAAGCAGGGGGTTGGACTAGAAGACCTCCAAGGTCCCTTCCAACTCTGTTATTATTATTATTATTATTATTATTATTATTATTATTATTATTATTATTATTATTATTATTATTATTATTATTATTATTATTATTATTATTATTATTATTATTATTATTATTATTATTATAAAATGGAGCTCAGGAGGGCTGGCTGCGGCCCTCCTGAGCTCTGTTTTCACTGGCAGAATACCACAGGCCAGTCCTTTGCTGTTTCCAGTGAGGCCCCACAGGCCAAATCTAAGCACCCTGTGGCCAGGTCCGGCCCGTGGGCCTTGAGTTTGACACCCCTGATTTAGTGGTATTTTCTTTATGATGCAGAAAAACAAAGGCATTATGCTTCGATAACTTTATGTCTATGGAGATTTTCAATTGTCCAGGTCAGAGTTGTCCTAAATGTGATTTTCCAAGAGGCAACTGGACTTTCTGCTTTTTCTTTGAAGACGTTTCACTTCTCATCCAAGAAGCTTCTTCAAAAAGAACATGAACACATCAAGGAAGCCATCAGAACGTGTGGCTATCCCAAGTGGGCCTTCATCAAATCTCAAAGAAAGACCCTACAGGAGCTCTTTTGTAACAGACAATGATGAGAACAATAAATGAAGCAACGTTGACATTCCGTATGTTGCAGACATATCAGAAAAGTTCAGGAGGATCTTGAGCCAACATAACATAAGTGCACACTTCAAACTCAAGAATACAGCAAGGCAGCAGCTTGTCTACCCCAAGAATAAAACATCCAGACAGAAACTGAGCAATGAGGTATATGCAGTACAATGCAGTGAGCCATGTGCAGATCTGTACATTGGGGAAATGATACAACCACTTCATAAACGCACAGCACAACATAGGAGAATAAACACATCAGGATTAGATTCAGCAGTCCTTCTGCATTTAAAAGACAAAGACCGCCCTTTTGAAGACAACAAAGTCCATATTTTGGACAGAGAGGATCGCTGGTTTGAAAGAGGGGTTAAAGAGACCATATGTCAAAATTGAACAGCCTTCTCTCAACAGAGGGGGAGGGATACAACATAATCTATCTACAACACAGTCCTTTCAACAGTTCCAAGAAGGCTCCACACCAATTTGCACCACTCAGGTGACCCTGATGACACAGATAAACCTCCAGGTGACCTCAATGACTTGCTAAAAGAATGCAAATGACCAGCTGTCTGAAAAGGAGTATAAATTCTTCCATTCCCCACCATCCAGTCAGAGCTGAAGAAGCTTCTTGGATGAGAAGCGAAACATCTTCAAAGAAAAGACAGAAAGTCCAGTTGCTTCTTTAAAAAGCTTTTGCACATGTCCACCACATTTGATAGTATGTGCCCAGAGTCTGATGACATTTCCAACATCTGGTAGACATGTTTTTAAATATCTTTGCTAGTCTCGGCGGTTGCAAGTGCCATCCGTAAAACATTTTATACAGTATAAATTTTCCTTATAAGCAGTTGCCATTGTCAACTTACAGTTTCTTTCCCAAAATTTTTGCCATTTGTCTAATTCTATAGTATATCCCTCAAAAAATTGCCCATACTATCATTGTCTCTTTTACTTTTGTCTTCCATTTTTAAACTTAGCAAGAAGTTGTATATTTTCTCTATTTACTTGTCATCTCCTCCTAACATTATTTGATCAAATATTGTTTGCTCTTAGTAGAAAGCCATATATCTGAATACCTTTCACATATCTTGATTGTATTTGCATACGCAGCCACCATGATAAGTCCACACCTTGGTTCTGTAACTCTTGTTTGGTTTTAAGTTCCACTTCCACATTCAAAATGTCTTTATAAGGTAAGATTTTTTCCAGATTCACTACATTTGATCAGGGGTGGGTTGTGGATCCTTTCTCTGCCAGTTCGCTCAGGATCATGCTGGGCATGCGCCCGCAGCAATCAAATAATAGCTCTGTGCATGAGCAGAAGCAAAATCCAAGATGGTGGCACCCACAGACCGGCACCGACAGTGATGTCATCACCGGTTTACTAATGGTTCTTAAGAACCAGTTAGAACCAGAAGAAACCCACCTCTGATTTGGATGGATAAATGCTTCCATTGTTGAGAGCCAGACTGGTATTTTCATGTAGACTTTTGCTTTCACCTTGTCCCATACTAGAAGTGTTGCGTCCACAAGAATCGCCATTTCTGCCTAGCAACCCGGAAACGTCTCCCATTGGCTGAGGCTTGACATCTCAGCCAGCGGGAGAATAGATGCAGGCTATTGGCCGCCTGTTTGACAGCTGCTATATAAATAGCAGCTGACAGAAAGTGTTTTTCCGCTGTTCGGTGTTGCTGTTAGAATTGCCTTAATAAAAGGATTTCTTTTGAACCCATCTCGTCTCAGTGATTGTCTGTCCTCATTCTCCCTTCAGAACAAGAAGCAAAGTATTTCTTATATAATGTCTTTGAAAGTATCTATGGGTTATACTTTTATCATGCCATAAAAAAGCAGGTCATCCTAATTGGAGATCATGACCTTCCAAAAACAAGTCCATACCTATCCTGAAAGCAACAAAGATGCTGAAGAATCTTTTCAAAGCTTAGGAACAACTCAGGAGACAGTTTGTTTGTTTATTTATTTATTTATTTATTTATTTATTTATTTATTTATTTATTTATTTATTTATTTATTTATTTATTTATTTATTTATTTATTTATTTATTTATTTATTTATTTATTTATTTATTTATTAAAATTTCTATGCCGCCCAACTCCCGAGGGACTCTGTTCTCTTAGTGTCCTAGTGTTGACAAATGGACCTTGGAACTCAAGCCTTAGTCAAGAGTAGCATGGTTATATAAAAATGTAGAAGACACCCGGAGGGACCATTCTAAGTTTTTGGATTCTAATTCAGTTCCCTGCCTGGACTCCAATGTATTCTGGACAGGTGACAATCCAACCTCTGTTTAAAAGTCTACAATCTCTCAAGCAAAGTGGCCCATTACTGTTTCATTTGCCATTAGGAAAATCCTCTTCATAATTTAAACTTGTTATTCCTTGCATCCTCTTATAGAATGAAACCCACAAGCCTTCCACGTTTTCTGCATTTCAACCCTTCAAATACTTGAGCGCAACTATCATGTTGTCCCATAATGTTCTCTTTTGTAGGCTAAACATGGATCAATAACTCTAACCCTTCCTCATATCTGTTTCTTTGAAGTCCCTTAATAATCTTAATTGCTTTCTTCTGTACATTCAGTTCATCAATGTTCTTCCAGGCATGTAGTACCCAGAACTGAGTTCTAGGAGTGGACAAACCAACAGAGCATAAAGAGGGACTGTGACTTCTGATCTTAACCAGAACCTCATTAATCATTTTGGCCCAGCATGGTTTCCTTCACCCTGTATTATATTTCTGCATAGTGGTTCCCTACCTGTGGAACATCACCCCCGTAGAGATAAGATTGGCCCTCATCTTGATACTCTTTCAAAATGCCCTGGAAACATGGTTTACCAGTGACCTTGCAGAGCAGCTGAGTGATATGGAGTCCATCAAGTGGTTTGCTTGATATTGTCACTGGGGGTGGGGGGGAGAGGGGAGGATTTATTGGGTTTTGTGTTTGAGGAGGGGTAATTCTATAAGCTTCCTGGAGCTACTGTGACTGAGTTGAGCAGTCATATAAATGTTCTTAATAAATAAATAATACTTTGATTTTTCCTACAAAAATGTATATTAACTTTCCCTGTTCAAATTCATCTTGCTGGTTTCTACACATTGTTGCATGTTATCAATATCTTCCCTGATTCTTGTTTCAGTTCTCAAAGATGTCTGCTGTTGGACAATCTTATTATCTAAGGACTCGTTCATATTATTTATAAACATGTTGAGCAGTATTAGACCAAGGAGAAAACCTTACCGGAAGCCTTTTGATGCTCCTTCAAGTTCAATGTGAAACCATCGGCAACTTAGGTTTTGAACATAGACTGTTCAACCTGCTTTGCATCCATGTTAACAATTCTTCCAGTGATTCTGGCATGTCACCCATCCGTCATGACTTGTCAAAAATTGCTGAAAGACTCTCTGAGATTGTATCTGCAAGCTCTTTCAGTCCCAGCTGATTGGGAGGGAATGGAGATTTTACCACTCTCAATGACATTTTATGTTACCAAACTCAATATAAATGAAAATGAAGCACAAACCAAGATGAAGATATTAACATATATATACAGGGAGGATAGGTGTTAGGAAAAATATTGTGGCTTCCTTTGCAAATAAGTGGATTGGTAAGAGCAGAAAAGTAGCTGGAACCCATTATTGGAAACAGGGATGGTCAAATGCAGATGACAGGAACAGAAAATATTTATGCTTAGCTTGCAGAAAAGACTGAGAGGAGAGATGACAGCAAGGTTAAAAAATGTAAACCATTGTCATATAGAGGAACTGCATTTGTTCTCTGGCATCCTGTATGAAGGAGCGGAGCCACTGGATTTAAAGTATCAGAAAGAGATAAGGTTCTTGTCACGGTGTGATTTATTGCCTGTTACATGTATATGCAGGGAGATGCATCCCTATCTAATATAATGGTTCATTCCTGAGCACGTGATTGATATGTTCTTGTACGCATGTGTGCATTCCTGAATCTCCATTCTACCTTTCTTCTTCTGACTTCCAATGGAGGAAGTCGCATTTTATAGCAGAGATGTAAACAAATGAGATTTTATTGTTTTTGTACCAAAATAAATATTTTAATTAGACTTTTAAACCTCGGTTTTATTTCTAATGTCTGAATTCCGGGAGAACGATCTATTTCGCCTCTGTAAGATTTATTCTCACTTCGTCAGTTCTCCAGTTAATTAAGAGAATTTTCCTAATGGAAAGAGTTATCAGCCGATTGAAAAGTGTGGCTCATAAAGTAGTGAGTTATCTCTCACTGGAGGTCTTCAAAACAGAAGCTAGACTTACTTAGAACAACTTTATTGTCACTCGGCACACATTAAAATGGAATTTTGTTGCATACAGGTCTCAAAGGGCCTCCACCTCCAATGTACACTACATAAACAGGAATGAATGAATGAATGAATGAATGAATGAATGAATGAATGAATGAATGAATGAATGAATGAATAAATAAATAAATAAGTATGCATATACCCACATATATTATATGAAACGAAGAAACAACACAATCTAGTTTAGATATATACATGTACATGGCGAGAAAAACGAATCTTGCGATTTTACCAGACGGATGGCATAGGGAACAAAGCTGTTACAGAATCTGGTAGTCCTGCTAGAAGTACTTTGAAACCTCCTCCCAGAGGGGAAAATAAGAAACAGACCATGAAGTGGATGTGTGGGGTCTCTAACAATGCTTCGAGCTCTAAGCACATAGCGCTTATAAGCAGTATCCTGGATAACAGGAAGCGAGCTTCCTATAATCTTCTCGGCTGTCCTTACCACACTCAGGATGGACTTTCTATCTGAGGCACTGCAGCCACCAAACCAAACCGTGATGCAGTTTGTTAAAATGCTCTCAATTGGGCCTTTGTAAAAAGTGGCCAGGACAGAAGGAGAAAGATGAACTCTCCTCATCCGATGCAGCCATTTGTCCAAAATGCTTTGTCAGATTGTGTCCCAAGAACGAAACATAGATGCCCTGTGATGTGTCTTCCAACTCCATGCTTCTGTGATATTTCTTTGAATAATTTAAATAGAGAAGAAAGCTATCATATATCAGTTATATGACAGTTAACTATCAGTTGTGGCCATTCTCCTCACAGGCAGTAGAAAGGAATCTGACTCCTGTTGCCAAGTTTAGTCTGAACATCGGCAGATATTCATTTTCTTACATTACTCAGAAGTTATTTTACCCATAAATAGCAGCTGTGAAAACCTACACTCTCTAAAATAATAATTGGTAGACTCAAAAGTAATCAGAAATATTTGGAATTAGTATCATTTGCTTTTCAACCAGCAAATATTATTTTCCTTTAACCTGCTCTTCCTATCGATTTCCAAGAAAACAAAGTCAACAAAAGAAATGAAGCAAATCCGATGTACTGTCCACTCTTCGTTTCAATTATTGTCCCATTCAAGACGAATACTGATGAGACCTCCTGTGTCATCAGCCCATGTTGTACGGGTTGGTTGCCTCTGATGGAAAATAAGGAAATGTCAGTGGAAATTTCTGACATGTCTGATACTGATGGTAGTCCTACAACCAGGCTACATCAAGAATGAACCGTATTTTTTTCAAATCATACACACATTATTGTGACACAAAGGTGAATTTGTACCTACAGCAAAGAAAGCTCAATTGTTTTGCAACAATATAGATGCCTTCCAGCTCTATTGTGATTGACTGAAAATGCTTTTATGTGTTCATACATTTGTAGACCCTTATTAGTAAGCATTAAGTTATATTTTGTTTTGTTTCTTGTCTCATGTTTTGTGTACAGTGTGAAAGCATATCCTCCATCTTTTTGGAATTCTAAAATGTGTGGTTAGTATGTCTTTTACGGTTAGGTTTTTTTGTAGTTGGGCTATAGTTTCTTTTTCGTGAAGATTGATGCAAATAATGAATTAAGCAGTTCTGCTTTCTCTCTGCTGCCTGTTACTTCCTTGCCACCTTCTCTCTTTAGTAGACCTACTTTTCCTTGACTTTTTTCTTGTTATTTGTACATTGAAGGAAACGTGGGGTTTTTTTATTATCTTCTTTTTCTTTTGTTGCAAGTCTTTGTTCATTCTGAGCCTTTGTTTTCCTGACTTCATCTTTGCAGATTTGGGCTGTCTGGTGACATTCTGCCTTAGTTATGTGTCCCTCTTTCCATATTTTGTAATTATCCTTTTTTTTTTCTTTCAGTTTATCAGAGAGATCTTTGTGTACCCATGCTGATTTTTAATAGATTTCTGGTTTTCCTTTTTCAGTGGATTATATTCTATTGCTTGTGTTTGCATTATGTTGAATTCCAATATGACGTGGTCACTCTCACCCAAAGTTCCAGCAACTTCAATTCCTTCTATCACTTCTTCCCTATTAGTAAGAATTAAGTCCAGGATAGCTTTTCCTCTAGTTCCCTCATCTATCTTTTGGATGACAAAGTGGTCAGCTATGATGGTTAGGGATCTATTTGATCTCCCACTTGCTGCAGAATTTGTCTCCCAGTTGATTTCAGGGAAGTTAAAGTCTCCCATTAGGACTGTGATATATTTCCTAAATACATTCATTACTTGATTAGCAAAAAGCGAACCTATTTCTTCTGCTTGGTTGAGTGGCCTGTAGTATATGCCTATAACAATATCATTCTTTTTTCCTTTTGTATTGACCCAAATGGATTCTAGGAGGTTTTCATCCTTGATTTTGTGGATTTCTGTAGAGATGTAGTGATCTTTCATTTATAATGAACTCCACCTCTTCTTTTGTTAGGTCTGTTTCTTTTGAATAGTTTGTATCCTGCCATCAGTACATTCCACTCATGAGTTTCATTCCACCTAGCTTCAGTAATGGCAACTATATCATACATAGTTTGCTTACAAATATGACACCATGCCCTTTTTCCCATTGGTTCAGGGTATCACTTTCAATGAATTTGCAGTAGCTGAGGTTCCCAGAGAAGGTAACCATAGCATAATGTGAGGGAAGTTTATAAATACGCAGAGGCTTCAGGAAACACGATTTCAAAAAGACACTTGCAACATTTTTCAATTTCAACTGTAATGTGCATGGGTTTTTATTTTTATTTTTTATATACATGCATACCCCCAAATGTAGTTCAGTAATACATCAACAAAGTTTAAAATGGGGATAGTTGTATGATGAATCCTCTAGGTTTCAGTCACAACAGAAAAACTCCACATCATTAAGCCCTGTGTTATCAGTACCTTTTGACGTTCTATAAGGCTCAACCTTGGTCTTGATACCACATATGGCTCCAGCTTTGCAGGCATCGCTCCATTTACCATAAGTACCACAATTAGTTGGAGAAGAACCCTTCATCACATTCTGATCTTGGCACATGAACTTAATATTATTGACTGCTGTATCATCAGCTAGTCCTATATATTTTTCCACCTGGAGGCTGAAGGACACTAAATTGCCACTGGAGCACTTCACAACCTTTCCCCAATCTCCAACCCTGTAAGGAAATACAATATTCAGAAAAAACATAGAAGGGGCCTCAGAGAGCTTCTAGTCCAACCCCCACCCCCGTGCTCAAAGACAAGAACTTTATACCATTCATATGGTTATCCAGTCTATTTGTCATCATCCAGTGATGGACAACTCTGGGAAGCAGCTATCCCATTGATTAATTGTTCTCACAACATTTCTCCTTAGTTCTAAGTTGGATATTTCTTTAACAAGCTTCCACCCATTGTCCTGCCCTGTGATGCTTTGGAGAATAAGTCAATCCCCTCTTTTCTGTGACCACCCCTCAATACTGGAAGACATTTATTATGTGTCCCCTAATCCTTCTCTTCATTAGGCTAGACATATCTAGCTCCCTCAAGTGTTTATCGTATATCATACGGAAGTTTTATGCATAATAACGTACAACTGCATAAAACATTTAGTGTCCTGCAACACTGTATGATTTCACATGTATGATTGCACATAAATAAATCTGCAGCTTAACTTTCTGTGTAACTAGCTGTTCTTGTGGACCAGGAATAAATTTGGTGGCTTTTTTGTTCCTGAAATTCAGCTTCATTTCTGACAACACTGGAGGTTGAGGAAGATGGTGATTCTTGCTTTCTCTGTCTTATTTTCTTTGGATTCATATTATCAGCACAGACCAAAAAATGCAATGACTAAAAATTATCCTATTTTTCTCACATCAGTTCATGTAGCATAACCAGAGGTGGATTCTCCCGGTTTGGACCGGTTCTGTAGAACTGGTAGTGGGAATTTCCCCCCGCTTGCCGAACCGGGAGTGATCACCGGCAGGCCAGTCCCCCAAACCAGCTCTCTCGGTTGTTCTTTTTTGCTTCTGCACATGTGTAGAAGCCAGGGGTGAAATCCTCCCGGTTCGCCCTGGCCCATCCTTCGGCGTATAGCCGATGGAACTGGTGGCGGTCACGGCGCGGAGCTTCTCCCGCCCGCTTTCCCGGCCCGGCTGAACACCGCCATTCGGGTTATTTTTCCCTCTGTGCATGCGCGCGCATGCACAGAGGGAAAAATAACCCAAATGATTGTGGTCAGCCGGGCCGGGAAAGCGGTGATTGTGTTCAGCCGGGCCGGTAAAGCGGGCAGGAGAAGCTCCGCGCTGCGACCGCCGCCAGTTCCATCGGCTATACGCCGAAGGACTGGCCCGGGCGAACCGGGAGGATTTCACCCCTGGTAGAAGCCATGTTTTCGTGGCATGGGAGGAAGCCAAGTTAGAACCCACCCCTGAGCATAACATATTTCTGCCAACCCTACAAAGTGAAACAGAGTGCAAGCCGAAAGATACTCACTCTGAAGTAGTAGACTCTTGAGTAGTACCATCTTCACAGTGAATACGGATGCCAGTAACAGAAGAGTCATCTTTAAATATACCTTGAGGCGGCTGAACCTAATGCAAAAGTTAAAAAAAACACCACATGTAATCCTCGACTGACTGTAATTGAGCCCGCAATTGGTCATAAGTTGGACATTAAGCAGGTCATCACATGACTGCCCCTGATTTTAATACCTCTTTTGCAGCAAGCTTTAAATGGATGCTGCAGCCATTAAGCAAAACCACTCTTCAATCTGGGGCATTTTTTTCTCAAAACTGAAAATAATTGCCAATGTCTGGCAAAAATGTTGTAAAGCAAGATCACATGATGGCAAGATGCTCCAAATGGCCATAAATGTGGTCATGTGATCACCAGGGATCCAAGTTTCAAAGTGAAACCTGGATTCACCTAATGAGATTTTTTGAGATCCCTCATAACTTTGAATGCTCCTTAAACGACCAGTCATACATTAAGGACTATCTTTATATGAGCTTATATATCTTTATTATGAGCTGAAGTGGTGCAGTGGATAAATGCTGCGACTGCAGGCTGACTGCTAGTTCAGCAGTTCAGCTGTTCAAATCTCACTAGGCTCAAGGTTGACTCAGCCTTCCATCCTTCCGAGGTCGGTAAAATGAGGACCCAGATTGTTGGGGGCAATATGCTGAACTCTGTAAACCGCTTAGAGAGGGCTGTAAAGCACTATGAAGCGGTATATAAGTAAAGTGCTATAGTGCTATTTATGATGAAACTGATTCTGTGGTCTCGAATTTAACAGGACCTTTGTAAGCAAACTCAGTGGGAGAAACTAAACTTTCTACTGACTTGTCAAGACATACCCAACCCCACACTATTTCTTTAAAGCAGGGAGTTGGAGGCCCCAAACCTGCAATGAAGCATCATATCTGAATTGGATTACTTCATACGTCAATCTCCCAAAGATGCTTTTTTCAAGAGGCAACTGGACTTTCTGGTTTTTCTTTGAAGACGTTTCGCTTCTCTGAAGGAGCTGAAGAAGCTTTCTGGATGAGAAGTGAAACGTCTTCAAAGAATAACCAAAAAGTCCAGTTGCCTCTTGAAAAAAGCACCTTTGGGACAACCATGACCTGGATGACTGAGAATCTCCATAGACATCCATACTTCAATGCCCAACAGCAAGTCATGATCTGAGTTGATTTTCTTTTGTTTAAAATGCGATGAAGTGTAGTGATGTCCTTTGGGAAATAACAAAAACTATTATTATTTTTCATAACAGTTTTATCCTTTATTAAAAAGAGCTCACATGAAGTGTCCATGTTTATTTTCTCCACTTGAGCACACCCTTTAAAAACCAACTGAAATGGGGATCAAAGCTAATACATTATTAAACTTTCTTAAATTCTTCTATTTTCTGCTGCCGTAAAATAATAAACGGATGTGAAGCAATAGAAAGGGTAATTAAGAGTCTATTACTCAGTAATCTTAATATTATTCTCAAAAATTGGGCCTCTCAGTTTGCCACCAAATCTCTGGAGGCTACAATGAAAGAAGCTTAAGATTATGAGTTATCCATCCTGCATAAATGAATGAATGAATGAATGAATGAATGAATGAATGAATCAATCAATCAATCAATCAATCAATCAATCAATCAATGAATCAATGAATGAAGCAAAATCGCCTTAAGGACAAAGTTACTGCAGAGAATCTTGCAGACAACTGCAGAGAATCTTGGCTAGGGTGGACTGACCAAACATAAGAGAATGATATTGGCCAAATGAATGGCATTACAATATAAAATATTGAGAGCTACTTTTTAATGTTACTTCTATAGGACAATGAAAAAGCAACACTAATAAGGAAGCACTGAGTAGCGTTCAATAAACCACTGTTTGTAAGACAAACTTCTGTGTACGGTATTTTGCTCCTGTCTCAAAATAGTAGTCACGCTGTGCACACTCTGACAATTAATAAGGAAGCACTGAGTAGTGTTCAATAAATTAGGGCAACTTGAATAGTCTTTAGACAGCTTGCAGCCATTACGTCTGAATTAGGTACAAAAAATGAATAAATGGAACATAGCTGCTTCCATCAGGCCTACCTCTGATCTATATCGAGGAGCCGAGGTGGCGCAGTGGTTAAAAGCAGCACTGCAACCTACTTCAGTGACTGCTAGTTCAGCAGTTCAGCTGTTCAAATCTCACCAGGCTCAAGGTTGACTCAGCCTTCCATCCTTCTGAGGTAAAATGAGGACCCAGATTGATGGGGGCAATATGCTGAACTCTGTAAACCGCTTAGAGAGGGCTGTAAAGCACTATGAAGCGGTATAGAAGTCTAAGTGCTATTGCTAAGTGCTATTGCTATAGATATTTGTAGCAAGATGCTTCATCTGACTTTCGCTCAAAAACTTCTCTTTTCCTTAACTTCCCTCCCCATTTTTAGTACTATCACCTCAAGTTCCATGATTTGGCTTTCCCAAGCCTAACGGAAGTTTTAACAGCCCCCAAAATGGGTTAAGACTACTTTAGAGAGATGACTGGGAGAGTGCTTTAGCCTCATGAGGTCTGAACAGGGTAAGACCAGGAGACTTTTACCTTCAAGGAGAATCCATTTGCATGGCCTTGTGGACACATGGCTATTTCCCCCCAACTTCCATACTCTCCTCCATTTTCCACTTTGAGTATCTGGTTATGATTTCGACATTCTGCATTCCAAAGCCAGCAGGAAAGGATCAGGAACACTGCAGAGCTGAAGCGGGGGTCCATCGTCAGACAATTCTGTGTAGATCAACATAAGAAATACTTAATACTTCTCAGGTTTTGTGGTGTGCACCTGACAGGTTAGCTTGGTCAATCATCAGAGAAACACTGGTGAAGCGGACACATCAGCGCCTGCATTTTCTGTGTCATATGAGAAGAGCACATCTTCCTTCCCATCTCCTTCCCACTTTCTATAGAGGCACGATTGAAAGCATCCTGACCTATTGTATTACTGATTGGTTTCAAAGTATTACTGTTTTGGACAAGAAGGCTGTGCAGAGAGTGGTGCGAACGGCAGAAAAGAGGTTCTCTTCCTTCTCTCCAGGACATAGCACAGAGCTGAAGTGGTGCAGTGGTTAAATGCTGCGACTGCAGGCTGACTGCTAGTTCAGCAGTTCAGCTGTTCAAATCTCACTAGGCTCAAGGTTGACTCAGCCTTCCATCCTTCCGAGGTCGGTAAAATGAGGACCCAGATTGTTGGGGGCAATATGCTGAACTCTGTAAACCACTTAGAGAGGGCTGTAAAGCACTATGAAGCGGTATATAAGTAAAGTAAAGTAAAGTGCTGTCATACTCGATTTCATTGAGGGCCACCTCAGGATTGTGTTTGATCTTGGGAGGCCGGGGTGGCATGGCCAGGGTGGGCGTGGCTAGCCTGACATCACTTGTGGTGACCCGAGTGCTCTGCCAGAGAAAACAGGCTCCCGAGCTCTGCTTTCAGCTGCAACAGATTCCTGCAACCCTCTGCCAGTGAAAACGGAGCTTGGGAGGGCCGCCTGCCAACTCCGTTTTCAATGTCAGAGGCACTGCGGGCCAGTCCTTTGCTGTTTCCAGGGCGGCCCCGTAGGCCAAATCTAAGCACCCCGTGGGCTGGATCTGGACCCCTGACTTTAAGTTTGACACCCCTGACATAGCATGTAAGCACTGTTTGACCAGTGTCCTCAGTATTGTCTGGGATGCTACACATCCTCTCCATGACCAGTTTTCTTTATTACCTTCTGGGAAGAGACGTCACAGTATCCAAAGCAGAACAACTAGATCCTGTAATAGCTTTATATCCTATAGAACTCTCAACTCTCTTTTGAACTCTCAAGACTCTTTTGTCTGCTATGTATTCTAAATGCTCTCTGTGTTGTATGTATATATACAATATGTATACAGTACGTATGGGCATGTATAGGTATGGGTATATATATTATTTTGGGAGCAGGCATCAGAATTTCATTGTTTAATGTGTGCCAGCGTGTTTACAGAAAAAAGTGACAATAAAGGTTATCTTCTCTTCTCATCAACTCAACTCAACTCAACTCAACTCAACTCAACTCAACTCAACTCAACTCAACTCAACTCAACTCAACTCAACTCAACTCAACTCAACTCAACTCAACTCAACTCAACTCAACTTAACTTAACTTAACTTAACTTAACTTAACTTAACTTAACTTAACTTAACTTAACATCTTGTCTTGTCTCTTCTCTTGTCTCTTGTCTATTATCTTACCTTAATAAAAGAATCAGAGCTTTCAAAATGTATAGCCTAGACCAGTGATGGCGAACCTTTTTTTCCTCGGGTGCCAAAAGAGCGTGCTCGTGCGCTATCGCGCATTTGCGAGTGCCCACACCCATAATTCAATCCCCGGGGAGGGTGAAAATGGTCTCCCCCACCACCCTGAAGGCCCTCTGGAGGCCCGTTTCCCAATTTCTGGTGGGCCTAGTAGGCTGTTTTTCATCCTCCCCAGGCTCCAGAGGCTTCCCTGGAGCTTGGGGAGGGTGAAAACACCTTTCACCGCCCACCGGAGGCCCTCCAGAAGCCGAAAACACCCTCCCAGAGTCTCTGTGTGAGCCGAAAATTAGATGGCCGGAGTGCACATGCACGCTGGAGCTGAGCTAGGGCAACGGCTCGCGTGCCGGCAGATATGGCTCCGCGTACCACCTGTGGCACGCGTGCCATAGGGTCGCCATCACTGGCCTAGACATTCTAGCTGAATCTCTGGTTCTCCTTTATTTAAGTTCAACCTATTTTCTTCCAACCCACAAACCTTTTTTCCATTTCATCTTCTCTACCCAGACACTGGTTTTCTCTTTGCCTTCCATCCCATTATCACTGTTGTTCTCCATTCATTCATTCATTCTTTACTTTACTAGCCATCTTAACCTTGCTTGTTTCCCCTTCATTCTTCAAAACATTATATTTGGTCCATATCCCATTATCAGAGGCTTGTTCTCTGACTCTGCCTCATTGTGTCTCTTCTGCACCTATAATCCAGGACTAAGTGACATGATACCTTTAGACAAAAATGGATCTGGAGACCATACTCTAGATGTTATCTCTCTTTTTTTCCTTCAAAATATCACCTACAAACCGTGAGCTTTTTTCACTGAATTTATTAATAACTTACCTTATGGAAATGCCTAGAAATCCTAGAAGACGAGTTTGCCTTCAGATGCATGGGTTGTTTTGGGATTGGTCATGTCCACAGGGCCATCACTTTATTCATGGGGGAGATTCCCAATCCAGCCATTTTGCAAGCGTGCAAGTGTGCCCATCATAGATTTTCAACATTCTAAATTGGCCCATGTGACAAAAGATTGCCTATTACTCCCTTAATATATTTTTCTCTTTTATTACTTGAAGCTTTTCACAGTCTATAGACTCTTTAGCCTTTTCTTTTTCTTTGCCTTAATTTCTCAGTCTCTCCTCCCTTCTCAACCATCTCTCACTTTTATGTTCACACTACTCTTAGAGCAAAAACAGTTATCCATATACTACTTGAACTAAGTTTTCTACTTTTCTACACAACTAGATGTGTGTAATTCTGACTCAGTCACAACCTCTGGTCTCCCTTTCCTGCTCTCTGCAGCCCCTGCAGCTCCACTTACCGTCTTCCTGAAGTTAATTGTCTTACAGCTAGAATGGGAGACCTTTAAATAGAGACCTATTTGTAGGCAGGACAACAAATAGGGGCAGGGTCAGTTCTAGATGTTAATTGTTTGGTATAGATAAGAACCCAGACTATTAGTTTCACTCACTAAATTTTGCATAAGTTGGTCACACACTGAGATTTTATGTATTTCCATCCTTGCAATAACAGGAAGTCAAGGTACTAATTTTTTATAACTAGTCATAAGAGACTTGGAGATTAAGTTACTTATTTCTGCAATAAGCCATAGTTTGTGCAGCACAACAGTAGCTCACATAGCATTAACTCAAACAGACCATATTATGGGACATCAGCATGTATGAATCCAGCCACTAGAAAGAATAGATTTCTTTTTACTAAAATGGGTAAAACACAAAATACTGTGTGTGTGGTATTTGAGGGAAGACAAAATTATTAATCATGTGTCCATGCTAATCACATTATTGCATGGTCCTTCCAAAAACTTCTGCAGAGATGCAGCAACTCTGGAATGTGACTATGCAGAATGTTTTTGCTGGAAAACAGAAAAAAAATTATAAAATGCCCTGGAAAACATATTTTCAAAACTAAAAACTCCCTTAGCCCGTTAAGTTCTTAATTTTGAAAATGTACACATTTATTTATTTAATATTTTTCCCCTAATATCTCATATAGTCTTGGCACCATAGCCATTCAGTTCAACAATTTGCATGTCTTGCTCTAGAAGTATGATGTCTATACAGGTCTTTTCCTCCAGAAGAGTTAACCAAGAAATTCTACTAACTCTACATTTACAATCTTTAAGTTTTGAAATGGATTATGTAGGCAGATTTTATTTATTTATTTATTTATTTATTATTGGTTCTTCTAGGCCGCCCTACTCCCGAGGGACTCAGGGCGGCATACAGCAATTTTATGAGAACACTAATAATAAACCATGATTAAAACATCAGTTAAAACATATACAAAACGTTAGAAAATGAGTCACCATCAGTCATACTGGGGGGGGAGCTCAGATGCAGGAAGAGCCATGTCTTGACGGCTTTTCGGAAGGCCAGCAGTGTGGGGATGGTTCGGATCTCTGGGGGAAGTTGGTTCCAGAGCACGGGGCCCCCCACAGAGAAGGCCCTCCCCCTAGGCCCCGCCAGCCGACATTGTTTGGCTGACGGGACCTGGAGGAGACCCACTCTGTGGGCCCTAACCAGTCGAAGGGAAGTATGAGGCAAAATGCGGTCCCGAAGGTAACCTGGTCCTAAGCCATGAAGGGCTTTAAAGATGATGATCACACCTTGAATTGGACCCGGAGACCGATGGGCAACCAATGCAGCTGGCGGAGTATCGGTGTCACGTGGGTGTACCTTGGCATACCCATCACAGCACGCGCAGCCACATTTTGCACCAACTGAAGTCTCCGGATACTCTTCAAGGGTAGCCCCATGTAGAGCGCGTTGCAGTAGTCCAAACGGGAGGTGACAAGGGCATGAGTGACCGTGAGTAGAGCCTCCTTCTCCAAGTATGGCCGCAACTGGTGCACCAGGCGAACCTGTGCATAGGCCGCCCCTAGCCACAGCTGTAAGGTGTTGCTCTAATTTTAGCTGTGGGTCTAGGAGGACCCCCAAATTGCGGACCTGTTCTGAGGGGGTTAATTTCACTCCCTCAAGAACCAAGGAGGGACAGTTGTCATGGTCCTTAGGAGGCAATATCCAAAGCCACTCAGTCTTGTCGGAGTTGAGTCTGAGTCTGTTCCTCCCCATCCAGGTCCTAACGTCGTCCAGGCATCGGCACATTACATCAGCTGCCTCACTGAATTGAGATGGGGTGGTAATGTACAGCTGGGTGTCATCAGCGTACTGATGAAAACTCACCGCATGTCTCCAGATGATCTCCCCCAGCGGTTTCATGTAGATGTTGAACAAGATGGGTTAGAGAACCGAACCCTGAGGCATCCCGCATGACAGGGGCCTAGGGGACGATCTCTGCCCTCCTGTTAACACCGACTACATCCTATTGGTGAGATAAGAGGAGAACCACCGCAAAACGGTGCCTCCCACTCCCAACTCACCGAGATGATGCAGAAGGATACCATGGTCGATGGTATCGAAAGCCGCTGAGAGATCAAGTAGCACCAGGATGGAGGAATTTCCACCATCCCGGGCTTGCCAGAGATCATCCATCAGGGTGACCAAGGCAGTTTCTGTACTGAAGCCGCACCTGAAACCCGACTGATAGGAATCTAGATGATCCGTTTCCTCCAATAGCCGCAGAAGCTGAGTAGCCACCACCTTCTCAACAACTTTCCCTAGAAAAGGCAAGTTGGAGACCGGACAAAAGTTCTTCAAGTCCGCTGGATCCAGGGAAGGCTTCTTCAGGAGGGGTCTCACCACCGCAACTTTTAACGGCTGCAGTACGGATCCCTCCATCAAAGAAGCAATGACCATGCCTGGATCCAGCCTCGTGCCACCTCCCTGCTGGCTGAAACCAACCAGGAGGGGCAAGGGTCCAATAAACAGGTGGAGGCACTCATCGCACCCATGGCTATGTCCACGTCTTCAGGAGAAACAGGCCCAAACTCCACCCACAACGGTGGACTAAGACTCGCCCATGTCATCTCAGTGGACTCTGCCCAGCCGGAGTCCAGGTTTGACCGGATCTGAGCGACTTTATCCGACTGAAACTGCGCGAATTCATCAGCTCTACCTTGCAAGTGTTCCTTGCTCCCCCCTTTGGCAAGGAGGGAGCGAGTCACCCTAAACAAGGCAGCTGGGCGAGAATCTGCGGACGCAATAAGAGCAGAAAAATGAGATCATTTTGCCGCCCTTATCACCACTAAATAAGACTTGATGTAGGTTCTTAATAGTGTTCGATCAGACTCGGTTTTACTGGCTCTCCAGCGGCGCTCCACACGTCTCTTATGGCGTTTCATCTCCCGGAGCTCCTCGGTAAACCAGGTGGCTTTCCTGGATCCACTGCCACGGAGAGGTCGCATAGGCGCAATCTGGTCTAATGCCCCTGATGCTGCGGTGTTCCAAGCAGCCACCAGGGAATCAGCCGAATTGTGTACCAGGGTTTCAGGTATTTCCCCAAGTTCCCTCTGGAATCCTTCTGGCTCCATTAGGCACCTGGGGCAGAACCACCTAGTCGGTCCCACCTCCCTGGGGGGGAGGAATGGGGCTGTGAAATCCAACCTCAGTAGAAAATGATCTGACCATGACAGTGGAGTGATGACTATGTCCCCTATCTTCAGATCATCTCTCCACTGCCCTGAAAGAAACACTAGTCGAGCGTGTGACCACCCTCATGAGTCGGACCCTGGATTACTTGGGTCAGGTCCATGGTTGTCATGGAATCCATGAACTCCTGAGCTACCCCAGAGGTTTCGCCAGCAGAAGGCAGGTTAAAGTCCCCCAGTACCATAAGCCTGGGGAACTCAACCGCCAAGCTGGCTACTGCCTCGAGCAGCTCAGGCAGGGCCTTACTAGCATAGCTGGGAGGCAGGTATGTTAAGAAAAGGCCCACCTGAACCCCTAAGTCCAACTTCAGAAGGAGCATCTCACACCCAACAATCTCCGGGGCAGGGATCCTACGAGGATGCAGACTTCGGCGCGTTATTATTGCCACTCCTCCCCCCCTTCCCTGGGGTCTAGAATGATGCTGCACTGAGAACCCCTCTGGGCATATCTCGGAGAGAGCTACTCCCCCCTCCTGGCCCAGCCAGGTCTCAGTTACACAAACCAGGTCAGCCCCCCTCCTCTGTGATTAGATCACGTATCAAGGGGGCTTTGTTGATGATTGACCTGGCGTTAAGCAGCAGAATCCTGAGCCCAGGGCCCTGAAAACCCTGGTTGCCAGGTACTCGGGTTGAGCAAGATGGAACCACATCAGAGGGGCCGGAACAAGGGATTGCTTGTAAGCAGCGAGGTCTTATTCCCCGAGAGCGGCCCACCCCTCTGCTCCCACCATATCTGCCTCTTCCCATTATGGCCGAGATGTTCCGGCTCTTGTCCCCTCCAGAGACCCCCTCCCCTCCCCTGCTGGTCCCCCTCCCTTCCTGCAGGCCATCCGTACCATTCATACTGAACTGGGTAAAAGAGCCGGGACCCCCTCCGCTTCTGTTTGCACACTCAGCGAAGGGGGAACCAGATCTAAAACAAATACTGAAACTAACTGCTCAAACTATGTTTTTTAAACAAATTGCTGAAACTAATTGCTGAAATGCGTTCTAAAAATTAACTGTCAGAACAAATGGCTGAACTATGTCCTGGTACAAGCCATAATCTCATGGAAACTTATTTTTATCAGTTTAAGTCAATCTGCCATTTTTAGTGTAATTTATGACCTGAAGGGAACATGTCCTTGGAACAGATCATTCTGGTTTGATTTTATGGACCTCTGCATTAAACAGCCCAGCAATTGTGTTAGTAAAGAAGAGTAGACAATCGCCAAAACATTTTGATAGTAAATGAGGAGGATGCAAAGTAGATGGGACCAAGAGTGTGTGCTGTTGTTTGGTTAACAATGAAGGGGAAGGGGAAGGACTTAGAGCAGAGGTGTCAAACTCGATTTTATTAAGGGCCACATCAGGGGGCCGGGGTGGGCATGGCCAGCTCAACATCACTCAGGCAACCTCAGGGGCGCCTGTGGTGGCCCAAGTGCTCTGCCAGCGAAAAAGGGCTCCCAAGCTCCATTTTTGGCTACACCAGCTTCCTGCAACCCTCTACCAGTGAAAATGGAGCTCAGGAGGGCTGCCTGCGGCCTTCCTGAGCTCTGTTTTCACTGGCAGAAGCACCACAGGCCAGTCCTTTGCTGTTTCCAGTGAGGCCCCACAGGCCAAATCTAAGCACCCTGTGGGCCAGGTCCGGCCCGCGGGCCTTGAGTTTGACACCCCTGATTTCATGGTATTTTCTTTATGATGCAGAAAAACAAAGGCATTATGCTTCGATAACTTTATATCTATGGAGATTTTCAATTGTCCAGGTCATGGTTGTCCCAGATGTGCTTTTCCAAGAGGCAACTAGACTTTCTGCTTTTTCTTTGAAGACGTTTCACTTCTCATCCAAGAAGCTTCCTCAAAAAGAACATGAACACATCAAGGAAGCCCTCAGAACGTGTGGCTATCACAAGTGGGCCTTCATCAAATCTCAAACAAGACCCTACAGGAGCTCTTTTGTAACAGACAATGATGAGAACAATAAATGAAGCAACGTTGTCATTCCGTATGTTGCAGACATATCAGAAAAGTTCAGGAGGATCTTGAGCCAACATAACATAAGTGCACACTTCAAACCCAAGAATACAGCAAGGCAGCAGCTTGTCTACCCCAAGGATAAAACATCCAGACAGAAACTGAGCAATGTGGTATATGCAGTACAATGCAGTGAGCCATGTGCAGATCTGTACATTGGGGAAATGATACAACCACTTCATAAACGCACGGCACAACATAGGAGAATAAACACAACAGGACTACATTCAGCAGTCCTTCTGCATTTAAATAAACTTTATTTCATTTATTTATTTATTTATTTTCAACTCCTGTTCTTCTCAACTGTTTCAACTCCTACCCTCAAAACAACGCTATAGAGCACTGCACACCAAGACAACTAGACACAAGAACAGTTTTTTCCCGAATGCCATCACTCTGCTAAACAAATAATTCTCTCACCACTTATAACTGGCTTAACCAAAATAAATATCAAAAATTGCTATAACTATATGTCATGATCTTAGACACATTATGAGTTATGATCTCAGACAGTATAAATAATAACAAATGTCTACTTTTTCGCAAAGACCGGAACAAAATATCAGAATGTATACAATTTTACAAGGTTATAAAATATTAATCAAGCTGAACAAAAGAACCATTGTTGAAAAAGGGAAAATTGTTTTATTGTAATGATAATAGACTGAACATAATATAATAACAGAAAAGAATAAGGGAAATATTGGAAGATATAAGAAAGATAATGATGTAAATATTTTTTGTATCACTAGGCTGTAAAAGGATAGCGTCGACGAGATGGTTGACATGTATGTTCAATGTTCAATGTTTTCTATATTCAAAGATATTTCTTACTCTAATTATATATACATATGTTTATACACGTTTTTATGTTTGTTTGGATGTTTGTTTGTCTTTTTTATATAATTAATAAAGATTATTTTATAAAAAAAAAAAATTCTCTCACCACTGTCTAACTATTCACTAAGGCTGCATTACTATTACTATTAGTCTTCTCATTGTTCCTATCACCCATCTCCTCCCACTTATAACTTGTTGCTTGTATACTTACGATTTATATCAATATTGATTGTTTCCTGATTGCTTATTTACAGTATATCTTATCACAATCATTAAGTGTTGTTTAACACTTTTATTGAAACACCTTTATTTAAAAGAGCCGAGGTGGTGCAGCGGTTAGAGTGCAGTACTGCAGGCCACTTTAGCTGACTGTGATCCACAGGTCAGCAGTTCAAATCTCACTGGCTCAAGGTTGACTCAGCCTTCCATCCTTCCGAGGTAGGTAAAATAAGGACCCAGATTGTTGGTGGCAATATAAATATACATTGCTTACTGGTGTAAACCGCTTAGAGAATGCTTGCACTGTGAGGCGGTATATAAATCTCACTAATAAATAAATAAATAATAAATAAATAAATGTATCTTTTCTTTTATGTACACTGAGAGCATATGCACCAAAGATAAATTCCTTGTTTGTCCTATCACACTTGGCCAATGAAGAATTCTATTCTATTCTATTCTATTCTGTTCTGTTCTATTCTATTCTATTCTATTCTATTCTATTCTATTCTATTCTATTCTATTCTATTCTATTCTATTCTCTTGGGACTTTTGCTACCAACCTGCCTTCCATTGAGGACCTGTATACTGCACGAGTCAAAAAGAGGGCTGTGAAAATATTTACAGACCCCTCACATCCTGGACCCAAACTTTTTCAACTCCTACCCTCAAAACGACGCTATAAAGCACTGCACACCAGAACAACTAGATACAAGAACAATCACTCCCCTAAACAAATAATTCCCTCAACACTGTCAAACTGTTTACTAAGTCTGCACTACTATTAATCTTCTCATCCTTCCCATCACCCATCCCCTCCTACTAATGACTGTAGCTTTGTTGCTTGTATCCTTACAATTTATATTGACTGGTTCCTAATATGAGTTGATTGCTTATTTGTACCCGGACTCTCATTAAGTGTTGTACCTTATGATTCTTGACGAACATATATTTTCTTTTATGTACACTGAGAGCATATGCACCAAGACAAATTCCTTGTGTGTCCAATCACACTTGGCCAATAAATTCTATTCTATTCTATTCTATTCTATTCTATTCTATTCTATTCTATTCTATTCTATTCTAAGACACAGATCACCCTTTTGAAGACAACAAAGTCCATATTTCAGACAGAGAGGATCTCTGGTTTGAAAGAGGGGTTAAAGAGACCATCTAAGTCAAAATTGAACAGCCTTCTCTTAACAGAGGGGGAGGGATACAACATCACCTATCTCCAATCTACAACACAGTCCTTTCAACAGTTCCAAGAAGGCTCCACACCAATTTGCACCACTCAGGTGACCCTGATGACACAGATAAACCTCCAGGTGATCTTAATAACTTGCTAAAAGAATGCAAATGACCAGCTGTTTGCAAGGAGTATAAATTTTTCCATTCCCCACCATCCAGTCAGAGCTGAAGAAGCTTCTTGGATGAGTAGCGAAACATCTTCAAAGAAAAGACAGAAAGTCCAGTTGCCTCTTTAAAAAGCACATTTGGAACTTCTATAGCAGTGGTGGGTTGCAAATTATTTTGCCACGCTTCTGCACACGCACAGAAGTGTCCCAGGCTGGTAGGCGGAACATCCCGGGGAGGTGGCCTGAGCCTCCCACCGCCAGCACTACCAGTTCTAAAACTGGTCCAAACTAGGAACAACCCACAGCTGTTCTATAGCTTTATATTTTTTCTACTATTTGTTTGAAATCTAGTTGAGTCAACAAGAGTAATGAACATGCAAACCTATTCTCTTCGATCTTCCTCAAACACTTTATTTTTCTGCATCATTTTCTTTAGATCAAACTTCAGTCATTAGATTACCTACCTTAGTTTCTAAACTCCTATGGACATCACCAGATGTTTCCTCAGCCATCGTCTCAGAATTATCTCTTTGTTCTCCAGACTCATATGTTCAATTTTACCAAACTATTTTTTAAAAAAAATAGACACCCAATAATTTCCCCCAATTTGAAAAGGTTCTCCTCTAAAATGTCTCCAATGCTGTTCTTTTGTCAAGATTATTTTTTAAAATATTGCAGTGACCAGTTTTCCTTTCTTCCTCTTTTCTTTCTTTATACTTTTCAAAATGGCAGGAAGTGAGAGGAAACTGGAAGCATCGTGGCACAACAGACTGGAAATAGCGAGTTCTGATGAGCCTCGCAAAAATCCAGTCTGACAATCTGTTGTTGGGGGGGTCTTCGGACCGGAACTGTCCTAACGGGATGGTGAAGAAGGAGAGGCATCTCAGACAACCAAGAGGAGCAGGCAAGTTCCTCGATCGATCAGAGACAACTCTCCAGCAATGGGGGCGATGGCCATTTTTGAATGACCGTTACAAAGCTGGGACAACCGGACTAAGTTTATGTGCAGGAGCAGTGTTTGGACAGAGTGCTGAAACTGGGTGAGAGAGTTGTCAACTCACAGGTAAAAGGCAACTTCGAATTTGGATTTAAAAGACTTTCCTGAGCTGAAAATAGTGGCTAATTGGCATTTAGGAACTGCATGGAGGAAAGAAAGAAAGCAGAGGCTAAATTACTAAAGCCCAAGAAGATTATTCTTGATATAATTGCAATTAGAGAAATATAAAATAACAAAAGGAAGAAATCTGGGAGAAAGCTTTTTTTTGTGGATTTAAAGTTTTTTGACAGCTTTGACAACCAGCTGGTTTGAGTGTATTGTAGATTGGCGAGAGCCATCTGCTGGAGGGAAGAAAATATTGCAACACTTTGTGGAATCTAAAAGAGAAAGTGCAGATGTGTAATTTGACCTTGACTGTAAGAAGATAATTTGTTTTTTAGGTTAATAATCTCATACTAGATTGGCATATGATTGTTTGATTTTAATTGAATTTTGAATAAATTGAATCAAATATTTGTACTGACAGGAAAAGTAAAGAATAAGAAAGACTGAAAGTGGGTCAACTGTTGGAAAATGTACAATTTGAATAATCATTACCCTTTTACACAAGATTTGTCTGGTAGAAGACTTGTATAATTTATAAATAATTAACACTATTAAAGTTGGAAGGGAGATTTGAAAGAGAAAAAGGAATTAGAAATCTAGAGCATTTAGAAATGATAGGGAAAAAATGAGTGATGAGTTAAAATATAAAATGAGGAGTAGGAGGAATAAAGCCTAGAATTAAGAGGCTAATTTGGGATAAGATTGAAAATTAAAGTGGTGGTAAACCCAGGAGACAAAATTAGGCTTTGAGGAGGCAGCATTAGTTTAATAACATATACCCAGAATAAAGAATTACATGCATAGAAATGATATCAAAATAATAATCTTAGAAGAGTCACCGATAATTTTAAAAGGTATGGAATATGTTATTAGTCTGTTAAATATGAGAGGAATTTGGATAAGAATCACTCAAAGAAAGGGAAAGAGGGAGAAAGGAGGAAGTAGAAAGGTAGGGAGAAGAGAGGGAGTGGAGGGAAGTAGGAAGGGGGAAAGAAGGGTAAGAAGGGAGAAAGAAGAGATGGAGATAGAGGGAGGGGAGTGTCAAGAGATGAAAACAGACTGATGAACAGTAGTATAAAGAAGGTGCAAAATAGAGTGTTGACTTATGATTGATCAGATGAAATATATAATTATGTACATTATTGATATATTGTAAGGTATATGCATTGATATATGTATGGAAATTGTGGAGAAAAAATACAAAAATTTTACAAAAAAAATAGCATCTGCGCATGTGCAAAAACAAAATCCAAGATGGCGGTGCCCATGGACCGACAGTGATGTCATCACCGGTTTATTAATGGTTCTAAAGAACCGGTTAGAACCGGTAGGAACCCACCTCTGATTTGGATGGATAAATGCTTCCATTGTTGAGAGCCAGACTGGTATTTTCATGTAGACTTTTGCTTTCACCTTGTCCCATACTAGAAGTGTTGCGTCCGCAAGAGTCGCCATTTCTGCCTAGCAACCAGGAAACGTCTTCCATTGGCTGAGGCTTGACAGCTCAGCCGGCGGGAGAATAGATGCAGGCTATTGGCCGCCTGTTTGACAGCTGCTATATAAATAGCAGCTAACAGAAAGAGAGTTGCTGGGTTTTTGCTCTGTTCGTTGTTGCTGTTAGCGTTGCCTTAATAAAAGGATTTCACTTGAACCCATCTTGTCTCAGTGATTGTCTGTCCTCGTTCTCCCTTCAGAACAAGAAGTAAAGCATTTCTTATATAATGTCTTTGAAAGTATCTATGGGTTTTACTTTTATCATACCATAAAAAAGCAGGCCATCCTAATTGGAGATCATGACCTTCCAAAAACAATACTGTTCTGTTTCTGAGCGTTATCCGTTCTCTCACCTTTATACTACTTGTAAATGAATTCAAATTCCCACTGAAAAAAATCTGGTTGAATGGAAAGTCCATACCTATCCTGAAAGCAACAAAGATGCTGAAGAATCTTTTCATAGCTTAGGAACAACTCAGGAGACAGTTCTCTTAGTGTCCTAGTGTTGACAAATGGACCTTGGAACTCAAGCCTTAGTCAAGAGTAGAATGGTTATACAAAAATTTAGAAGAGCCCCTGGAGGGACCATTCTAAGTTTTTAGATTCTAATTCAGTTCCCTGCCTGGACTCCAATGTATTCTGACAATCCAACCTCTGATTAAAAGTCTACAATCTCTCAAGCAAAGTGGCCCATTACTGTTTCATTTGCCATTAGGAAAATCTTCTTCATAATTTAAACTCATCATTCCTTGCATCCTCTTATAGAATGAAACCCACAAGCCTTCCACATTTTCTGCATTTCAATCCTTCAAATACTTGAGCACAACTATCATGTTGTCCCATAATGTTCTCTTTTGTAGGCTAAACATAGATCAATAACTCCAACCCTTCCTCATATCTGTTTCCCTGAAGTCCCTTAATAATCTTAATTGCTTTCTTCTGTACATTCAGTTCATCAATGTTCTTCCAGGCATGTAGTACCCAGAACTGAATGCAATATTCTAGGAGTGGACAAACTAACAGAGTATAAAGAGGGACTGTGACTTCTGATCGTAATCAGAACCTCATTAATCATTTTGGCCCAGCATGATTTCCTTCATCCTGTATTATATTTGTGCATAGTGGTTCCCTACCTATGGAATATCATCCCCATAGAGATATGATTGCCCTCATCTTGATACCCTTTCAAAATGGCCTGGAAACATGGTTTACCAGTGATCTTGCAGAGCAGCTGAGTGATACGGAGTCCATCAAGTGGTTTGCTTGATATTGTCACTGGGGGTGGGGGAGAGGTTGGAGGATTTATTGGGTTTTGTATTTGGGGAGGGGTAATTCTATAAGCTTCCTGGAGCTACTGTGACTGAGTTGGGCAGTCATATAAATGTTCTTAATAAATAAATAATACTTGGATTTTTCCTACAAAAATGTATATTAACTTTCCCTGTTCAAATTCATCTTACTGGTTTCTACACATCATTGCATTTTATCAATATTTTCCCTGATTCTTGTTTCAGTTCTCAAAGATGTCTGCTGCTGAACAATCTTATTATCTAAGGATTCATTCATGTTATTTATAAACATGTTGAGCAGTATTAGACCAAGGAGAAAACCTTACAGGAAGCCTTTTGATGCTCCTTCAAGTTCAATGTGAAACCATCGGCAACTTAGGTTTTGAACATAGATTGTTCAACCTGCTTTGCATCCATGTTAAAAATTCTTCCAGTGATTCTGGCATGTCACCCATCCGTCATGACTTGTCAAAAATTGCTAAAAGAATCTCTGAGATTGTATCTGCAAGCTCTTTCAGGACTTTCGGATCTATTTAATGTAATCATGAAGAATTATTTCATTTATGGAAGCCAGTAGCTTTGTTTGTTAAATTTATGCAGCTGCCCTATGAAACAAACAAAATGTTTAAAAGTTGTGGTATTTAAGTAGTTATTTACCAAGCTTACCTAAATTATACTAAAGTAACCAAAATATCTTTACAATCCCCGAGGCATGTCACAACTTTTGAGCATCAATAATGGTTGGAATTTGAATGTGGAAAAAATTGTCACGCCCTATGTGTGTGCCCCTCTCACTTACATATGTGATAAGATGGGAGGCCAATAAATTTAATAAATAATAATAATATGACTCCCGATAACATGCACAATTAGAATGCAAACTAAGAAATCACAAATTCAACCATTAAAGTTATTGAAACCAATTAAAACCTACAGGCAGAAGAGCATGCAGTCTAAACTTATACAAAGTGCAACCATTTAATGAGCTCCACATTTCCATTGGTATTTACATGCTACCTTTTTTGGGCATTCCAGAAGGCCAGCAGTGTTGGGGTTGGTCTTACTTCAAAGGAAATGATGTTCCAAAAGACAGGTATCATTCAGAAGAAATTCCATTCACGGTCCCGCCAAATACAGTTCCTTTACACCCCACAATTATCAGTTGTTACACTTATTCCATTTTAACTCAGTTCCCTTTTGCAAAAAAAGACAGAGCTTTTTAAAAATAATGGTATAGTCAACAATGCCCTTTTTGTTGTTTCCCTTAGCTTACTTTAACAAAATGTGTGTGTGTGTGCATGTGCGTGTGCGCACGCCGCACACCAGCGCACAAGTGCTGTAGCCTGTTATGCTAACTTGGGGATTATACCCATCTCCTATTTTCTATATATAAGTCCCTTTTAAATCAATTCCCATATCCTCATGGACAATCAAGAATATACTTCTATAATGTAGTAATAATAATTGCAGAATAATTATTAAACTACACTGCTTTGAAAATAATCCCAGATACATAATACATAAAATACATAAATACATAAAATAATACATTTTAAGATAAATACAGTATTAAACATTGGTCATATGTATATGTACAGATAAAAACTAAACAATTCGTTTTTAATGTAATTTACCATGCTATTTGCAGCAGAACTGTTAAAACACATAAAACTCCTAGTTAAAGGTTTAATTGTGTTCAGATTCATGTCAAACAAATCCAGTAGAACACAGGCA
This sequence comes from Diadophis punctatus similis, assembly GCA_023053685.1. Classification (NCBI taxonomy): domain Eukaryota; kingdom Metazoa; phylum Chordata; class Lepidosauria; order Squamata; family Dipsadidae; genus Diadophis; species Diadophis punctatus. The sequence continues at coordinate 9,089,896 of JALIGW010000016.1, read as the reverse complement.
GATGTGCTTTAGTGGTGCCAAAGAGTTTTGGTTCAAACACAGCAGAAGAACTTCATATCCCGGAGTGTTGTATCATCTCCCTGGCCTTGAACTTCCTCAGTTTTTGCCTGGATTCCACATATGGAGCCAACACGGCAATGTTTGCTCCATGGACCAAAGTTTTGCCGATTATGTGACGGTCCCATTAGTACAGTTCCTTCTTTACATCTGAATTGGATATTTTTAGCTGCCATATCATCAAGTAGTCCTTTATCTTCTACCATGTTGAGAGCAAAAGAAACGAAGTTGCCTATGGGGCATTCCTGAAATTCTGTCCAATTTCCCAATCTGGTTAAAAAAGATATTTCCATTTCAAAATGAGTTGAAATCGTGAATCATCAAGAAGCAGAAATAACGTGAGCCACGTGTAGTTCCATTCTTCCTAATATCTAAGACATGATAATGTACAACAGAGTTGTCAAACTCAAGGCCCATTGGCTTAGATCTGGCCCACGGGGCTGCCCTGGAAATAGCGAAGGGCCAGCCCATGATGCCTCTACCAGCGAAAACGGAGCTCGGGAGCCCGTTTTCGCTGGCAGAGCACCCGGGCCATCACAGGCACCACAACATGAGTGACCACGCCCAACCCCGGCACCCCAAGATCAAACACAATCCTGATCGCTCAATGAAATTGAGTTTGACACCCCTGATGTACAACATAAATATTCTGAAGTTTAACTTCAAAGGTTTGACTGAAAATATGGATCAAAGCTGCATCCAATACCTTCAGTCTCAATGCAATGATCAGAATGTATCTAAGCTTTTCTGGGAATAACTGCTTATGTGAAGGTGAGAGGCCTATATCTGAGGGAGGCCTGCATCAAGGGATGGGGAATCCATTCCGGGAGCATGTGCATTTTTTTCCTGATTTTCCATCTTTTCTGAGTAAGCCTGAAAAAAATGTACTTTTCACTATTGTGACAAGTTTATCTTCCCTTTAATCATGCAGCAGTAGGTAGCCTACTACCATTTTCAGTGACATTTTATGTTACCAAACTCAATGTAAATGAAAATGAAGCACAAACCAAGATGAAGATATTAATATATTTATACAGGGAGGATAGGTATTAGGGAAAATATTCTGGCTTCCTTTGCAAATAAGTGGATTGGTAAGAGCAGAAAAGTAGCTGGAACCCATTATTGGAAACAGGGATGGTCAAATGCAGATGACAGGAACAGAAAATATTTATGCTTAGCTTGCAGAAAAGACTGAGAGGAGCGATGACAGCAAGGTTAAAAAAATCTAAACCATTGTCATATACAGTTGTGCTTATAAGTTTATATACCCTGGCAGAATTTATGATGTCCTGGCCATTTTTCGGAGAATATGAATGATAACATGAACACCTTTTGTCACTCATTGTTAGTGTTTGGCTGAAGCCATTTATTATCAATCGATTATAGGATGTGAGCTTCCTATAATCTTCTCGGCTGTCCTTACCACTCTCAGGATGGACTTTCTGTCTGAGGCACTGCTGCCACCAAACCAAACCGTGATACAGTTTGTTAAAATGCTCTCAATTGTGCCTTTGGAAAAAGTGGCCAGGACAGAAGGACAAAGATGTACTCCCCTCATCTGATGCAGCCATTTGTCCAAAATGCTTTGTCAGATTATGTCCCAAGAACGAAACGTAGATGCCCTGTGATGTGTCTTCCAACTGAATGCTTCTGTGATATTTCCTTGAACAATTTAAATAGAGAAGAAAGCTATCATTTGTCAGTTATGTGACAGTTAACTATCAGTTGTGGCCATTCTCCTCACAGGCAGTAGAAAGGAATCTGACTCCTGTTGCCAAGTTTAGTCTGAACATCGGCAGATATTCATTTTCTTACATTACTCAGAAGTTATTCACCCATAAATAGCAGCTGTGAAAACTTACACTCTCTCAAATAATCATCGGTAGACTCAAAAGTAATCACAAAGATTTGGAATTAGTATCATTTGCTTTTCAACCAGCAAAGATAATTTCCCTTTAACCTGCTCTTCCTATCGATTTCCAAGAAAACAAAGTCAACAAAAGAAATGAAGCAAATCCAATTTACCGTCCACTCTTCGTTTCAATTATTGTCCCATCGGTACATTCAAGACGGATACTGTTGAGACTTCCTGTGTCATCAGCCCATGTTGTATGGGTTGGTTGCCTCTGATGGAAAATAAGGAAATGTCAGTGGAAATTTCTGACATGTCTGATACTGATGGTAGTCCTACAACCAGGCTACATCAAGAATGAACCGTATTTTTTTCAAATCATACACACATTATTGTGACACAAAGGTGAATTTGTACCTACAGCAAAGAAAGCTCAACCGTTTTGCAACAATATAGTCTTTGCTCTAAAGATGCATGAAAATGCAACCTTTCTGTGTTTTGGCCTTGACCAGGTGTCAGCAACCTGCGGCTCCGGAGCCACATGCTGCTCTTTGGGCCCTCTGCTGTGGCTCCCTGTCAGGTGCTCCTATCACTGGCTGGCCCTGCCCTTCGCCCTCCCCTCCCCTCCCAGTCACTCCTCGTATCCTGAGAATGTAAGGGTGATGGTGGGGGGTGGAGAAGTGGCCAGGCAGAGACAGAGAGATACAGAGAGGGGGAGAGAGAGAGGGAGGGAGGGAGGGAGAGGGAGAGAAAGAGAGAGAGAGAGAGAGATGTCAAAAGGGTTTTGTGGTTCCCGGTGTGCGAGGGACGCCACCCTCACCCTTCCAGTCAGGTTTGTTGTTTTATATGTCTTGGTAGCGATTTTTGTTTAATTTTCCTTTTATATCTCCCTGACCAAGGGTTGCACCCTCTGTTTCACTTCTCTCTCTCTTTAGAGGCTTGCTTCTACTTTTACAATATCTCTAAGCTCTGCAGGATTGTTTAAGATTTGCTTTATGTGAGGAATAGATAGACGTTGACATGTTTGTTGAACAAACTAGTAAACAGTTTATTTAAATACAACTCCTCAGTAATTGTCAAGTGAATTTGTTACAGCCACCAACTCTTTAATTCTTTCTTTTCTTCTTTCCCTCAATAGACTCTCCTTGCTTTCTTGACTAAATCTAAGCAACTCCCCTTCTTCTTTGTTTCTAAGCCTATAGATAAGAGCACATTTCACCGTTTATCTCTATCTACAGATTACTCAATATATATATATCAATCTTGTTCCCTGACCCTGGCTCCTGCTTCCCACAGAACTGCCTAGGGCCTATCTTTTCTCTATAAGTCTTATAGAGAAGTCTATAACAAGACAGAGCTCCTCGGCTCACCCTTCCCTCCTGGGATTTACCACATAACAGAGCTTTCTTTACAGCCCTTCTCACTAAATCTTCCTTCTTTTGGAAGTTACCTCATAACATAACAGAGAGCTTTCTTCTAGCTCTTCTCACTAGATCTTCCTTCTATTGGAAGTTACCTCATAACATAACAGAGAGCTTTCTTCTAGCTCTTCTCACTAGATCTTCCTTCTATTGGAAGTTACCTCATAACATAACAGAGAGCTCCACATCTCTCTCAGCCAGGCCTTTTATAGTTCCTGGCCCTGCTATCTATGCTCCGATTGGCTGTCTCTTATGATGTCATCTATCCCCCCTCCCTTCTGGAGCACTGGGATAAACACCTCCCCCTTTCTACTTACCATGCATTTAAAAGCTGTTTGGCTCTATACTTACTTGCTTAAACAGTTCCTTTGAACAACATTTTAACTTTATACAATAACTTACTATTTTACATTCAGTACCTGTATATGGGCACCACAAGGTGTTTTTTAATAACTGGTTCTCTGCCCTAATGACCGGCTGGATAGGCATAGGCATTGGGGGGGTCATGTGACTGGTGGAAGTGAGTGACGTTGAGTTGGCAATGCCCACCCAGGTTTTGTGGCTCCCGGTATTTTCTTTTCTGTGGGAAACGGGTCCAAATGGCTCTTTGAGTGTTTAAGGTTGCAGACCTCTGGCCTTGACATTCCACAACCTGTTCATATGTCTCTATGCAAGAATTTTCTGAAACTTCAAGAAGCTGAATTCAGAAAGGAAGTAATTTTATTCCAAAGACAATGGCTTCCCCCATTCTAATTTCAGGTTCTACTGTATGAATATTTCAGTTATTTTTGGGAGGAATAAGAACTGCCATTTTTCCCAGAATCCTCCTGAAAAGATGCCACATCCTGATATGCTTAGGGGACATACTATATTGAAAGAGAGAGAAATGGGCATCAGCCGTTTAGAAACTATTTAGAAATGCTAAGTAATTCTTATGAGTAGTATAAGTAGGGTTGTCAGGATCATTCAAAAATAAAAACAAAACAGAAAAAGAAAGAATTGCTACCAAAAAATTCCTTTATTGAAATTGGACTTTTTCCTGTGTGACATACCTTGAAGATCCTATTAATTGTGGGAAGCCTTGGACAAGCCCATGATAAGTGCCGAGATACACCCACGTAACACCTATCCTCTGCCAGCTGCATTGGCTGCCTATTAGTCTCCGGTCGCAATTTAAGGTGTTGGTTTTGACCTTTAAAGCCCTACATGGCTCAGGGCCAGGTTACCTCCGGGACCGCATCCTACCACATTCCTCCCTACGACCAGTTAGGTCCTACAGAGTGGGCCTCCTCCAGGTCCCATCAGCCAAACAATGTTGGTTGGCAGGTCCACGGGGGAGAGCCTTCTCTGTGGGAGCACCATCTCTCTGGAACCAACTCCCACCAGAGATCCGGACCATCCCCACTCTACTGGCCTTCCGCAAAGCCGTGAAAACATGGCTCTTCCGGCAGGCAGGGTGAAGAAGAAGAAGATCGGATTCCCCCATGAATGAATGGTTTTTAATATTATGTTATGTTTTTTTAAATTGTCGTGTATTTTTGTACTGTTCTTATTCATGTTGTACGCCGCCCTGAGTCCTATGGGATTGGGCGGCCTATAAGAACTTTTAATTAAATTAAATTAAAATTAAAATAAAGGCATCCAGAAGCAACAGAGGAAGAATATTCATGTGTTAAGTCCAGGGAAGTGGGAAAGTATTAGTAAAAGACTCAGACTGATTCCCTTACATCCCACAAGTATAAAAAGGAAGGAAAAGAAGTCACAATACAGATAATCCTCGACTTAAACCATTACAATCATGAATATTTGAACTTACAACAGAACTGGGGGGGGTGAGTTATGACAAGTCCAGCACTTATGATTGTCATGGCATTCCCATAGCTGCATGATCAAACTTTGGACATTGGGCAACCAGCATGACTTTATGACAGTTGTGATGACCTTTTGCAACCTTCCCAGCCAGTTTCCAACAAGCAAAGTCAATGGGGAAAGTGGGATTCACTTAATGAGGGCATGATTTACTTAACAGCCACGGTGATTCACTTAACAACCATGGCAAAAAAAAGTTGGAAAATCAGGTACGACTCACTTAACAATTACCTTGCTTTGCAATGGAAATTCTGGTTCCAATTGTGACTGTAGGTCAAAGCTACCTGTAATGCAGGGGTGTCGAACTCAAGGGCCACGGGCTGGATCTGGCCCATGGGGTGCTTAGATCTGGCCCATGGGCCCGCCCTGGAAACAACAAAGGACTGGCCTGCAGGGCCTCTGCCAGCAAAAATTGACCTCAGAGGGTTGCAGGAGCTGTCACGGCCGAAAACGGAGCCTCGATGAGTGACATCGAGCTGGCCATGCCCACCCTGGCTATGCCCCCTGGCCATGCCCCCCTACCCACCCCCCCAAGGTCAAATACAACCCTGATGCAGCCCTCAATGAATTTCATCCTTATGCTTGCAAAAACATTTCTGTTCTATTACTAGCCCTTTGTTTTCTTCTTTCTCGCTTTGTCCCCCACATAACTTTTGTTTAAGATGTTACCCTAAGCCCGTGATGGCGAACCTATGGCACGCATGCCAGAGGTGGCACACTGAGTCCTCTCTGCTGGTACATGCGCTGTCACCCCAGGTCAAATCTCTGTGGCATTTCTTTCGTGAGCTTCTGTTTGCCTGCAAACGATGAAACAGAAGCTCATGAAAGAAAAAGATCTGACCTCTTGCCGCGCTGCCAGTGTTGGGATGCCCTGCCTCCCGTCGGCCAGCTGGTCTTTGGGTCTCTGCTGCACATGCACCCGCACATGCGTGCATTCATGCATGTCTGTGCATGTGTGTATTCACACATGTCCGCCCGTTCACCCGCACCTTTCCATTTGGGCATGCGTGCACAGTTTGGGCACTCGGTGTCTAACAGGTTCGCCATCACTGCCCTAAACCATTCTGTATTTGGAGGAACATGCCCATAAACCAGAAGAGCAATAGGGTGGGAGAAGCAAAATACCTTCAGTGCGAAGCCATTAATATGTCCTGTAGGACAGAATATTATCTCTCTCCAAGTACCCCATCGTCCTCCATTTGGCACCTTAAGGATGGCTTCATATTTTCGTGTTTCTGAATTCCATGGCCAGTAGAGTAGGATTAAGAAGACCCAAATACTTATGGTGAAGTCCATGACTATCTTCTGGATCTAGAACAGGAATCTTAGGAAAGAAGAGTATTGTTTGAACATGATCTGAATACTTTGCTTCTTCTCCCTTTTCCTGCCTCTATCATTTTGATTGAGTCTCCTCCTACTTTAGTGAAAATCTAGGTCCGTGATGGCGAACCTACGGCACGGGTGCCACAAGTGGCACACGGAGCCATATCGGTGGGCACGCGAGCTCAGGTCCAGCGTGCATGTGTGCACCAGCCGGCTGATTTTCGGGCCTTCTGGGCCCACTGGGAGTTGGGAAACAGGCTGTTTCCAGCCTCCAGAGGGGGTGGGGAAGGCCGTTTTCACCCTCCCCAGGCTCCTAGAAAGGCTCTGGAGCCTGGGGAGAGCGAAAAATGGGCGTGCCATTGCATGCTGGGAACAGGGGGTCATGCGTGCATGTGCGGGGGTGCATGGAATTATGAGTGTGGGCACGCACACACGTGATCCCCCACATTCCCCCCCTTTTGGCACGCTATGTGAACCAATTGTGTTGCTGTGTGGTGTGTGTGTGTGTGTGTGTGTGTGTGTGTGTGTGTGTGTGTGTGTGTGTGTGTGTGTGTGTGTAAAGTATGAAAGTTTTTTTTCAGCTCTTTGTTGCTCTGTGAGGCTCATGCTTGTGGCAGGGGCCATTTTGTGTGCTTTTGCAATGCTGCTTAGGCAGGGGGTTGGACTAGATGACCTTGCAAGGTACCTTCTTCCAACTCTGTTAAATGTGTTAAATCTGTTGCAGGTGCCATTTGTGTCCTTTTGCATGGTGTGTGAGTCAGTACAGCTGCTTTTGCATGGTGTGTGAGCTTATACATTTAAACCTTGTACATGTATAAAATGTATGACCATTTAATATCTTAAGTCTCCCCCATGAGTGTATGGTTTGAATGTTTTTTTAATTTTTAATCTGTTATTATTTTTATTGATATGGTCTTTTATAGTTGTTCTTTACATGTTGTACGCCGCCCTGAATCCCCAGGGAGTAGGGCGGCATATAAGAACACTAAAATAAATAAATAAATTTTATTTAAATTGCGCAGTGGTTAAAAGCAGCACTGCAAGTTCAGCTGACTGCTAGTTCAGCAGTTCAGCTGTTCAAATCTCACCGGCTCAAGGTTGACTCAGCCTTCCATCCTTCCGAGGTGGGTAAAATGAGGACCCAGATTGTTGGGGGCAATATGCTGAACTCTGTAAACCGCTTAGAGAGGGTTGTAAAGCACTATGAAGCGGTATATAAGTCTAAGTGCTATTGCTATAAATAAATTTATTTTGAAATATTTTTCCGAGATGTCTTTTATTTATTTATTTATTTGTGAGATTTATATACCGCCTCACAGTGCAAGCACTCTCTAAGCGGTTTACACCAGTAAGCAATGTATATTTATATTGCCCCCAACAATCTGGGTCCTCATTTTACCTACCTCGGAAGGATGGAAGGCTGAGTCAACCTTGAGCCGGTGAGATTTGAACCGCTGACCTGCGGATCAGTGTCAGCTAAAGTGGCCGGCAGTACCTGCCTCTAACCGCTGCGCCACCTCGGCTCTTATGGACAATCCTCATATCATCTTCAGCCCCCAAATTATATCTTTCAAAATTATAAATTAGCAAAATGATGTAATCTTATCTAAAATATCTGGGTGATCTCACAATATTTTGAGTAAGAATGCAAATATATTTTAAATAGTCCTGACACTCAGAGAGAGCTCTGTTTAAATCTGTCCCTAAGGCAGTGGTGGGTTGAAAATGATTTTGCTAATGGTTTGCGTATGTGCGCGATGCTTCTGCGCATGCGGAGCCTCTCGCCAGCAGCGCTACTGGTTCTAAGAACCAGTCCGAACCGGGAGCAACCCACCGCTGCCCTAAGTGCTGAAGCAGTAGACAATTTTAATTTCTGGGTTCAGTATTCATTCAGACATTCTTTAGGCAGCAATATATATTTCAGTAACTGCAAAATACAGAAAGCCAACTTTTGTTGCATTTGAAAAACTTTCTACTCTTTCGGATAAAGGTGGAGTTATATTTCAAACTCCTTCCTTTCACTGTTTCACCTATTTTGGTGCAATCCTGATAGATACAGGAAATACGCAATTTTAGATGATTTTTTAAAAAAACTAGAAAGTTTTTTCTTCCTGCTCCAAATAGTTACTGCAAGAAGAATTCCCTTGGAGTTCACCCCCAGCTTTCCTGAATGAAAAAGCTGGACAACTGATTAAGCCTGTATAATTCTGTCCAGATTGTGATTCTTTCCCTTCCTGACTACCTTATTCTTGTCTTTTTAACAGACTGCTAAATAATAAAACAGTGAAGTTCTACTTACTCTTACACAGGACTCAATACAGCTAGAAAGAGGAGAAAATTGGACTGACCAGTGAAATACGAATGTGGGCAGAGCACTAAAGAGGAATAATTAGTTAGATCATTATTTATGATGAGCAGTACCTGCTGCATGAGGGGGAAGATGAAAAGGTGGAATGAAAGATATGCTAACTTGAATCTACTAAATGGTGACTACATTTAAGAACAGCTCTTAACTTTCAAAAACCATCAAGAATAGCATTGTGTACTGCCTGGAATGCCCACATCCTAGTAGATAAACAACCAAACTCGCATTCCACTACTGGTGCCAGATAAAAATCTGTATCTTCTGAAATCAATTTGGACTGATCTCTTACCAGGCAATGAACAAAAATAAATTCATCTGTAGCATATTGTATTTTTCAGAGTATAAGACGCACCGGAGTATAAGACCCACCTTAGTTTTTGGGGAGGAAAATAGGGGAAAACAATCTGCCTATCAGGTATTCATCTGGCTAGCATCCTTAGTCTGGTCAGCTTCAGCACATTATTTTATCCCCTGGTTAGGACTTAAAAAAACCTTCTTCTGAGAGAGTAACAATGAAAGAGCCTGCAAGCCAGTAAGAGCTGGGAAGATAGTTAGCACCTGGTTAGGGCTAGAAAAAAAACTTACTCGGAGCAAGTAGAGCAATGAAAAAAAATTCTGCAAAGACTTAGGGCTGGAAAAACATTCTTTGGAGAGAGTAACAATGAAAAAGCCTGCAAGGTAAGAGCTGGGAAGATCTGTTAGCACCTAGTTAGGGCTGGAAAAAAAGCTGCATTCGAAGTATAAGACGCACCCAAATTTTCAGCCACTTTTAGGGAGGAAAAAGGTGCGTCTTATACTCCAAAAATACGGTATGTATTTAGAGTACAGTGATGAAAGAATATGATCCAATGCTTCCATAGACACCTTATGTTCTGACCTAGGCTTCCTGATTAAATAAGACGCACAAACGGCGTCTCACAAACCTCTTTAATTTGTAACAGCTGCTAATTATTTTCATTAGCAGTCGTAATAAGTCCAAAGTAAAATGAGTCCAACTAAAGTCTTTCAGGGAAAGGCAGATAACACACACAAACCTTGCTCTTCTTTGGCAAACTGCCAAGGACCAATTTGCAGGAAAAACTTGGCAAGTCCAAACAGGAACAAAAACTGAATCTGAGTTGCAATGACGAGAGCTATAGATGAACGGAGTTGCTTCCTGCAACGAACCCTTTTGTGTTCTCCACTTATATAGCTTATGGGAGGGGCAATTATCCCCAAGCCTTACTCCCAAGTAGTCCTCCTCCTCTGGAACTGTTCTTGCCTTTTGGCAGCTCTGTGCATGTGCGCATTGAGAACAGGCTCCCCCATTCCTCTGCCTCGCTCATGTCAGCCTCTGGAAGATTTGGAGTCAGGACAGACCTCCCAGATGGCCCTGGCTGAATCCCTGCCTCTGGCACCGAGCCTTCTCCAGACTCCAGGCCTGGCCCAGGTTCCTCCCCAGCCTCCTCACTGTCCAACTCTGCTGCCAGCTCTGCAGGCCACTGGTGGACCACAACACCTTATTGCATTACCCATTCCAAGCAAAATTCTGTATATTTCTAAATGTCTTGGAAAATCCAGTTCCTGTTCATGCGATTTTTGAAATATTTTAGTCCAATGTCATAGGGTTTTTTTTGTTTATTTAGGAAGTAGAGTTCTAGGTCAGTCCTGTATTAAACAAAGATTTACCCATAGCAAATAGTAGAACTTGACTCTTGTGGGATTTGGAGATTTTATTTCATCAAATGTTGAATCTTATATCTCTATTATTACAGATAATGAGTTGTTACCAAAGCAGGGTGAAATTAAATTCCAGAAATTTTAATAGATTTATTTTATATCCATCCCATGATATAAGACACTTCCAATTCTGATGGCTGTCTGTGGAAGATGGGAATATTAGATAGAGGAAACCACTAAAAAAAAGTAATGTCCTGAAATTTGAAAAGATATGATTTATAATATATTTTCAAATAATCACCTAGAATAGGTATTTTTCTTTTTTAAAAAAAATTCAACCTAATGATTTAGATTTATTATTAGAGTATGATAGTCAAAGCATAAATGGATAGAATTTAAGGTTGGCTTCATGTGGTTCAAGAGTTAGTATGCAATAGTAGTAGCTAGTCTTCTTCAAAATCATCTAAATTGTAAGCCATAACCACATCTAATTGCATTGTATCCCTTTAAAAAAAAATAAAAATCTGCATTTAGTTTCAATAGATTATTTGTTAAAGTGGAAGAAAAGCTTCTGTCTGTACTTATTTTTCAGCTATGTGTGATATTATATACTTTTCTTTTGTTCTCCTGTATCCCACTACCTTGACTTAAGATAAAAAGCACCGCATGATTTAGGTTTTCCTTGTATAGAAGCTTCTATAACTCTCCAGTCATTCTGGTAGCTATTTTCTGCAGAAAATTAAAATGTAGATAGGTGAGGTTAAATGGAAGTGAAAGCGAAAAGAATAGATTATGACAATTCAATCAGAAATAAGTCAAATGATTGTAGTCACTATTTGCAACAACAAGGATTGGTAGCATCTTATCACTTACAGTATGTATCACTTACGTATAGGAGAAGAAAAAGCCATTTTGACTGAGTGATACTTAAAACTTGACAAAAAATTTAGGGCCACAATCTTCCAGCATCCCAGATAACCAGATCATTTGTTTTTCAGGACAGTGACCCTGGTCAGTGAATAATAATATTTTTAAAAACCAGCTGGAATATTTGAGTATTTCATGTTCATCTTATAGCCCGTTTTCAGGACCATTGACCCCAGTGGCAAAATCTGTTCTTATTGTCAAGTCATTTGTGTAGCAAATTCAATCAAGGTGTCATTATTATCTCCAACTTTCTCAGAACTAGTGGGCAGACAATAAAGTTTTTACTTCAGTCGTCAATTTCTCATTCCTACACCTGTTAACAGCAGTGTCCCCCAAGGCAGCGTTTTAGGGCCAACACTCTTTATACTTTACATAAATGACCTTTGTGATCATATTATAAGCAACTGCGTTCTCTTCGCTGATGATGTAAAACTATTCAACACCACCGACAATACTGCTACCCTTCAAAAAGACCTTGACTATTTGTCAGAATGGTCAAACAATTGGCAACTTCAAATCTCAACCAACAAATTCTCTGTGTTACACATTGGCAAAAAAAATCAGAACACAAAATACAAGCTGGGCGGATGCGACCTCGTAGACAACCCCCACTCTGCTAAGGACTTTGGAGTACTCATCTCTAATGATCTAAGTGTCAGAGCCCACTGTAACAACATTGCCAAAAAGGCATTAAGAATTCTTAACCTAATCTTGTGTAGCTTCTTCTCTGGTAACACTGTACTACTAACCAGAGCATACAAAACATTTGCTAGACCAATTCTCGAATACAGCTCATCTGTCTGGAATCCGCACTGCATATCGGACATTAATACAATTGAGAGAGTCCAGAGATATTTCACAAGAAATGTCCTCCACTCCACTGCTTGCAACAGAATACCTTATGCCACCAGACTTGAAATTTTGGGCTTAAGACAACTTAGAACTACGCCACCTTCGGTCTGACCTAAGCGTAGTACACAAAATAATCTGCTACAATGTTCTATCTGTCAATAACTACTTCAGCTTCAACCACAACAATACATGAGCACACAATAGATACCAACTTAAGGTAAACCGCACCAAACTCGATTGCATAAAATACAACTTCAGCAACAGAGTGGCCAATGCCTGGAATGCACTACCTAACTCTGTGGTTTCTTCCCCAAACCCCTATAATTTTAACCTTAGACTGTCTACTCTTGACCTCACCCCATTCCTAAGAGGTCTGTAAGGAGCGTGCATAAGCACACCAACGTGCCTACCGTCCCCTGTCTTAACGACCCCATTTATTCATATCCATTTTATGTATTCATAATCTTGTATATATTTATATTTATTATCTTATACATGCTTGACAAAACAAATAAATAAATAAAAATAAATACTTGATGGAACCCAAGAACAGCATTACCAAAACATGATGCCTCCTGTTCTGTATCATTATTTGAGATAGAATATCTTATCCATGAGTACTTTACATTTAAAAAATGTTTTTGAAAAGGCTATAAACATATATAAAGGAAAGAGGAATCAAGAGGATGTTTCAGTTGGGGAGGGGGAATAAGCATTAATAAGATAGGAGAGGTTGGACTAGACTGGATCTCTTTAAAAACTCTTCAAAATGTTCATTTGACATTCCACACGCATAGAATATGGAATAACAGAGTTGGAAGGGACCTTGGAGGTCTTTTAGTCCAACCCCCTGCTTAGGCAGGAAACCATACACTACTTCAGACAAATGGTTATCCAACATCTTCTTAAAAACTTCCAGTATTGGAGCATTCACAACTTCTGGAGGCAGGCTGTTCCACGGATTAATTGTTCTAACTGTCAGGAAATTTCTCCTTATTTCTAGGTTGCTTTTCTCCTTGATTAGTTTCCACCCATTGCTTCTTGTCCTGCCCTCAGGTGCTTTGGAGAATAGCTTGACTCCCTCTTCTTTATGGCAACCCCTGAGATATTGGAACACTGCTATCATGTCTCCCCTAGTCCTTTTTTTCATTAAACTAAGACATACCCAGTTCCTGCAACCGTTCTTCATATGTTTTAGCCTCCAGTCCCCTAATCATCTTTGTTGCTCTTCTCTGCACTCTTTCTACAATCTCAACACCATTTTTTACATCGTGGCGACCAAGCAGTATTCCAAGTGTGGCCTTACCAACGCATTATAAAGTGGTATTAACACTTCACGTGATCTTCATTCTATCCCTCTGTTTATGCAGCCTAGAACTGTGTTGGCTTTTTTGGCAGCAACTGCACACTGCTGGCTCATATTTACTGTAAATGGTTATTCACTAGGACTCCAAGATCCTTCTCACAGTTACTACTGTTGAGCAAGGTACCACATATACTGTACCTGTGCATTTTGTTTTTCTTGCCTAAATGTAGAACCTTACTTTTTTCACCATTGACTTTCATTTTGTTAGATAGCGCCCAATGTTCAAGTCTGTCAAGATCCTTCTGTATCTTGAGCCTATCTTCTGGAGAGTTGGCTATTCCTGCCAGTTTGGTGTCATCTGCAAATTTGATGAGTTCCCCATCTATCCCCTCATCCAAGTCATTGATGAAGATGTTGAAGAGTACTGGGCCTAAAACAGAGCCTTGGGGTACTCCACTGCATACTTCACCCCATGTAGATGCAGTTACATTGAGCATTACATGTTCAGTGCGGTTGGTCAGCCAGTTTTGAATCCATCTGGTGGTGTTGCTGTCTAACCCACATTTTTCTACTTTATCTAGTAGTAGGTTATGGTCTACTTTATCAAAATATAAGTTTTAGTGAGACTACCTGAGACTTCTCAGGAAACAACAATTGAATGAAAAACTGCTGGTGACCTTCTACCGCTGCACCATAGAGAGTATTTTAACTTACTGCACCTATGTATGGTTTGCCAATTGCACAGTGGCAGATAGGACAGCGCTCCAGAAGGTTAACATCATTGCCTAGATCAGTGGTTCTCAACCTTCCTAATGCCGCGACCCTTTAATACAGTTCCTCATGTTGTGGCCCCAACCATAAAATAATAAAATTATTAGGAAACTCAGGGGTGGGTTCTAACTTACCTCGCTACCGGTTCGCTTCCTCCTGCATTGCGTGGCTGTGCCTTGTGGGTGCGCTTGCGCTTTGAGCGCGCATGCATGTGCAGTGCTGAATTTTTTTAAAAAAAAATTGCAAAAAAAAGCCAAAAACAATCTGGTGATGCATGCGCAGTGCCGGAAATTCAGTTTCTGCGCATGCTCAGAAGTTCGCATGCTACAGTTTTTTTTTTTTTGTAGTGGTCTATTTGCATGTGGGTGGACCCGCCTGGAGACGGATAGAGGAGCGATGTCTCGGTTCCTAAGACCATCGGAAATATGTGTTTTCCGATGGTCTTAGGCGACCCCTGTGAAAGTGTCATTCGACCCCCCAAAGGGGTTCTGACCCACAGGTTGAGAACTGCTGGCCTAGAGGATCATTGGTTGCCCTCTCCCCTCTTTGGAAGAGCTTTATAGCTCCCACTGACTTAAGAAAGTTCAAAAAATTCTTAAAGATCCATCTCATCCTGGGCACCCTTTGTTTTGAACTATTTGAACTCTGGCAGACGGTACAAGATAATAAAAACAAGGACAAATAGGCTGAAAAACAGCTTCTATCCCAGGGCAGTAACTATATTGAATTCTACTGTATGGTGCAATATTAATGCAATATTAGGTTTTCAATTCAATTGTATATAATGTGAAGGATGTGTGTTTGTGTTTTATTTTTATAGTTATAACGTACACTGAAGATGGCATTTAATTTCATTATACAAGGTGAAATGACAATAAAGTAAAGTAAAGTAAAGTAAAGTAAAGTAAAGTAAAGTAAAGTAAAGTAAAGTAAAGTAAAGTAAAGTAAAGTAAAGTAAAGTAAAGTAAAGTAAAGTAAAGTAAAGTGCTATTACTATTGCTAATGTTGGCACCGTAGCCATTTATGTAGTTCAACAATTTGTATATCTTGCTCTAGAAGTATGGTGTCTATACAGGTCTTTTCCTCCGAAAGAGCTAACCAAGAAATTCTATTAACTCTACATTCTTTCAGTTTTGAAATGGATTATCTAGGCAGATCTAAAACAAATACTGAAGCTAACTGTTCAAACAGTCTTTTTTAAACAAATTGCTGAAATTAATTGCTGAAATGCTTTCTAAAAATTGCTCAACTATCTCATGGTGAAAGTAATAATTCCTTATCATGGTAAGTCAATCTGCCATATTTAAAGTAGTTTATGACCTGAAGAGAACATAACCTGACGTCTTGTTCCAAGAATCATTGTGTTTGGATTGTATCAACTTCTCCAAAAAACAGCCTAGCAATTGTATTAGCCATGAAGAGTAGATCATCACCAAAACATTTTGATGGCAGGTGAGGAGGGTGCAGAAATAGGTGGGGCCAGGAGTGTGTGCTGTTATTTTGTTAGTATTTCTTAAACAAGAATCATTAATGTGCAAACCAATCCTCTTGGATAGGCTTCCTCAAGCACTTTGTCTTTCTGCATTCTTTAATTGTACACCAAACTTCAGTCATTGGAGTACCTACTGTGAATGTAATATTCTTGGAGTGGCCAGACCATGCCAGAGGGATTATGACTTCTGGTCTTGGCCCAGTTCAAGACCTGTCACGCAGTGATTTTTTATTGTCTGTTATATGTATATGCAGGGAGATGCATTCTTATTCATTATAATGGTTTATTCCTGAGCACGTGATTGATATGTTCTTGTACGCATGTGTACATTCCGATCTTTCCTTCTGTTCCTGGCTTCCATTGAAGCAAGACCTACCTTTTATATCAGAGATGTAGACTAATGAGGATTTATTGTTTTTGTACCGAAATAAACATTTTACTTAGACTTTTAAACTGCGGTTTCTTTTCTAATGTCTGATGTCCGGGAAAAGATCTATTTCTCCTTTGTGAGATTAATTATCGCCTCTGTCAAGACCTTTCAATTGTTATGCAATCATTGTATTGTTCTGTGGTCTCACTTTCAACTTCAGTAAAACATCAGATCATTTTTGCCCAGCATAGTTTCCTTCATCTTATACTATACTTCTCCATAGTGGTTCCCTCCCTCTGGAAGATTACCCCCATGAAGATAAGATTGGCCCTCACCTTGATACTCTTTCAAAAGGCCCTGGATAGATGGTTTGCTAGAGCCCTTGGAGAACAGTTGAGTGATATATAGCCCATCAAGGGGATTGCTTGATATGGGGCAGGATAGGGAAGGGCTTGTTGAGTTTTGTCTTTGGGGATTTTAATTCTATAAGCTGCCTGGAGGTATTTTGAGTGAGTTGGGCAGTCCTATAAATTTCCTTAATAAAATAAATAATACTTTTTCCTACAGAATTGTATATCAGGTTTCCCTGTTCAAATTCATCTTGCGGGTTTCTACACATTGCTGCTGTTTGTCCAAATCTTCCTTGAACCTTGATTCAATCCTCAGAGAAGTTTGCTGTTTGATAATCCTATTGTGTAAGGTCTGGTCCATGCTATTTATAAACAGGTTGAGCAGTACTGGATCCAGGATCTCACTTGCATGTGTGGTCAGATGGGCAGTCAATAAATTTATAAACGCTATTTGGGAAAATTGTATTATGTATACTGATATATAACAGCACTGCTGTGGCCTAGAGGCGGAGCTCTTGCCTCACAATCAGGAGGTTGTGAGTTCTATCGTAAGTGGAGGCAGATGTAGGGTCTCCTGCGTGGGCAGGGGGTTGGACTAGATGACCTGCAAGGTCCCTTCCAACTCTGTTAATTGTGTGTGTGTGTGTGTGTGTGTGTGTGTGTGTGTGTGTGTGTGTGTGTGTGTGTGTGTGTGTAGCATTTTTTGCTGATAAATGAAAATAAAGGGAGACTATTATAGATCTATTTCGAGCTACTTAGCTCTTGTCAGATAGCCATACCCTTACTGGGATTTGAACCTAGGCTGCCTGCCTTGTAAGGCAGCAGCTTAGCCATTAGGCCACAGGCTCTATTCCCTATCAGCTTTTCACCAGGAAAGGGTTGTATATGTTTTTCTGTCGTATTATCCTGGTTTACCCAAATATGGGAATGTGTGTATGTGTGTGTATTATGTATGTATGTATATATGTATATATGTATGTATGTATGTATGTATGTATGTATGTATGTATGTATCTATCTATCTATCTATCTATCTATCTATCTATCTATCTATCTATCTATCTATATCTATATCTATATCTATATCTATATCTATATCTATATCTATATCCAGTGGTAGGTTCCTACCAGTGCGGTCCACTCTATAGCACCGGTAGCGGCCCGCTGGTGACGTCACAGTACAATTTTTAAACAAATTTTTAAAAAAATTTAAATTTTTTTTAAAAAATTCTTCAATATATTTCTTCAATATATATATATAGATTGGAACACATTATAATTACCATGTACAGTAATACTGTATTTAAAATATATTGACCCAGACAATACACTGTTCACCAAGCATTTATGGATGTTAAAGAAAAAACTATTTAAAAAACCTATTTAAAACTTTAATAAAATAATAATGGCCTGGATTGATTATAAGAAAGCATTTGATTCTGTTCCACACAGCTGGATTCAAGAATGCTTAGACATTTTGGAATGCTGAACATCTAACTTACAATAGATACTATAAATACCACACACAGACCAGCGCACCCTCTACTAGAGGGGAGTTCCCTGAAGATGGGCTCCAGCATGAGTCCGAAAGCTTGGAAGAAAAAACCTCTGGTCCCAGTGACCAACCCAGATTGGATCTTTCAACTTCATCCTGGGAACTGTATATTTGCCTTCATTCAGCAGCAAAAATAACTGGGAACATCAGGTTGACAAAGTTCTTGAAAATGAACAGGTATCATGCAGAAGAAATTCTATTCATAATCCCACCCAATACAGAAGGTGAAACATAATTTTATTTGCATGCAAGCAAGCATGGTATGGTATTGTACTTTGGTGCTGTAACTTGGATCAAAATGATGAGAGGGAAGACAGTCAATCACTTGCAGTGCTTGAGGTTTCTGCTACCTCCCTTATGCCTCTCCAATCTGGACTGTTTGAAGAGGTAACACCTGGGGGAACGGTTACCTTGTACTACCACATTATGCACAAACACATCAGGGGCAGGTTGCTCTCAAAGTTGCTACCGGTGCACTGCGCTCGCATCTCCATGTTTCGTGTGCACGTGCACATGCTACGCGCACGTGCCCCTCGCACAATTTTGCTTCCGCGCATTTTTGCATGCGTAAAAGCAAAAAATCGCCAAAATCTCGTGCGTGCGTGCGTTCCCTCATGAGATTTTGCTTCCACGCATGTGCAGGAAGCAAAAAAAGCCCAAAAATTCTGAAAAAAAGATGGCGTGATGGACCGGTGAAGACGACGGACCGGTGTCACACGCAAATTACGTAATTGGCCGGCCGTTACCGGTGCGGTAGATTGGACCACACCGGTAGGAACCCATCACTGAAACACATCCTTTATTCTCAAGTTAATATTTAACTAGAATTAACAGTTTTTGAAAATGCATAGCAAAAGTATATTTATAGGTGAGGAAACATGTATCAACCATTAACAGCAGTAAAAAACCACGTCATTGAGTGCTGTGTCATCACCAAGAGCGCCCTGTGCATCCTCTACCCTTGTTTTCATTCCACATATACCATTTGAGGGGCAGCTCTGGCTCCATGGGCCAAATTTACCCTTTTTATTGGCAATGCCTCTCAGGCCAACACCATCACTGCAGTTGAACTGGATGTTGTTAACTGCTGTATCATCAAGAATTCCTTGACGTGGCTGCACTTTCAGAGAAAAAGAAACCAGGTAGCCTTTATGGCAGAGTAGTTTTCTGCTCCACTCTCCCCACCTGCCAAAAAAGACAAAGATGGATAAGCATTTTTTAGTGTTTAAATTAAATACTTGTCATCAATCCAAGAGATTCAGGTACAATGGCTAAAATCTTGGGTTAGGAATCAAGTGAAAGTCTACCTTTTGCTATCACTCTGGATCAAAATTTGATAGTCAACCTACAGCTCCGGTAGGGAGCGGCAGATTTCGCAACCGCTCCGGAGTCCTCTCTGCCAGTCCACCCGGCGTGTCGCCATTTTTTTCAGTGATTTTCGGGTGATTTTGCTTCTGTGCATGCGCAGAAGCAAAATCAAGCCGAAATCTTGCAAGGGGATGCGCGCGCGAGCGAGATTTCGGCAAGATTTTGCCTCCGCGCATGCGCGGAAGCAAAATTGCACGAGGGGGGTGCACGCATAGAGAGAGAGCGCACCCCCAAAGCATGGAGATGCGCGTGCATGGCTTCGGCAGCGATGTAAGTGAGCAACCCGCCCCTGGAGAGAAGTATCCTAAGCTATGAAAAGACTCTTCAGCACTTTGCTGCTTTCAGGAAAGGTTTGCATTTCCATTCAATCAAGACTTTTCAGTGGGAGTTAATCCATTTTTAAGTAGTATAAGGGCTCTTAACCAACTTTTAGTTGCTTGTTATTAGTAAGTCAAGCATCCATAAGGTATACAAGGAAGACATAAAAGCAAACCAATGCAGGGGCTTTATTTGATTTTAAGTTTTACCTCTGGACATTGAATATAGAATATCAGAGTTGGAAGGGACCTTGGAGGTCTTCTAGTTATAAGGAAGGCAAATAGATTCATGAACTGCACAATGGGAGAAGTATGTGGGGAAACTAAAGTCCACAAGGGGTCCTGTTGGAGTAAATGCATGCTAGGGAAGAACAACCTAAGGGAGTGAAAGAGATACACTTACTATGGCCCACAAACTATTAGTTACACCATTGCACAACTCAGGAATACAAAAATCTCTCATCCACGTCTCAGCATCAGCAGCTCATTCAGAGAGGTCATCTCCTCCCCCAGTCCTCATGACAAGGACATGAAATATGATAAGAAAGTCAGTTACTCACTTTCCAACTTTAGACTCAATTGCTGTGCCATCATCACAGTACAAGCGGATTCCATTCACAGCTGTATTGTCACCTACAGATCGCTGTTTTTCCATCTAAGAAAATATGACCTTGATAAAGTTCTAGATCAGCCTTTCTCCCTTTGCTGTCCTTCAGATTTCAATTCTCAGAAATTCCAACATTTATCCATAAATATTGGACAATGCATTGGATCAAGATTAGATCTGCCACCCAATATTCCACTCCAAACTCATTACATTATAGAATCAAAAATGTAAAGCATCAACACACTTTACTTCTTGATTGCCTTTCTTGAAAGATAAGATGAAGAACGAATTTTAAGAGAATGTTTAGAAGTGAAGGAGCATCAGAAAAGTAAACTTTTACCTTCAGGGAGAAGGCGTCAGCATAGCCAGAAGTGCAAAATGAAATTGGACCCCATTCACCCCAGGAACACCCATTTGGCACACTGAGCACGGAAGAATACTTTCGAGATTCAGCATTCCACAGGCAGCAGGAGACAGTCAAGAGAAGGGCAGCGCTGGCAGAGAGATCCACGGAAACCATTCTGCTACTTGAAACAGAAAAGTCTTCAGAAATTGTAGCGTCCTATAAACCGGAAATCAGTCATAAACTATCCGCAGTACCACCCTCATGAAATCATGCTTTTCAATTCTTTTCTTTTGTGGCTTTCCATCACCCTTAATTCCAGGGATCTGCCTGTATTTGACCTTGCAGCTTCCTTGGTAAGATTTCACAAACAGTTTGTCACTTCCTCCTTCTGCCTAGAGCTGAGAGAGCGGGACCAACCCAGTTGGCTTTGTACCTAAGACATGACTAGCGCACCAGTCAGTCCCCAGCCTCCTGTCCACAATTAGCAGCTTAGAGGATTTCTGGGTTATAGCAAGAAACCAGAAAGTGAGGTTAACAATAAACTCAAATACATAATTTTCTTAATCTTGCAGAAACTTTAATTCCTACAAAATCAGTCCGAGTTGCTGAGCTGAGAAAGCTATGCCGAGAAACAATTTGTATTATTTCCATCATTTGTACAATTCGTTGCATTCCATCCTTTCTGTTTATCTCCTCTAAAAGTAACAAAAAGGTGTAATTAGACAGATGATCCAACTTTGATATTTGACTTTTAGAAACCAACAGAATCTAACTTTGGAATGAGAGATGAAAGCAGTCTGGTAACGAAGGAGGGAATTTATGACTCTGCTGCTGTGGCCTAGAGGTGGAGCTCTTGCCTCACAATCAGGAGGTTGTGCGGTCAATCCTAGGTAGAGGCAGATGTAGGGTCTCCTGCTTGGGCAGGGGGTTGGACTAGATGACCTGCAAGGTCCCTTCCAACTCTGTTAAACTATGATATATAACATTAGCATATGACATGTAACATATAACAAAATATAGCATTGATACTAAGCAGCACAATATGTAAAACCAATCACTGGATGATTTTGAGACAGTCCCTCTCACCTCAAGATTTCTGCCAAGACTGTTGGGGGGGAAATGAGGGATGGGCTTCTGAATGGAAGGAGTAAAAATAAGCAAGTAAGTAAGTAAGTAAGTAAGTAATTTGCCCAGCACCTTTCATTGAGGAAATCCTGCTTTTGGACTCTATGAAAATGCCTAGAAATTCTAGAAGGCCAGTTTGGCTTCTGACACATGGGTTGTATTGGGATTAGTCTTGCCCACAAGGCCATCACTTTGTACATAGGGGAGATTGCCAAGCCAGCCATTTTGCAACTGTGCCCATTAAATGTTTTCAACATTCGAAATTGGCACACGCACCAAAAGATTGTCTCTTGCTCCCTTAATGTTTTTTTATCCTTTCTTATTCTGTAGCTTTTGTATGTCACACTGTATAGACTCCTTAGCCTTGTCTTTTGCTTTGCTTTAATTTCTCAGTCTCTCCCTCTTTCTGAAATGCGAAAGGCATCTCTCACTTTTACGTTCACACGAATACTTAGAGCAAGAACAAGTTACCCATATTCCACTAAAACCACCCATATTTTCTACTCTTCCAAACAACTAGATGTATGTAATTCTGACTTAATCTCCACTGATCTCCTTTTGACTGCTTTCTGCACTTACCGTCTTCCTGCACTTAATGTTCCTATAGCCAGAATGGGAAAGATTTTAAATGGAACAACTGTTTGTAGGCAGGACAGAAGTAGGGGCAGGGACATGAAATCTGAGCACCTTCTGTGTCCTTCACTGGATGGAGCCATGAATTTTTTTTAAAAAAATGATTGTCGTTGCTATCTGAAAATAAGGTCTAATTTATTTGCATTTTATTTTAGTCCACTGAATGCTTAGGTGATGCTTAGTTTAATGTTAGTTTAGTTTAATTGAGCCGAGGTGGCGCAGCGGTTAGAGGCAGGTACTGCAGGCCACTTTAGCTGACACTGATCCACAGGTCAGCGGTTCAAATCTCACCGGCTCAAGGTTGACTCAACCTTCCATCCTTCCGAGGTAGGTAAAATGAGGACCCAGATTGTTGGGGGCAATACATTGCTTACTGGTGTAAACTGCTTAGAGAGTGCTTGCACTGTGAGGCGGTATATAAATCTCACAAAATAAATAAATAAATAAATAAATGTTTATTTTAAGGTTGTTTAGTTTTATGATGTTTATTAAAGATGCTGAACTATAAAAACTATAAAAACAACAGTGAACATCAGGAAGGATGCACATTAATGATACACATAATGTGTATCATTATTAGAAATCTATAAGTTGATTGAATGTAATAACTATGATTATTTCTACTACCTTTATTTGTACTAGAATGTATGACATCCAGGTGTCACACTGTTCACGCATTGATATCAGTGGTGGGTTGCTCCCGGTTCGGCCCGATTCTGCAAACTGTAGCAGCGGTGGCGGGAGGCTCCGCCCACCCACCCAAGACGCTTCTACACATGCGCAGTAGCAATGGGTTTTAGAACCCACTACTGATTGATAAGTTAATTAAAAAAATAAAAAACTTGGGGAAGGAAGAAGGGGATTGACAAGCCCCATATGGAGTGAGGAGGAGGAGGAGGAGGAGGAGGAGGAGGGAGGGAGGGAGGGAGGGGTTGATGCCATTATTTGTGAAAGAACCTAGAGATATTTTTTAAGTGTTGTCTATTCTAGAAGTTTATTGTTTGGTATATTGTTAGAACTGAGACTATTAGGTAATTTCACTCACTCAATTGTGCATATTGTGATCACACAGAGAGATTTTATATATTTCCACTCTTGAAACGACAGGAAGTCACAATGCTAATTTTTAATAATTACAGTCAGAAGAGACTTGGGAATCCTACAAATGATGGGGATGGGGCATGAATTGCTTACTTCTGCAATGAGCCCTAATTTGTGCAGCACAACAGAAGTTTACATAGTTATCCAGCCATTAGAAAGAATAGATTTCTTTCTTTTTACTACAATATTGTGTGTGTGGTTTTGAGGGAAGACAAAATTATTAACCATATTATTAACCAAAGCTAATCTCATTGTCATTCCAAGAACAGCTGCATAGATGCAGCAAATTCAACAACTGTGACTGTGTGAAATGTTTTTGTGAAGTTTCCGAAAGATGTCCTAATTAATTCATGAGCCATGAGCCAAACTCCAAAAGAAATATAAAGATTTATTATGAGCGACATTTCGGCAATACTCCGATGCAGTCAGAACTGAGCCCACGTAGGCTGGGCACCCTCATGACCCTGTTTCCTCCCTTCTCATTGGACATGTCATAAATCACATTATCCAATGAACCATGTTGGTGGGCTGTGAACCCCACATCCCTCCTTCTGACTCCGGTAACCCAGGACACAATCAGTAAAGGAAACATTTGTAGTGCAATCAGCCACTCCTTCAGCTCTCCCCCACACCTTGTCTCATGGCAACTTGAAAGCTTTGCAAGTTGACATTCAGCTCCCCTCACTTCTGGAAGGTGACCTGCACAAAGCAAAAACAATTTGAGTACAGGTATAGAATTTAGGGATGCGACCTCCCCCCAAACTTATTTGGATTTCCCTCATGAAATTTGGCTATAAGATGATCAGCCTGGATGTTCCTACTCTGTACCCAAGATGCCTCTCATAAGGGGTAACCCTTCTACTTGATTAAGTATTGGAGTTGTCTCCGATGCCACCTCGAGTCGAGGATTCGTTGCACCTCATAGTGGGTCTGGCCCCCTACCAGCAGGTGTCGCCAGGTTAGCAGAGCCCATCTCACCACAAACGCCTCTTTTTCCCAGGCTGCCCATCGTCGCTCTGTGTCCATGAGCTTACGGGAGGTGTAGGCGCAGGATTGTAGATTTCCTTGTCTATTTCTTTGAAGTAGCACTGCTCCCACTGCCACGTCACTGGCATCTGCTTGGATGATGAAGGTTTGTTCAGGGTCGGGGTGTTTTAACACTGGTTCTTTTGCAAACAGTTCTTTCAGTGTTTCAAATGCCTTTTGGCAGGTTAGGTCCCACTGTAGGGGCTGTCCCGGCCAGGGTTTTGTTCCTGGGTTCCCTGTTTTTAGGCAGTTTGGCAATCTTCGTGAAGGAAGGGATGAATTGCCTGTTGACGTTTGCAAACCCTAGAAAACTTTGTAGCTGTCTGTGGGTGCGAGGGGGTTGCCAGCCTAGGGCAGCTTGTACTTTGGCTTGGTCCATCTCTATTCTCTCACTTGACACTCGGTAGCCCAGGTAATCTAGCCATGTGCGGTGGAATTCACATTTTGATAGTTTGGCGTACAGGTTGGTTGTCAAAAGTTTTTCTAGTACCTGGTGGACCAGGGGTATATAATTGTCCATGGTCTCAGTGTAGATGAGGATATTGTTCATGTAGACCAGGACCCCCTTATAGAGGTGCTCGTGCAGCACTTCGTTTATTAGTTTCATGAAAATTACTGGGGGAGCCTGCAGGCCGAAAGGCATTACTTTGAGTTGGAAGCTCTCTAGGGGGCAGTTGAATGCTGTCTTCCATTCGTCCCCCTCCCAGATGCGGACTCGGTAGTATGCTTCTCTAAGGTCTAACGTGGTAAAGATCTTTCCCTTGGCCAGGTAAGTTAGCATGTCCTTCATGAGGGGGACGGGGTATAGGTTGTGTACACATACACAGTTTATCCCCCTGAAATCAACGCATAATCTCATAATATTTTTAACTATTCAATTTTTAATTTTTTTAACTTTGTTTTTAAATTGCTGTTTATTATCTAGTGTTCTTACATAATGCTGTACGCCGCCCTGAGTCCCTCGGGAATAGGGCGGCATAGAAGAACCAATAAATAAATAAATAAATAAATAAATAAATAAATAAATAAATAAATAAATAAATAAATAAATAAATAAATAAATAAATAAATAAATAAATAAATAAATAAATAAATAAATAAATAAATAAATAAATAAATAAATAAATAAATAAATCCATCTTTTTTTTCTTTGAATAAGACTGGTGCTGCGACCCGTGGCTTGGCTGGTTCAATGAACCCCCTTGCTAGGTTTTTGTCTATGTATTTGTGCATTTCTTGCATTTCCTGGGTGTCATAGCGTACAGTTTAGGTTTGGGTAGTTTTGCCCCAGGGATGATCTCGCTGGCGCAGTCTGTCTCATGGTGGGGAGGCAGGATGTCACACTTGGCCACGCCCCCATGGCCACACCCACCCAGCAATGGGGCAGAGAACCGGTTGCTAAAAAATTTCAATCCCACCCCTGTATTTATCTCATATAGTCTTGCCACTGTAGCCATTCAATTAAAAAATGTGCATAACACTATGTCTATGTCTAATATTTCTCCAGAAGAGTTAACCAAGAAATTCTACTGACTCTACGTTTACTGTCTTTAAGTTTTGAAATGGATTATTTAGGTGAATCTAGAACAAATGCTGAAGCTAACTGCTCAAAATATGCTTTTTGAACTGATTGCTGAAACTAATTGCTGAAATGATTTCTGAAAATTAACTGTCAGAACGAATTGCTGAACTATATCACGGTAAAATAATAATCTCATGGAAACTTTTTCTAATCAGTTGTAGTCAATCTGCCATATTCAGTGTAACTTATGACCTGAAGAGAACATGTCCTAATGTCTTGTTCCAAGAATCCTTGTGTTTGGATTGCATGGACTTCTGCAGAAAACAGCCCAGCAATGGTATTAATCAAGAAGAGTAGACAATCACCAAAAGATTTTGATGGCAAGTGAGGAGGGTGCACAGTAAGTGGGACAAGGAGTGTGTGCTGTTATTTTGTTAACAAGGGATGGGAAGGGGAAGGTTTGATATAAAAAAACAAAAGCATTCTGCTTCTATAGCTTTATATTTTTTTCTAGTATTTGTTTGGAAACTAGTTGAGTCGGCAAGAGTAGTTAATGTGCAAACCAATCTTCCTGGATTGTCTTCAGGCACTTTGTCTTTCTGCATCCTTTGTTTTAGATCAAAAGTCAGTCATTGGAGTACCCAACCTTAGTTCATAACCTCCTATGGGCACCACCAGATGTTCCTCAGCCATCCTCTCCTTATTCTCCAGACTCAAATGTCAATTTTTATCAAACATTTTTTTGACAGTGGATACTCAAAATTCCCCCCAAATTTAAAAAGGTGTTCCTCTAAATTCTCTCCAATTATGTGGGTTGCTCAGGGTTGTTTTTTAAAACATTGGAGTGACCAGTTTTCCTTATCTTCCTTCTTTCTTTTTTTCTTTTTTCTTCCTTTATGTTGTACTTTTCATGAATTAATTAGGAACAGCAACAACAGTGTTATATAGGGTGTAAATATACCCCATTTTAACTGAGCAGGCAAATCAAAATCCTCACTTTTCACAACTGCAACAGCAGAGCAGAACAAATATTTAAGTAATTGCTACATCGATGTTTTGTCTTTGTGCCAATCATAATGTCAGAGTGTGCACAGCTTTACTACATGAGACAACCCAGGAGCAATAATAACAAACAGAAATTTGTAATAAATAGTGGTGTTATCTACAAAAGAATATATACTATACATACATGTACTACAGACAGAGGTCAAACAAGCAGCAAATTACAGCAGGGAAGAACACACAGCAAGAGAGAGAGAGACCCTAACAGGGCCTCTTCTTATTATACAGGCTCTTAAAGGGATAACAGCCAAAAATCTTGCTAACTCATTCCCATCATTATAACATTGCATCAGCTTGTCAGCTCTTAAATCACTACCCTGACACATAAAGATATCAGTGACAGGCATTACCAGATCTAATATTACCTCTACTGAGATCACACATCAAAAATCTAAATATCTGCCTATATTTAATATACTAAAGGTGTAATAAAGGTCTACTAAAAAAACCTCCAATACTTCAGAGGCTTCATTGTGAGGTTCATTCAACTTCCAAAGGAGACATTGGAATGGGCAATGTCCAGAGGTAAAACTTAAAATCAAATAAAGCCCCTGCATTGGTTTGCTTTTATATCTTCCTTGTATACCTTATGGATGCTTGAGCTGCGAATAACAAGCAACTAAAAGTTGGTTAAGAGCCTTTATACTACTTATAAATGGATTATATGATTATATAATAGGTCTCGGTATCTTCAACTCCCAGTGAAAACTCTTGATTGAATGGAAGTACAGGTCTTTCCTGAAAGCAGCAAACGTGCTGAAGAGTCTTTTCATAGCTTAGGAACAACTCTAGAAATAGTTCTCTCCTAGCATTGACAAATGGACCTTGAAACCTAAGCCTTATTCAAGAGTAGCATGACTATCTAAAAACTGAGATTCAATTCCCTGGCCATCCAATACCTGTTTAAAATCCTTCAGTGAAAGAGTCTACAATCTCTCAGGCAAAGTGGTCCATTACTGTTTCTTTTGCAATTAGGAAAACCTTCATAATTTGAACTCATTATTCCTTGTATCCTGTTGTAGAATGAAACCCACAAACCTTCCCCCTTTTCTGCATTTCAGCCCTTGAAATACTTGACAATATACTATCATGTTGTCCGATAATTTTCTCTTTTGTAAACTAAACATACTCAATGACTCCAACCATTCCTCATATCTATTTCCCTGAAGCCCGTTAACATCACAATTGCTTTCTTCTGTACATTCAGTTCATCAATATTCTTCCAAAAACAGAATGTTCAGAACTAAATGCAATATTCTTGGAGTGGCCAGACCAACAGACCATAAAGAAGGATTATGACTTCTGATCTTGACCCAGTCCAAGGCTTTTCAATTGTTTTAAAACTTATAACTTTTAGCTGCCATATCATCAAGTAGTCCTTTATGCTCTACCATGTTGTCAACATGTTCTACCATACTGCGACATATCATTGAAATGTATCTGGAAATTACATTTGTTGCTAAATACAGCAACTAGCCTATAACCTGGTTCAAGAGATAGAGATTAGTGCAAGAAAATACTCACTGATTGGCCACTTAGTTTCAAGGCTTAATACTGAGTTCATTGTTAACTTAAGACTTTTGGCTATCTAAGGGACATTTTTGGCAATTTGTCTAGCTAATCAGATCTGTGGGACCTCTGTTTTTTGGCAATATAGGGGGAGAGAATCTCCTGCATTGGGGACACAGTTATGAAATGCAGGCATCTCATTGTAAAGTTTCTTAGTCTTTTAACAGTTGATTGATTTTAGTATTACATTAACAAACCAATGCGTACTCTATTGCACACTTCAAATTTTATTAGCTACTTGAAGTACTCACCAAAACAATAAAACAAAGTAGAAAGCAAATAAATGAATATGCCAACCCATAAATAAGCAGCTTTTGATCTTTCTGAATTTTGGTTGAGCCTCTTAGTGTTCTTCATATATAATGCAAAAAACAAAAAAATTGAAAGAAAGAAAGGAAAAAAGGAAAAAAGAGAAAAAATTGTGAAGAAAGCAAGAGGCATGCTGAATCTTGCCTCCATATTTCCTAACCTTAAATTGAAAGGAAAGATTTGTGACAATCTAGATTGCGCAAAGCACCTGACCATGGGGGATTGTAGTCATGTTCTGCCAAATGAATTTATATAGGGAGGATAGGTTTTAGGAAAAATATTGTGGTTTCCTTTGCAAATAAATGGGGTGGTAAGAAGAGAAGAGTAGCTGGAACTCATTATTGGAATCAGGGGTGGTCAAATGCAGATGACATTCCTGAACAGGCACAGAGAATATATATGCTTATCTTGCAGAAAAGAAGATTGAAAGGAGATACGATAACAAGATTCAAATATCTATAACATTGTCATATAGAGGGACTATATTTCTTCTCTGACATCCTTTAGAACAGTAGCAGAACCACTGGATTTAAAGAATCAGAAAGAGATAAGGTTCTCCAGTTAATTAGGAGAAATTTCCTAATGGAAAGAGTTATCAGCCAGTGGAAAAGGTTGATTCATAAAGACTGTATTTTTCTGTATTCTTCTTCTCATCCTTCCTATTACCTATCTCTTTCTACTTATGCCTATTACCTTGTTGCTTGTATCTTTTCAATTTATATTGTTTTATTTCGTTTCCTTTAGTATGATTTGATTGCTTATTTAGTATCCTATGACTATCACTAAATGTTGTTTCTTATTATTCTTGATTAATGTATTTTTATGTACATTGAGAGTTTATGCACCGAAGACAAATTGTGTGTCCAAACACATCATATATCAAAAACGTCATATACCAAAATGTCCTTCCTGTGAATGACTACTTCAGCTTCAACCGCAATAATACACGAGCACATAATAGATTCAAACTTAATATAAACCGCTCCAAACTCGACTGCAGAAAATACGACTTCAGCAACAGAGTGATCAATGGCTGGAATGCACTACCTGACTCTGTGGTTTCTTCCCCTAACCCCAAAACTTTAACCTTAGATTGTCTACAGTCGACCTCTCCCCATTTCTAAGAGGTCTGTAAGGGGCGTGCATAAGCGCACCACTGTGCCTACCATCCCTGTCCTACTGTCCTATTGTCCTCTTTTATCGATACTTTTTACTTATGTTATGTTTATACAAACAACTACTATACTGTACATGCTTGACAAAATAAATAAAAAATAAAAAAATAAAAATAAAAAAATCTGGCCAATAAAGAATTCTATTCTATTCTATAAAGTGGTGTGTTCTCTCTCATTGGAGGTCTTCAAAACATAGGTTAGATAGCCATCTGTCCAAAACTATTTGTCAGCAACTCTATCCAAGCAGGAAATGTAGATGTGCTGTGATAGCTCCTCAACTTCTAGGTTTCTGTGCTGTTGCCTTGAACAATTTAAATAGAGAGGAGGACTATCAAATGTCATCTATGTGATAGTTAACTATTAGTTGTAGCCATTCCTCTCACAGGCAGTAGAAAAGAATATGACTTCTATTGATTGGATTACATAGAGCAGTGATGGCGAACCTTTTTTGGTTCGCGTGCCAAAAGGGGGGGGAATGCGGGGGATCACGTGTGTGCGTGCCCACACTCATAATTCCATGCACCCCCGCACATGCACGCATGACCCCCCTGCTCCCAGCATGCAATGGCACGCCCATTTTTCGCTCTCCTCAGGCTCCAGAGCCTTTCTAGGAGCCTGGGGAGGGCAAAAATGGCCTTCCCCACCCCCTCTGGAGGCTGGAAACAGGCTGTTTCCTGACTCCCAGTGGGCCCAGAAGGCCTGAAAATCAGCCGGCTGGTGCACACATGCACGCGGGACCTGAGCTCGCGTGCCCACCGATATGGCTCCGCGTGCCACTTGTGGCACCCGTGCCATAGGTTCGCCATCACGGACATAGAGGAAACAACTAAAAAAAAGGAATGTCCTTAAATTTGAAATAGTACTATTTATAACATATTTTATGATGATAATCTAGAAAAATCCCTATATCTTACATGGTTTAATAAATACTAAAAAATTGACAATATAGCATATGAGGGGCCTCATAGAAATCTATTGTTACATTTTTGTTTTTTGCTTTTTTTTAAAAAAATCAACCTAATGTTTATCAAAGTATGAATGGCTATACCCAAGAAAAAACTTAAGGCAGGCTTCTTGTAGTTCAAGAGTTAGTATGCAACAGTAGTAGCTACTCTTTTTCAAAATCATCAAAATTGTCAGCCACAACCATGTCTAATTGCATTGTATGCCATAATGTAATGTGTTTGTTTTTATAACAAAAATTGGCATTTAGTTTCAATAGATTACTTGTTAAAATGGAAGAAAAGCTGATATTATATACTTTTCTTTTGTTTTCTTGGATCCTACTCCCTTGGCTGAAGGTAAAAAGCACCAAATGATTTAGACCTTCCTTGTATGGGAGCTTCTGTAATTCCCCAGTCATTCTGCTTCTCTTTTCTGTGTAAAATTAAAATGCAAGAGGGTAAGGTTAAACAGAAATGAAAGGGGAAAGAATAGACTATGACAATTGAATCAGAATCTTTTCTTTTAAGTTTTTTATTTATAAGAACAGATAAAAGAACAAAAAGGCAAAACATACAGTAAACATAAAATAAACAAGTACATGACGGATCTTGATCTAGTATACATATTTACATTCCGGTGATTTACATCTCATTGTTTGTCTTAAATTACAAAAAGTGAGTTTTATAGTTTTGTTTTTTTCTTTCATCTCCACCATTTCAGTTTTCAATCTTGGTTTTCCTTTCTCCCAATCAATGATACAATTTGTTCCAGGTTTCGGTATATTTTGTTTCATCTTTTCCCTTCATTTCTAACGTTAACCTATCCATTTCGGCACATGATAGTATTTTATGTAAAGTTTCTTCTTCTGTGGGTATGTTTTGTTTTTTCCAATTTTGAGCATAAATTAGCCTTGCGGCAGTCAGTATATGTAACATTAAATATAATATATTTTTGTCATATTTATCCATCGTTATTCCTAATAGAAAAAGTTCTGGCTTAAGATCCAATTTTATTTTTAATATTTCTTCCAACCATTGTTTAATTATTATCCAAAAGTCTCGAGCTCTGTGGCATTCCCACCACATGTGGTAATATGTACCTAGTTGTGTTTTGCATTTCCAACATAGTGGAGAAAGGTGTGTGCCCATTTTTGCTAGTCTTGTTGGCGGGAAGTGCCATCTGTAAAACATTTTATATAGATTCTCCTTATATGAAGTGGCCAATGTTAATTTTTGATTTCTTTGCCATAATTCTTCCCATTTTTCTAAAACAATATTAAACCCAAAGTCTCATCATGGTTTCTTTAACCTGTTCTTCAAATAGGGTACGTTCTAGGAAATATTGATAAGTTTTTTTAATTGTTTTTTCTTCTGGCGGCCCTAAAATTATTTTATCTAATTCTGTTGGTTCCATTGAATCAGAATCTTAAAATATGTCAGATGTTTGTAGTCGGCTTTTACAACAGCAAGAATTGGTAGCATCTTATCACTTAGCTATCACTTAGAAGAGATGAAAAAGCCATTTTGACTGACTGACCCTTAAAACTTGACAAAAAATTAAGGGAAATTTAAGGAAGGACTTGTTGATATTGGCTGCCTCGTGACTCGCTATTTCTCCCAACAGAAACAGGAGGTCATGTGGTAAAGTCACATGGCTTTCTAGTTACTCATCGGCTTTAGTATTCAGTGTGTCTTCCACAACAATGTACCGATGAGGACAAAAATATCACTATACAAGGTAAAGAGCTGTCAGCCCTTCATGGAAAGCTAGATCAGGAAACAGGCACTACCCAAATTTGATATATTTGTATGTAAGGTACTCATTTTATGTGTTAATGGCTACATTTTGCTTCTTTATATCAATTTATTTGTGTCATTTTTTCATGTGTCCTATTTCCTTGCACTTGTTGACAAATATAAATATATATATATATATATATATATATATATATATATATATATATATATATATATATATATATATATATATATATATATATATGAGAATGAATGAATAAAAAATAAATAAGTAAATAAGTAAGTAAGTAAGTAAATAAATAAATAAATAAATAAATAAATAAATAAATAAATAAATATAGTGTATAGAAACAGAATTCTGATAAGGTAACAGCATTTCCCATCCCCTTAAACACAAAGAATTAAAACTGGGCATCCTTTAGTTTCTTTCCCATGCTTTCTTATTTACCCAGACTGGGCTCACATTTTGTTCTAGGTCATCAAATGTTTTCTCCAAGGTCATCTCTGTACAGGTAGGTAGAACATTTATATTTATTGCACATTAAAAGGTGTAAGGAAGATTATGACTGCAAAGATTTCATTTAAATAGACAAATGAAAGGGTTAAGATTAATATCTCCCCATTGGACAATTCCCATGGGACCATGGTTTCCCCCTGACATATCTTTACAGCCAGGGCAGGAGGATCATCTGAGAACATCTATAAGAAGGGATTTAATATTGCTTGTATTAGATAATCTTAAAGGGACGACAAGATCTACAGCCTCTTAGTCACAAAATTCACTTTGGACCAGTACTGGGAGTATTCACAGAGGGTATTTAGCCATGGCTTCTGTTCCAATCCTGGAATGGTGGGTCAATGACTGAGGCAACCAGGCTTCTGTGCTAACAGCTCTTTTATTTAATCAACAAGTAGCTAACAGGTTGCCAACACGCGGCAGCTAAAACACGGGTGCTCTCAGCTGATGGCAACATGAGGTCCTGTTTGACAGCTCCTTACATAGTGAGCTGTCAAACAGGTAGCCAATCAGGAGACAGCAACGCGCTCCCTGTCGAGGGCGGACCTGAGTGGAAATTACCGTACATAACAGCTTCATTAACCACAGTTTGTCAAATAAGTTGAGTTGTCTGGGTTAATTTCCATTAAGTCTTAAAGCATGGTTTTTAAACCACAGTGGTCTGCTTCACAGATCACTCTTGGGCTTAAGACTGAATGCAAAATGGGAGAAAAAGAACTGAAATAATGGGATAAATTAGATAAATTAAATCTATGTAATGTACAAAAACAGACTTCACTCTCTTGGGTCTTCTCTTTAAAAGCTCAAAAATGATGGTTCTAATCATTTTGTCAGATTATCAAATCCAAATATATCAATCTGAGAGGAAAAGGAGTGACAACATTAGAATACTTTGATTTCCAATCTGATAAATTGAAATGACAACAGCTGAGCCATTGCTCTGTCTATTCCCAGGTTTTTCCCTGTTTCTCTTAGTCTGGAATAAATAGACATTAGCCCCATAAATTTGCCATGAACTAAGTTGCATATACATTTAGGGTTCCCCTGTTAAACTCTGACATTTGAGGATGCCAATTTAATCTCATCCCTTTCTCGCTACCTTGATAATTTCAAAACCAAAATGGAAGAGAAGATGCTGTCAACACTTTAAATGAAGAATCAGCTACACTATCATTGCCTCTCAAGAACTGATCCTAGCTAGAAATGTATCCTATCATAGAACGAAAACATGGTTTTAATTTATCTAATGAAGAATACAGTTAGTTTAGTATAAACATTTGGTATAACAAAATGCAGCAAAGGTCTTGATACTCCAACCAAAATACTACTGGATATCAGGGGTCTCCAATGTTGGCAACTTTAAGACTTGTGGACTTCAACTCCCAAAATTCCTCAGCCAGCAAGCAACTGGACATTCAGAGTACTAACAACCAGATAACTACAAAGAATATAAATTCTTCCATCGCCCACCATTCAGTCGGAAGTACAGAAGCGTATTGAAAGAAAGAAGCGGCTTTGAAGATGCAACGTAATTTTATTTGCATGCAAGCAAGCAGTAATATAGTATTGTAGTTTGGTACTGTGACTTGGATCAAAATGATGAGAGGGAAGACAGTCAATTACTTGCAATGCTTGAGGTTTCTGCTACCTGCCTTATGCCTTCCCAATCTGGACTGTTTTGAACACCTGGGGGAACGGTTATCACATTATGCACAAATACACCCTTTATTCTCAAGTTAATATTTAACTATAATTAACAGTCTTTGAGAATGTATAGCAAAAGTACATTTGTAGGTGAGGAAACATGTATCAACCATTAACAGCAGTAATAGCAAGCAGTAATATAGTAATATAGTATTATAGTTTGGTGCTGTGACTTGGATCAAAATGATGAGAAGGAAGACAATCAATCACTTGCAATACTTGAGGTTTCTGCTACCTCCCTTATGCCTTTATGTATATATTTAGCCTTTCTTACAGCAGAAAAAATTCGCATCATTGAGTGCTGTATCATCACCAGCGCCCTGTGCATCCTCCACCCTTGTTCTCATCCCACATATGGCACCTTGGGGGCAGCGAACGCTCCATGGACCCCATTCACCCCAGGTCATGGCAAGGCCCATCAGGCCACCACTATCACTGCAGGTGAACTGGATGTTGTTAGCTGCTGTATCATCATTCTGTTTTTGACTTGCTTCCACTCTCAGAGAAAAAGAAACCAAGTGACCTGTCATGCAGTATTGTTTTTTGGTCCATTCTCCCCACCTACCAAAAAAGAGAAAGATGGATAAGCATCACTTTAGTGTGTAAATTAAACACATGTCATCAGTCCAAGAGATTCAGGCACAATGGCTAAAATCTTGTGCTAGGAATCAAGTTAAAGTCTATTTACACAATTCTGGGTCAAATTTGATAGTCAACCTAATTCTCTGAGCTATTGTAGAAAAAAAAAGTTGGAAAAGGGGGTCTTGTGGCTGCTGGCATAAACTGGGATAAAGAATACTTCCCTTGATCTCCTTCTCAAGACTTCTCCTAATCCATGTTCAGAATCCATTACAACACGGACTTCTCATTCCACAAATTGAACTATTGTAAGAACCATTTCCCCTGAAAAGAAGACCTCTTCCTTTTATTACCCACTAGTGAAGAGGTGAGTCATTGTTTAACTAGAAAATCCCCTGTGGAAATCCAGTGCCTCAAGTCTGGGGTTACCTTTTTACATTAAATATGGCGTTCCACAGGAAAATAGAATTCTCCCTCTGGCTGTCATGTGGCTCTTCCCCATGGTTTTATTTGGGGAGAGAGGATTTTGCAATAAAGAAATTTAGAACATCTCATATGTCCAATGCTGCCCTAATCCTGATTTGAGGCACTTTGATTGCTGAGACCTTCATTTGCAATTTTATTTATTTATTTATTTAAATGGATTTCTATGCCGCCCAACACCCGGGGGACTCTGGGCGGCTCACAACATATCAGAATCCATTCCACAGTATAAAAAATACAATAATTAAAAAATACAAAAATTAAGAGTATCTCACATTCACAATCAAGGGGGGAGACCCATATCTAGTCTAGTTGGTCTCACTTTCACCCCGCCTGCTGGAAGAGCCAGGTTTTTATTGGTTTACGGAAGGCCAGCAGGGTGGGGATAGTCCTGATCTCTGGAGGGAGTTGGTTCCACAGGGAGGGAGCTCCCACAGAGAAGGCTCTCCCCCTCGGCCCCGCCAACCGACATTGCTTGGTCGATGGGACCTAATTAGATAATTGGATAAACAGGTAAAAGGTATTGCAAATATTTATTTATTTATTTATTTATTTATTTATTTATTTGTTTGTTTGTTTGTTTGTTATGAACCTAATTAGATAATTGGATAAACAGGTAAAAGGCATTGCAAATATTTATTTATTTATTTATTTGTTTGTTTGTTTGTTTGTTTGTTTATTTATTTATTATTTCTTTTTATATGCCGCTCAACTCCACACGGACTCTGAGCGGCTGACAAGAATACAAGAATACAAATAACATCAATATAAAAGAGCATTTAAAAACAGAATTTGAAAAACAAAATAACAATTAAAAAAACATTCAATCATCCAATCATTT
Organism: Diadophis punctatus similis; assembly: GCA_023053685.1. Lineage (NCBI taxonomy): Eukaryota > Metazoa > Chordata > Lepidosauria > Squamata > Dipsadidae > Diadophis > Diadophis punctatus. The sequence goes on along the minus strand of JALIGW010000016.1, from coordinate 9,052,741 downwards.
CATTTCATGGGCCAATATCAATAAAACATTCATTGGCCCCAGGCTTGCCGAAAAAGCCAGGTCTTCACAGCTTTTCTGAAGGCCAATAAGGTGGGGACAGTCCGGATCTCGGGGGGTAGTTGGTTCCAGAGGGTAGGAGCCACCACAGAGAAGGTCCTCGCCCGCGGGTCCGCCAGCTGACATTGTTTAGCTGACAGGACCCGGAGCAGGCCAGCTCTATGTGATCTAACCGGTCGCAGGGAGGTATGTGGTAGCAGGCGGTCCTGAAGATACTCTGGCCCTGAACCATATAGGGCTTTAAAGGTGATCACCAACACCTTGAATTGCGTCCGGAGACCAATGGACAACCAATGCAGCTCGTGCAAGATGGCAGTAGTGTGGGTGCATCTAGGTACACCCACAACAGCATGTGCAGCTGCATTTTGCACCAACTGAAGTCTCCAAATACTCTTCAAGGGTAGCCCCATGTAGAGCACATTACAATAATCAAGCCATGCGGTGACAAGGGCATGAGTGACCATGAGAAGTGCCTCCCAATCCAAGTAGGGTCGCAATTGGTGCACAAGACAAACTTGTGCAAAGGTCCCCCTAGCCACAGCTGACAGATGTTGGTCCAATTTAAGCTGTGGGTCTAGGAGGACACCCAAATTGCGAACCCATTCCAAGGGGATTAGTTTTTCACCCCCCCGAACCAAGGAGGGACTGTCGACCAAGTCCTTAGAGGGCATTATCCATAGCCACACAGTCATCTCCGGGTTGAGTTTCAGCCTGTTGACTCCCATCCAGATCCTCACATCACAGTTACTATCATTCTTTAATCCAGTAACAAAAATGTTCCCTATAATACCGGTAGTGACTGAATAGCCTGGAATTTGATTTTGAAGAGCTATGGCCAGGATTCAAGTATATGACATTAATAACAACCACATTCCTATCCTTCATAAGCAACTCTTGCACACATAGCTCAGCACTGCAGTCCATGTCTCCTCACAAAGAGAGTTATGAGAAAGGCAAATAGATTCATAAACTGCATAATGGGAGAAGTGTGTGGGTGGCTAAAGTCCACAAGGGGTCTTGTTGGAGTAAATGCATGCCTTGTGGGAATGAATTCATATCAGGGAAGAATGATAGAAGGGAGCAAAAGAAATACACTTACAATGGCCCACAAACTATTTGCTACACCTCATAGCTGTTCATTCAGAGAGGCCATTAAAGAACACTTTCAGGGCCTTCCCCTTCTGAAACCAGCAATGTTGATTTTCAGGATTGTGTAGCATTGAACTAAGCACTAGTCCTCTCCCATTCTTCATGACAAGAAAATGCAATATGATAAGAAAGTCAGTTACTCACGCTCCAACTTTAGACTGAATTACTGTGCCATCGGTACAGAACAAGCGGATTCCATTCAAAGCTGTATCGTCATCTGACCCTTGTTTTTCTTCCACCTAAGAAAATATGACCCTGATAAAGTTCAGCCTTTCTCCCCTTGCAGTCCTTCAGATTTCAATTCTCAGAATGCCAACATTTACCCATAAACATTGGACAATGCATTGGATCAAGATTAGATCTGCCACCCAATACCCCACACAAAACTCAAAGCCTGGGGAGCGTGGCCAGCGCCGGAGCAGCACGGAGTTCCCCGCTCTCCATTGGCGAACCCCGAATTCCAGCCGCCAGGAGACCCGGTACCAGCTGGTATGGGTCAGAACCTCCCTGGAGGGGAGGGGCACAAGAGTGATACCATCGGTGGACTGGGGGTGGTGGCAAACCCGCCAGGGAGCCGACATAATCTCCCGGTCGTCCTAGCTTCAGCGGTCACAAGCGAAAGGAGAAGATTAGAAAGATCATGAGTCAACTGGGCAAGAAGATTGAAGTACAGAGCTGGAGAGAGAGAGAGAGAGAGAAGTAAAGAAGGTGGTCAGTGTTTTTATGCCAGCTGAACGATTTGGAGGAGAGTTTTTAAGCTATAAAGGGGAACAAAAGAAGCTAAAATGGAATAATATCTAGGAGTTAAAAGACCATAGAGTCCAAATGAAAAGAAATTGGAACTAAAACCCAACCTGGAAATTTTGGTACAATAGTCTTGTTGGAGAGTTAAATGAATGGGAAAAAATTTGAAGAGACTGACTTTTATTAAAAGCTAAATGGATTTAATACTTATTGAAATTTGTGGTGAGATTTAGAAATGGAGAATGCCATCTGCTGGCTTTATGGAAACTACAATAACTATGGAGGCAGCTGTTGACCTTGAGTAAATAAGAACTATCTCAGAGGCTGGAAAACTTAAAAACAGTGCTATTTGTTATTCTGCTAAAAGCCACGTTCTGGATATTTACAGATCGGAATGAACCTGGAATAAACTTTAATATAAAAAGACTGTAAAGATTTGGAATTTTAAATGAAATTACAGAGATTTGAAATATATATATATATATAAGGCTGTGGAAGCAGATTTTTGCTAGCAGCTGAGGATTGATTATAAGCCATTGGATTTAAGAACTGCACCCTTGACAACATGGAGGCAAGTGATTATGAAGAACTGGTTGGTTTTTTGAAAGATTTGTGTGAGGATTTAAAAACATGCTTTTTGGGACTCAGAGTAAATGAGAACAGAAAGAATGAGGCACAAGAACACAAAAAAGTGGAGAAGCAATCAGAAGAGGAAAAGCAGACTGATGAATATATTGAAATTTATCATGATAAAAAGGAAATGGATATTGAAAATGAAGGACAGATTGATGACTATATGGCTGATTATACAGAAACAAAGGGACAACAAGATAATGAAAATGAACAGGTTGATGAATATATTAAGATTTATAATGATTATGTTGGGATTTACAATGACAAAAGGGAAAAAGATATTGAAAATGAATGGGTTGATGATCATATTGAGAATTATAATGATTACACTGGGATGCACAGTGACAAAAAAGAAACAAATAGGGGAAGTAGGGAGAAAAGATTAAGAGGAATTGAAGATGGATATACACATAATTCATTTAAAAAGGAGAAAAGGAGTTTGGGGAAGAGAAGTTGTTGGTACAAAAGTAAAAGAAAGAGAAAGAAGAAGATAAGGAAATGGGGGGTGGAGAAGATATATTTATAAAAAGTGGAAAAGTTAAAAGAAAATGGATGATTGGTATTGGAATAATATTGAAAAGTTTTTTCTTTCCTTTCTTTAGAACTATTATATTATAAGAATGTTAATTGTTTAGAATTGATCATAAACAATATAATAGTTTAGTTAAAAGATTTTCTTTATAGGTTAATAATTTCATATTAGATGGATAAATGTTTGGTGGTGTTAGATTAAATTTTCAATTTAATATAATTAAATATTGATACTGACTGAGAAAACAAAGAATTAGAAAGAATGAAAGTGGATCAAACATTGAAAAAAAGGTATATTCTGAATGGGTTAATTTTGCATATGAGATTTGTTTAAGTATAAGACATGGAAAATATATGGATTTGATACAATACTGATAGGATTTAGATGATTATGAAAATTGTTGGAATGATGTATGATTTAATAACAAACAATTAATACTACTACAAGGTTTTTATTTTAAATTAAGTAATTGATGAGTTGGATATTTTCATTATGGGGAATTTAGTTCTCAATTAATAGATGAGAGAGTAAAGAGAAAGGCTATTGACTAAAAATTAGGAATTTGGGGCAAATGTTAGACTTGGGGGGGGAGTGAATGATGAACAAAGATATCAAGTGAGGGAAGGAAGCAACACGGCTCAGATTTAAGAGGCATGAAAGACATTAATATTTTGGAAGTTAAGCTGTAGTGATGAATTTGAGAATAAAATTGAAAATTAATTGGTGGTAGACCCAGGAGACAAAACTAGGTTTGGAGGTAGCACAAGATAAATAACATATACCTAAAATAAAGATTCAATAGTATAGATATGAGGATAAGAAACAAGAAACACAAAATAAAAGCTGACAAATCTAGAGGAATATGGAGATACGTAAAATGTATTAGATTTAATTCACTCAGGGAAGGATTTAGAAAGAGGAAGAGTAAGTAGAAAAGAGGGAGAGAAAGAGGGAGAGAAGAAGAAAGAGAGAGAGGGAGAAAGGAGGAAGGAGGAGAGGGAAGTAGGAAGGGGGAGAGAAGGTACAAGAAGGTAGGTAGGAGAGGTGGAGAGAAAGAGGGGAGTGAGGAAAAAAGGAAGAAACAGACAGATTAATAATAGTAAAATTAGGATTTAAAATAGATTATTGATTTTTTGATGAAAATGTATTTTATTGATGTTTTGGAGGTACAGTATATGTGCAGATGTAAATGTGATAAATGTGGAGAAAATAAATAAAAAGTTATTTTAAAAAAACCTCAAAGCCTTTCTTTAATTAGAGAATCAAAGAGGGTTAAGCATCAACGCAATTACTTCTTGAGTGCCTTTCTTGAAAGATAAGCTAAAGAACTAATTTCAAGAGAATATTCAGAAGTTAAGGAGCAACTGAAAAATAATGTTTTACCTTCAGGGAGAAGCCATGAGCAAAGCCTTTCTCGCAAAATGTATTTTGGCCCCAGGTACCCCAGGTACCCCCATTTGGCACAGTTAGCAGGTATGTATACTCTCGGGCTTCGGCATTCCACAGGCAACAGGAGATGGTCAAGAGAAAAGCGGTGCTGGCAGAGAGATCCATGGAAACCAGTCTCCGCCTTGAAACAGAAAAGTCTTCAGATATTGCAGCGTCCTAGAAACCGGAAATCAATCATAAAGTATCTGCAGAACCACCCTCATGAAATCATGCTTTTCAGTTCTTTTATTTTGTACCTTTGCATCAGCCTTAATTCCAGGGAGCTGTCTGGATTTGATCCTCAGTTTCCTTGGTAAGATTTCAGAAATGGTTTGTCACTGCCTCCTTCTGCCTAGAGCTGAGATAGAAGGACCGGCCCAGTTGGCTTTGTACCTAAGACATGACTCAGTCCCCAGCCTGGTATCTTAACCAATACACCAAACTGGCCTCTACAATCAGCAGCTTAGCGGATTTATGGCTTATGCAAAAAACAGAGAGTGAGGTGAACAATGAACTCAAATACATAATTTTTTAAATCTTGCACAAACTTTAATTCCTATAAAATTAGTCTGAGTCAACAAGGTATGTTGAGAACCCATTCCCACAATTTGCATAATTTCTTGCAAGTCAAAATAAATTTCGCCATTGTATTAATGGAGGAAAATTAAATATAATATTAATTTATAACATGTAACATATAACAAAACATAATATGAATAATAAACACTACAATAAGTAAAATCAAAAAGTGGTAAATGCATAATCACTGGGTGATTTTGAGACAGTTAGTCCCTCTCACCTCAAGATTCTTGCCAAGACTGTTGAAAAAAACATTAAGAAAGGGGTATTAGGTAAGCCATTAGGAGATCCTAAATGGAAGAAGCAGAAATAAATAATCTGCCTGGCCCTTTAACTGAGTTAAAGTTAAAATCCTACTTTTGAACTCTATGGAAATGCCTAGAAATCCCAAAAGGCCAGTTTGCCTTCTGACACATAGGTTGTATTGGGATTAGTCTTGCCCATAACTTTGTACATAGGGGAGATTGCCAAGCCAGCCATTTTGCAAGTGTGCCCATTAAATATTTTTAACATTCCAAATTTGCCCATGTGCCAAAAGATTGCCTGTTGCTCCCTTAATGTTTTCTTTCTCCTTTCTTACTCTGTACCTTTTCTCTTTCACATTCTATAGACTCTTTAGCTTTTGATTTTGCTTTGCCTTAATTTCTCAGTCTCCTCCTCCTTCTGAAATATGAAGGCATCTCTCACTTTTATGTTCACCCTAATACTTAGAGCACGAACAGTTATCCATATTCCACTAAAACCACCCGTATTTTCTACTCTTCCAATCTACTAGATGTATGTAATTCTGACTTAATCTCCCCAGGTCTCCTTTGATTGCTCTCTGCAGCTATACTTACTGTCTTCCTGCAGTTAATTTTCCTACAGCCAGAATGGGAAGGACTTTAAATGGAACAACTGTTTGTAGGCAGGACAGAAGTAGCGGCAGGGACATGAAACCTGAGTAACTTCTGTTGCCTTCACTGGATGGAGCCAGGAAATTAAAAAAATGGTTGTCGTTGCTATCTCAAAATAAGATCTAGTTTATTTGCATTTTGCTCTAGTCCACTGAATGCTTAGCTGATGCTTGGTTTAATTATGTTTATTAAAGATGCTGAACTATAAAAACTATAAAAACAAAACTTTCAGTTGCCATGGGCCACAATTTAAAATCAAGAAGGGGATTGACAAGCCCCATATTGAGCATGGTAGCGATGGTGATGAAAAGCCATTATTTGTGAAAGAGAACCTAGATATTTTTTTTTAAGTGTTGTCTATTCTATATGTTTATTCTTTGGTATTTTGTTAGAACTCGGACACTTTTTTTAAAAAAATAATCTTTATTAAATTTCTACAATAAGAAAAAAGACACAAACAAAATACACAAACACAAAAACAAAATATACAAAACACAAACAAGTACACATATTTACAAACAACAACACGAAATAGTCCAATGCTTTAACAGCGTTATTAAGGTGTTTGTTATATATATACATTTTAAGTACATTCCATGTCGTGAGTATCGGTGATTAGCATCCGTAAATTGGTTTATTTAATTACAGCTTGTAAAGAAAGCATTTATAAATATATCTCAATTCATCTGCCAAATTTTTAATTTTGGGTTTTGTTTAAAAACAAAACAAACTATAAAAACAAACCTTTCAGTTGCCATAGGCCACAATTAAAAATCAAGAACAGGATTGACAAGCCCCATATTGAGCATGGTAGCGATGGTGATGAAAAGCCATTATTTGTGAAAGAGAACCTATTTTTTTTTAAGTGTTGTCTATTCTAGATGTTTATTCTTTGGTATTTTGTTAGAACTCAGACACTTAATTTCACTCAGTAAATTGTTCATAATGTGATCACACATAGAGATTTTATATATTTCCACCCTTGAAATGACAGGAAGTCACAATGCTAATTTTTAATAATCACAGTCAGAAGAGACTTGGGAATCCCACAAATGATGGGGAGGGGGCATGAATTACTTACTTCTGCAATAAGCCGTAGGTTGTGCAGCACAACAGAAGTTTACATAGCACTAACTCAAACCAACCATATTATGGGTTACCACCATGTAGCTATCCAGCCATTAGAAAAAATAGATTTCTTTCTTTTTACAAAATTGAGTAAAACAATCAATCTTGTGTATGTGGTATTGAGGGAAGACAAAATTATTAACCATGTGTCCATGCTAATCACATTATTGCATGATCATTCCAGGGATGCAGCAGACTCAACAACTGTGACTGTATGGAATGTGTTTTTGCTAGAAAAGAGTTTTAAAAGTTGTGTAAAATGCCTTGGAAAACGTGCACATTTTCAAAACTACACACTCTCTTAGTCCATTAAGTTCTTAATTTTCAAAATGTACACATTTTGTACACAAATTATAATGGACCAAATATTGTCTGTTCACTGCCAGCCGGTATATGGCACTAGGTGATTTATGGGCCTTCGGCTGGAGTGTTATTGGCGGTTGGGCAATTATTTAATTTTTTAAAATATTTATCTCATATAATCTTGCCAGCGTAGCCATTCCGTTCAACAATGTGCACAACAATATGTCTATGTGGGCCTTTTTCTCCAAAAGAGTTAACCAAGAAATTCTACTGATTCTACATTTACTATCTTTAAGTTTTGAAATGGATTATTTAGGTGAATGTAGAACAAATGCTGAAGCTAACTGCTCAAAATATACTTTTTAAACTGATTGCTGAAACTAATTGCTGAAATGTTTTCTGAAAATTAACTGTCAGAACGAATTGCTGAACTATATCACGGTGAAATAATAATCTCATGGAAACTTTTTCTAATCAGTTGCAGTCAATCTGCCATATTCAGTGTAACTTATGACCTGAAGAGAACATGTCCTAATGTCTTGTTCCAAGAATCATTGTTTGTTATTTATTTATTTATTTATTTATTTATTTATTTATTTATTTATTTATTTATTTATTTATTTATTTATTTATTTATACGTCAAGCTTTACAGATATAAGTATAAACATGATTATGAATACAGGAAATGGATACAAGTAAATGGGGACAGTAGGACAGGGACGGTAGGCACATTGGTGCGCTTATGCACGCCCCTTACAGACCTCTTAGGAATGGGGTGAGGTCAACAGTAGACAGTCTAAGCAATAACTGTCTACCGTTAACCTCACCCCATTCCTAAGAGGTCTGTAAGGGGCGTGCATAAGCGCACCAGCATGCCTACCGTCCCTGTCCTAAAGTCCCCATGTATTCATAAAATATCATGTACTCAAAACCATGCTTATACTTCTTATATATTCATGTTAATGTTTATACCTATACACGCTTGACAAAATAAATAAATAAATAAATAAATAAATAAATAAATAAATAAATAAATAAATAAATAAATAAATAAATAAATAAATAAATAAATACTGCCAAAGACATTATATACGACTGGCTTTATTGGGGATATGGAACAAAATAAAAAGACAGAACTATAGGGAAATATCGATCTGGCTCTCCACCCTAGAAGCGGTGGTGTATCCAAATCTTATAAACTGGGGAAAAATTGTAACATATAAAGATATATTAAATGAACGGGGGGGTTTAAAATTGAGACTGCAATTAAAAGAACAAGGATTGGAATTAGAATTGTGGTCATACTTACAAATTCAGTCAAGTTATATGAAAGATATGAAAACTCATCTCATTGCTGCCTCAAGACTTGGTGGAAACACAGACTTATTCAACCATCTTCTTATATTCTTTTGATGCTCGCCATCCATCTTTCCATCGTTGTTTTGATTACCATGATCATTTAGTAACTTTTTTCAAGGAAATCATTCTAGATCGGTGCCACCTGGGGTAACTACCCTCTTTGATTCCTTCACACACATCTGCCACTATGTACCAGGACTGCTCCAGACAAATGAAATCCTATCTAGCCTATTTCATTAATAGCATTCCTTCATAATTCTGAAAATAATAATGATGAGGCCTGTATAACAGCTGCTGCTCATTTCTTTTAAAAACAAAGCAGAAATATTATGTAATGGGAACTTTCCCAAAATCAACCAGCTAATTCTGCTGCACAGTAAGAGTCACTTGAAGTCTTTATGTAGAACAATAAAACACCTGCAAACAGAAAAAAAGAAAGGAAAAAAGAGAAAGATATGAAAATGTTGGGCATCAGCAGAAACTTAACGACATTAGATAAACTTCTATTAGAGACAAAGGAGAAAATGATCAAAGTAATGTATAAATTTTTACTAGAATATAAAATGGAGGAAGTATGTGTTAAATAGACGATGGTGGTATGGACAAAGAACTTTGGGTACTATAATGAATTGGAAGTGGGAAAAATTGTGGGACAAAAACAGGAAGTTAACTCTGGCCACATCGTCCAAAGAGAATTTATATAAAATGTTTTACAGGTGGCACCTGCCACCACCTAGGCTAGCTAAAATGTATAAAAACTTATGACCGAAATGCTGGAAATGTGACCAAACACTGGGCACATACTACCACATGTGGTGGACATGTAGAAGAGCAAAAGAATACTGGCAAAAGATTCAAATGTGGTTGGAAGAAATTATCGGGCAGAGATTGCAATTCAAACCAGAATTATTTTTATTAGGAATTACAGAAGAAGATCTAAGTAAAGAGTTAACATATTTAATACTGCATATCATAACAGCAGCAAGAATAGTTTATGCCCAACAGTGGAAGAGTGAAAACGCACCTAAAGAAAGGGAAATAATAAAGAAAATACTTGATTGTGCAGAATGTGATAGACTGACTCTAGAACTGAAAAATAAAGAAGAGACAGAATACTATGAGGAATAGATTTTACCAATGATTAGATTCAAGGAATAGAAGTAGGAACGAGTAAGAACAAGGATGTATAGCTGGAAACAAAAGGCAATATCCAATTTAGTATATAAATGTAAGTGTGTATATGTGTATATAATTTGTAAGTAGTAATGTACAGTATATTGAATACAGAAGACACTTGTGTTATACTTCATATGGTGGAGATATCGCCAAGACAGTTCCACCATGTACATTTTTTTTCTTTTTAACAATAAAAATTTAATTTTAAAAAAACAGTAGACAGTCTAAGGTTAAAGTTATGGGGGTTTGGGGATGAAACCACAGAGTCAGGTAGTGCATTCCAGGTATTGACCACTCTGTTGCTGTAGTCGTATTTTCTGCAATTGAGTCTGGAGCGGTTTACCTTAGGTTTGTATCTATTGTGTGCTTTTGTTGTGGTTGAAGCTGAAGTAGTCTTTGGCAGGTAGGATGTTGTGGCAGATTATTTTGTGTACTACGCTTAGGTCAGACCGAAAGCACCGTAGTTCTAAGTTGTCTAAGCCCAAAATTTCCAGCCTGATGGTATAAGGTATTCTGTTGTGAGCAGAGGAGTGGAGAACTCTTCTCGTGAAATATCTCTGGACTCTCTCAATTGTATTTATGTCGAATATGCAGTCGGGTTCCAGACAAATGAGCTGTATTCGAGAATTGGTCTAGCAAATTGTGTTTGGATTGCATCGACTTCTGCAGAAAACAGCCCAGCAATGGTATTAATCAAGAAGAGTAGACAATCACCAAAACATTTTGATGGCAAGTGAGGAGGGTGCAAAGAAGGTGGGACCAGGAGTGTGTGTTGTTATTTTGTTAACTAGGGATGGAAAGGGGAAGAATTGTAAAGTATTTTCTTTATGTTGTAGAAAAACAAGCATTCTGCTTTTATAGCTTTATATTTTTTCTAGTATTTGTATGGAAACTAGTTGAGTTGACAGGAATAGTTAATAGCAATAGCAATAGCACAGACTATGTGCTAATGTAGCCCTCTCTAAGAGGTTTACAGAGTCAGCATATTGCCCAGAACAATTTGGGTTTTCATTTTATCCACCTCGGAAAGATGGAAGGCTGAGTCAACCTTCAGCCTGGTAAGATTTGAACTGCCAAATTACAGGCAGCCGGCAGTCAGCAGAAGAAGCCTGCAGTACTGCACTCTAACCACTGCGCCACTGAGGCTCATGATTGTGCATACCAATTCTCCTGGATCTTCTTCAGGTACTTTGTCTTTCTGCATTCTTTATTTTAGATCAAAAGTCAGTCATTGGAGTACCCAACCTTAGTTCATAACCACCTATGGGCACCACCAGATGTTTCCTCAGCCATCCTCTCCTTATTCTCCAGACTCAAATGTCAATTTTTATCAAACATTTTTTAAATAATGGATACTCAAAATTTTCCCCCAAATTTAAAAAGGTGCTCCTCTAAAATATCTCCAGTTATGTGGGTTGGTCAGGGTTGTTTTTTAAAATATTGGGGTGACCAGTTTTCCTTATCGTCCTCCTTTCTTTTTTCTTTTTTCTTCCTTTGGGTTTTACTTTTCATGAGTTTTTATCCTCAAAATGGCAGCAACTATGGATTTTCAGTAGTTGTAACTGGAATTGCCAAAAGTTGCTCCCAGATCACAAAAATGGTTTCAAAATAAATTCTAAGACTGTGGAACAAGATTTAGATTATCTGTCCTTATTATGCCATTGCTTTATAATTTGTTTGTAGGCCCAGTTTAAAATGTTGACCAATGTTTATATGAAGAGTGGGGTGTGATGGTAGTTCACCTCCTTGCGGTGCACCCTGAATAGCACGGTAGTATGAACCAAATGACTAGCAACAATTGGCAGCCAGACTACATTGAAGAATTGGCAGTTAACAACAGTTGGCAGCCAGACATCTTTGTAGAACTCCTGTCTCTCTATATTTATTTATTTATTTATTTATTATGGTGTTCTTATATGCCGCCCAACTCCCGAAGGACTCAGGGCGGCGTACAACAGAAAAAAATACAAGACGCCAGTTTATAAAATCACATTAAAAAACAGATATAAAAATTAAAAACACAATATTTAAAAAACATCCAATACTCATTCAACAACCATACATACTTGGGGGTGAGCTCGAGTGGATTAAGCTCTGCCCCCAGCCTGCAGGAAAAGCCATGTCTTGACAGCTTTTCGGAAGGCCAGCAGAGTGGGGATAGTTCGGGTCTCTGGGGGAAGTTGGTTCCAGAGCGCGGGGCCTGCCACAGAGAAGGCTCTCCCCCTAGGGCCCGCCAGCCGGCATTGCTTGGCCGATGGGACCTGGAGGAGGCCAACTCTGTGGGCCCTAACCGGTCGAAGGGAAGTATGAGGCAGAATGCGGTCCCGGAGATAACCCGGAGATACATGGCAATGGATTAAAATCTACCCCTGACTGCTGAGCCACATTGGACCAACAGCTCTATGAAGGCAGGAAGCCTTAGTGAAGCAGTGCAACAAAATTATCTAAAAACTATGACATCAACACACAGTGGAAAGCCAAATGGACTGTTGATCTCCCAGATACAGACAGTTACGTAGGTGCCAGGTTTGGACCTTCCTCGCCAGCTTTGGTCAACTCTGACCAGGAGAGGAAAAGGAGTGACAACATTGGAATACTTTGATTTCCAATCTGATAAATTGAAATGAAAAAGCTGAACCATTGCTCTGTCTATTCCCAGGTTCCTCCTTGTTTCTCCAAGTTTATTTATTTTATTTTATTTTATTTATTTATTTATTTGTCAAACATGTACAAGATAGTAGGTGTTTGCATAAACATAACATAAGCAAAGAAGTACAGATAAATGAGGACAATAGGACAGTAGGACAGGGATGGTAGGCACAGTGGTGTGCTTATGCACGTCCCTTATAGACCTCTTAGGAATGGGGTGAGGTCAACTGTAGACAGTCTAAGGTTAAAGTTTTGGGGGTTTTGGGAAGAAACCACAGAGTCCGGTAGTGCATTCCAGGCATTGATCACTCTGTTGCTGAAGTTGTATTTTCTGTAGTCGAGTTTGGAGCGGTTTACATTAAGTTTGTATCTATTGTGTGCTGGAATAAATAGACATTAGCCCCATAAATTTGCCATGAACTAAGTTGCATATACATTTAGGGTTGCCCTGTTAAACTCTGACATTTGAGGATGCCAATTTAATCTCATCCCTTTCTCGCTACCTTGATAATTTCAAAACCAAAATGGAAGAGAAGATGCTGTCAATACTTTAAATGAAGAGTCAGCTACACTATCATTGCCTCTCAAGAACTGATCCTAGCTAGAAATGTATCCTATCATAGAACGAAAATGTGGTTTTAATTTATCTAATGAAGAATTGAGTCAGTTTTTGGTATAAAGGTAATAAAATGCAGCAAAGGTCCTGATACTCCAACTAAAATATTTCTGGACATCAGGGGTCTCCATCATTGGCAACTTTAAGACTTGTGGACTTCAACTCCCAAAATTCCACAGCCAGCAAGCAACTGGACGTTCAGAGTACTAACAACCAGATGACTACAAAGAATATAAATCCTTCCATTGCCCACCATTCAGTCAGAAGTAGAGAAGCTTATTGAAAGAAAGAAGCGGCTTTGAAGATTCAACGTAATTTTATTTGCATGCAAGCAAGCAGTAATATGGTATTGTAGTTTGGTACTGTGACTTGGATCAAAATGATGAGAGGGAAGACAGTCAATCACTTGCAATGCTTGAGGTTTCTCCTACCTCCCTTATGCCTTCCCAATCTGGACTGTTTTGAACACCTGGGGGAACGGTTACCACATTATGCACAAATACACCCTTTATTGTCAAGTTAATATTTAACTATAATTAACAGTCTTTGAGAATGTATAGCAAAAGTATATTTGTAGGTGAGGAAACATGTATCAACCATTAACAGCAGTAATAGCAAGCAGTAATATAGTAATAAAGTATTATAGTTTGGTGCTGTGACTTGGATCAAAGTGATGAGAAGGAAGACAGTCAATCACTTGCAATGCTTGATCTTTCTGCTACCTCCCTTATGCCTTTATGTATATGTTTAGCATATCCTACAGCAGGAGAAAACCACATCATTGAGTGCTGTGTCATCACTAGCACCCTGTGCATCCTCCACCCTTGTTCTCATCCCACATATGGCACCTTGGAGGCAGCGATGGCTAAATGGACCCCATTCACCCCAGGTCATGCCAAGGCCCATCAGGGCAGAACCATCACTGCAGGTGAACTGGATGTTGTTAGCTGCTGTATCATCACCTTCGTATTGACTTGCTTCCACTCTCAGAGAAAAAGAAACCAAGTAACCTCTGAAGCAGAATTGTGCTTTGGTCCATTCTCCCCACCTGCCAAAAAAGAGAAAGATGGATAAGCATCACTTTAGTGTGCAAATTAAACACATCTCATCAGTCCAAGAGATCCAGGCACAATGGCTAAAACCTTGGGTTAGGAATCAAGTTAAAGTCTACTTTTTGCTATCAAAATTCATTGATTAATTATGCCAATAATAGTTGGCATTCAACCTATGGTAACTCTTTGAGCAATTGTAGAGAAAGAAGTTGGAAAAGGGGGCCTTGTGGCTGCTGGCATAAACCTCTAGGAAAAATGGGATAAAAATACTTCCCTTGATCTTTTTCCCAAGATTTCTCCTAATCCGTGTCATGTTCAGAATCCATTACAACACAGACTTCTCATTCCACAAATTGTCTTGCACAATTGTAAGAACCATTTCCCCTGAAAAGAAGACCTCTTCCTTTTATTACCCACTAGTGAAGAGGTGAGTCATTGTTTAACTAGAAAATCCCCTGTGGAAATCCAGTGCCTTATTTTCTTACAGGAAGTCTGGGGTTACCTTTTTACATTAAATATGGCGTTCCACAGGAAAATAGAATTCTCCCTCTGGCTGTCATGTGGCTCTTCCCCATGGTTTTATTTGGGGAGAGAGGATTTTGCAATAAAGAAATTTAGAACATCTCATATGTCCAATGCTGCCCTAATCCTGATTTGAGGCAATTTGATTGCAATGAACCTAATTGGATAATTGGATAAACAGGTATAAGGTATTGCAAATATTACAGTTACCATCATTCTTTAATCCAGTAACAAAAATGTTCCCTATAATACCGGTAGTGACTGAATAGCCTGGAATTTGATTTTGAAGAGCTATGCCCAGGATTCAAGTATATGACATTAATAACAACCACATTCCTATCCTTCATAAACAACTCTTGTACACATAGCTCAGCACTGCAGTCCATCCATGTCTCCTCACAAAGAGAGTTATAAGAAAGGCAAATAGATTCATAAACTGGGAGAAGTGGGTGGGTGGCTAAAGTCCACAAGGGGTCTTGTTGGAGTAAATGCATGCCTTGTGGGAATGAATTCATATCTGGGAAGGATGAGGGAAGGGAGCAAAAGAAATACTGTATACTTGCAATGGCCCACAAACTATTTGCTACACCACTGCACCACTCAGCATCAGTTGTTCATTCAGAGAGGCCATTAAACAACACTTTCAGTGCCTTCCTCTTCTGAAACCAGCAATGTTGATTTTCAGGATTGGGTAGCATTGAATTAAGCACTAGTCATCTCCTCTCCCATTCTTCTTGAAATGCAATATGATAAGAAAGTCAGTTTACTCACCCTCCAGCTTTAGACTCAATTACTGTGCCATCGGTACAGTACAAGCGGATTCCATTCAAAGCTGTATCGTCACTTAGACCTTGATTTCCTTCCACCTAAGAAAATATGACCCTGATAAAGTTCTAGATCAGCCTTTCTCCCCTTGCAGTCCTTCAGATTTCAATTCTCAGAAATGCCAATTTACCCATAAACATTGGACAATGCATTGGATCAAGATTAGATCTGCCACCCAATATTCCACACAAAACTCAAAGCCTTTCTTTAATTAGAGAATCAAAGAGGGTTAAGCATCAACGCAATTACTTCTTCATTGCCTTTCTTGAAAGATAAGCTAAAGAACTAATTTCAAGAGAATATTCAGAAGTTAAGGAACAACTGAAAAATAATGATTTACCTTCAGGGAGAAGCCATCAGCATAGCCTTTATTGCAAAATGCATTTGGGCCCCAGGTACCCCAGGTACCCCCATTTGGCACACTGAGGATGTATGAAAACTCTCGGGCTTCGGCATTCCACAGGCAGCAGGAGATAATCAAGAGAAGAGCGGTGCTGGCAGAATGATCCATGGAAACCAGTCTCCTCCTTGAAACAGAAAAGTCTTCAGATATTGCAGCGTCCTAGAAACCGGAAATCAATCATAAAGTATCTGCAGTACCACCCTCATGAAATTATGCCTTTCAGTTCTTTTATTTTGTACCTTTGTATCAGTCTTAATTCCAGGGAACTGTCTGGATTTGGTCCTCAGTTTCCTTGGTAAGATTTCAGAAATGGTTTGTCACTGCCTCCTTCTGCCTAGAGCTGAGATAGAGGGACCGGCCCAGTTGGCTTTGTACCTAAGACATGACTCAGTCCAGGGGTGGGTTCTGGTTTCTCCCGCTCCTGGTTCACT
Source organism: Diadophis punctatus similis (assembly GCA_023053685.1). Classification (NCBI taxonomy): domain Eukaryota; kingdom Metazoa; phylum Chordata; class Lepidosauria; order Squamata; family Dipsadidae; genus Diadophis; species Diadophis punctatus. Next base: position 9,036,258 of record JALIGW010000016.1, on the reverse strand, counting down.
CAGTATCGCACCGCACGGGTGCACTCACTTTGCGTGCACGTGCATGTGGAGTGCTTTAAAAATGCTTCTGCGCATGCGCAGAAGCAAAAAACAAGATGGTGCCGCTTATGGTGCTGCCGAAACAATCGGTTTGGGGGCATGGCAGGCCTGGGTTCAAGTGACCCAGGCCGCCAAGTTACTAACTGGTCCAAACCAGGAGGAACCCACTTCTGATAGGTTGTATTGAGATTAGTCTTGCCCATAAGGCCATCACTTTGTACATAGGGGAGATTGCCAAGCCAGCCATTTTGCCAGTGTGCCCATTAAATGTTTTTTTTTGTCCTTTCTTACTCTGTAGCTTTTCTCTTTCACATTCTATAGACTCTTTAGCTATTTCTTTTCCTTTGCCTTAATTTCTCAGTCTCTCCCTCCTTCTGAAATGTGTAGGCATCTCTCACTTTTTTAAAAAAATGATTTTTATTAATTTTTTCCTTTAAAAAACAGTCATACATACAACATTAAAACATACAAATACATACATAAAATAAACCAAAAACATAAATTGATTAACATTCTTGCAACATTTCTGTTTCAGTGTTATATATTTTCCATCCCTATCCCTCTACATATTTTATATATCCATTTGCAATTCCCAGTTGTTTCTTTATGTTTTCTATATATTCTGTTTCGTATTGTGTTTCTTATTTATATCATTATAGTATTCTACATACATTTTTATTTAATATAATCCAATTCATATTCCAAGTTTCCAACTCATTACTCTTATTCATTTTCTTATTCTCTATTTCTATCCTCTAGCCGTTTGTACCATTTGTTCCACACTAAGTAATATTCCGTTTCTTCTTTTTGTTTTATCTCTTTTGTTAATTTATCCATTTCCGCGCAGTCCAAGATTTTTCCTATTACTTCTTCCTCTTTAGGTATTTCTTGGTTTTTCCAATTTTGAGCATAGGCTATCCGTGCTGCCATTATTATATGCAGAATTAAATAGTAGAATTCTTTTTTATATCTTTTAGTAATTATTCCCAATAAATATAGTTCTGGTTTCCACTCAATCTCCTGCCCTATTATTTCCTCCAACCATTTTTTAATTTTAGTCCAATATTTTTTAGCGTTCGAGCATGTCCACCATAGATGATAATAGGATCCAAACGCTTTCTTACATTTCCAACAATACGGTTTCATGTTTGGAAACATCTTGGCTATTCTTGCTGGTGGAAGATGCCACCTATAAAACATCTTGTATTAGTTTTCCTTGTAAGCCGTTGACATGGTCAGTTTCAGATTTGTTTCCCAAATTCTTTCCCATTTTTCCAGATCTATATTATAGCCAAAAAATATTGCCCACCTAATCATTGTGTCTTTTACCACCTCCTCTTCCATTTTATATGCCGCCCAGAATCCCGCAGGAGTTGGGTGGCCTATAAGAATGATTAAAATAAAATAAATAAATAAAATATATCTTAACAAAAATGTGTATATTTTACTTATCTGTTTTTCTTCTGTACCATGTAAGATCTTGTCTAATTCCTCTTCTTCTTTTTGAAATTCATATAATTTTATGTCTTTGTTATACCTGCTTTGAATTTGGGTATATGTCCACCAATCTGTGTTTATTCCTTGCTATTTTAATTCTTGCATAGTTTTCGAATTTCCTATTTCATTTATCAAGTCCTTGTACCTTAATGTTTTCTCCATATTTGTTGAGTTCGGGCATCTCATTGCTTCTGTTATAGATAGCCATTTTGGTATTTTAATGTAATGATTTTTCTTTATTTTTTGCCAAATCTGTAATAATGAATTTCAAATTAAGTGCCTTTGGAAGAAACTATGAACCTTGGTTTGCATCTCTCACTTTTATGTTTACCCTAATACTAAGTTATCCATATTCCACTCATACTTTCTACTCTTCTGAACAATTAAATATATGTAATTTTGACTCAATCACCCCTGGTCTCCTTTCCCTGCTGTTTGCAGCTTCACTTACCGTCTTCCTGCAGTTAATTTTTCTACAGCCAGAATGGAAAAGACTTTAAATGGAACAACTGTTTCTAGGCAGGACAGAAGTAGCGGCAGGGACATGAAACCTGAGTAACTTCTGTTGCCTTCACTGGATAGAGCCAGGAAATAAAAAATGATTGTGGTTGCTATCTCAAAATAAGATCTAGTTTATTTACATTTTGCTCTAGTCCACTGAATGCTTAGCTGATGCTTGGTTTAATTATGCTTATTAAAGATGCTGAACTATAAAAACTATAAAAACAAACCTTTCCGTTGCCATAGGCCACACTTAAAATCAGGAAGGGGATTGACAAGCCCCATGTTGAGCATGGTAGTGATGATGATGATGATGATGATGATGATGATGATGATGATGATGATGATGATGAAGAAGAAGAAGAAGAAGAAGAAGAAGAAGAAGAAGAAGAAGATGATGATAGAGTAGAGTAGAGTTCATTTTTTTATTTTTTTATTTATTTGTCAAACATGTATAGGATAGTAGTAGTTTGTATAAACATAAGTAAAAAGTAACGATAAAAGAGGACAATAGGACAGTAGGACAGGGACGGTAGGCACAGTGGTGCACTTACAGACCTCTTAGAAATGGGGAGAGGTCAACTGTAGACAGTGTAAAGTTAAAGTTTTTGGGGTTTGGGGAAGAAACCACAGAGAGTTGAGTTGAGTAGAGTAGAGTAGAGTAGAGTAGAGTAGAGTAGAGTAGAGTAGAGTAGAGTAGAGTAGAATAGAATAGAATAGAATAGAATAGAATAGAATAGAATAGAATAGAATAGAATAGAATAGAATAGAATAGAATAGAATAGAATAGAATCAATTACTTTTGAAAAAGAACCTAGGGGTATTTTTTAAAAGTGTTGTCTATTCTAGATGTTTATTGTTTGCTTTCTTTTTTTATTTTTTTTTATTTTTATTAAACACACACAAAAATACAACATGAAATAATACACACATAAAACATACAGTTAGGAATCTTCTATCCCCCTCTATACAATAAGCTTTCATCGGATAACATTTTTTTAATTATTATCCGTGAGTGAAAATGTATACCTTTCTATTCATTTACTTGGTCTTAAAATATATAGCATGTTCTTACTTCTACTAATAATTGACTTTGTTCCATAAAATATAGTAAATTAATAATTGACCCTCGTTTTTCTTTTACTAATATAATTTCATTAAATCTTTTTTGAAATAGTAAAGATGAGATTGTTATGGTAAGGTTTGTTACCTATTTCTTAACTACTTTAGTAGTTATTATTATACTTGTCATATTAAATGATTCACATTTATTTTTCTAAAATACCATTGTCAATTTATATCTGTTGTAATAAGCTATAAAAGTCATAGTAAAAAAAACTATTATAAGTAAAAATCAATAATTCATTAATTTGAAAGTTCCTATCATGAGTCTTTGGTTCTTCCACTTCCTTTGTTTGTTTTCTTTTGAGAACTCAGATTATTAATTTCATTCACTAAATTGTGCATAAAGTGATCACACACCGAGGTTTTATATATTTCCACCCTTGAAATAAGAGGAAGTCACAGCGCTAATCTTTAATGATTACCAGCTATTAGAAAGGCAGCCTTTAGCTTCTTTCTCATGTTTTCTTATTTACCAAGACTGGGCTCACATTTTGCTAATAGTCATCATATGTTTCCTCCAAGGTCATCTCTGTAGGTAGGTAGAACGTTTATATTTATTGCACATTAAACGGCTTTTGGAATTTTGTGACTGCGAAGAGTCCTTTTACTTGTAAGTAGACGAGTGAAAGGGTTAGGATTAATGTCTGCCCATTGGACAATTCCCATGGGACCGTGGTTTCCTCCTGACATATCTTTACAGCCATGGCAAGAGGATCATCTGAGAATACCTGTAAGAAGGGATTTAATACTGCTTGTACTAGAGAATCTTAAAGGGAGGACATGTTCTATAGCCTCTTAGTCACAAAGCCCATTTTTGTCCTGGACAGCCTCCCGCAGCACTCTGGCAGCCAAAACGGGGCACGCGGGGGGGGCGTTTTCACTAGCAGAGGTACGTGGGCCAGTCCTTTGCTATTTGCAGGCCTTGAGTTTGACACCCCTGGGATAAATTAAATCTATGTAATGTACAAAAATAGACTTCACTTTCACGGGTCTTCTCTTTGAAAGTTCACAAATGATGGCTATAATCATCTTGTCGAATTATCAAATCCAAATATATCAGTCTGAGAGTGACAACATACCTTGATTTCCAATCTGATAAATTTAAATGGCAACATCTGAGCCATTGCTCTGTCTATTCCCAGGTTCCCCCTTGTTTCTGGCATTTGGAATAGAAATTAGACCCATAAATTTGCCATGAACTAAGTTGCATATACATTTAGGGTTGCCCTGTTGAACTCTGACATTTGAGGATGCAAGTTTAATTTCATCTCTTTCTCACTCCCTTGATAATTTCAAAACCAGAATGGAAAAAAGCTGCTATCAATACTTTAAATGAAGATTCAGCTACACTATCATTGCCACCCAAGAATCTATGCTAGTTAGCAATGTGTCTTACAACAGAACAAAAACATGGTTTTAATTTATCTAATGTAGAATTGAGAACCAGTTTGGTATAAAGGCAACAAAACAAAAGTGTAGAATGCAACAAAGGTCCTGATATTCCCTAATTAAAATACTACTGGATAGATACCTTCAGTACAAACTATCAAAACTAAATTATTGAGGGAGCATCTACTGTCATCCTTACTACAGACCTAAGTGACCTCCATTGTAATAGGAGTAACCTAATTTTGATTGGATCAATGCTGCCCTCTCTTGGACAGCATAGCTAATTATAATTGTTCATACATATTTAGATTAATGTAATGTGTTCTATGTGAAGTATCAGTAAGCTTCCTCTGAAAGCTGCTCAAATGTAGGATATGCTATACTAAACATATACATAAATTCATATGAGATTAAGCTAACAAGCTTCTAGTGATACCATGTTTGGTCTTAAAATTCCCAAAAGATAAAACTATGCTAATGAATTTTCTTAAGAGTAGAGAAGGAATTAGCTATTAGAGGGACAGCAGAGATCAGTAATACATATATGGAGTCAAGGTTTTCTTGCCTATAGTTTTTGAAATAAGCCACAATTTGTTGGATTCATATAATACACTAAAACAATAGTCAAGGAAAACATTAGTTTTGTATTCAGAAGCCTTTTGTGTCACATCAAACTTTCTGTATATTACAACAGTTTTTAAAAAGAACATTAGTCTCCTTCTTTGTAAGGAAAGGTAAGCAGAAGTTCAACAGAGAAACTAGGTGACGTCATCAGGCACTCTTAAACAGCTGGGTCCCAGGTTGACAGAATAGATTCTGAATAGATTTTACACACACACGAGTTTCCCACAAGCAAAATCAATGGGGAAGCCTGCAGGAAATTAGAAATTGCTCCAATCCCGCTGCTTTTTTACCCACTGATGTTTATTCTGTTTATCTGTTTTGGGAAGGAAATATTGAGTTCAGGGATGGGTTCTGGATCGTTTTTCTGCTGGTTTGCTCAGGGTTGCGCTGGGCGCACCGCGCACTTAGCGCACATGCGGACCCTCGCATGTGCAGAAGCAAAATCCAAGATGGCGGCGCCCATGGACCGGCACCGACAGAACCGGCTCCGTGACATCATCACCGATTTACTAACGGTTCTAAAGAACCGGTCAGAACCGGTAGGAACCCACCTCTGATTGAGTTATGATTGAAATTCATTTGTTATTTTTCTATTTATCATGTGATCATAATTCATGTCAAAACTTACAGCATTACAGTAAAAAATAGGGTCAGTCTAAAATTAAATATTTATTCTGGTCACATCAGCCTGACTGCCTTTCTTTCAAAGAATAACCCAATAGGTCACAGGGTTGCCTAGTATACAATACATTAAGCTGCGCACACACAACCTACCACCATAACCACTACCACTCTTTACTTGTTGAAGTGCAGCCATCAGGTGCATCAACAACTTGGCTGAACATAATGTACAGCCATAGCCATATTGGACAATGTGATTTTAAAGTTTAATATAGTACAGCCTTCAAACTCATGGACACAGAGAAACGGAGGAAAGACCCTCAATGAGGGTCCTTCCCTAACAAAAGCATGCCTGTCTTAACTAAAAACAAACACTGGAGCCTTATTGAAGACACAGCTTTGATTTTTCTTATTGGAAACAATTCTCTGATCTCCTGAGTTTTATGTAAGAAACTGCTATTCTACTTCGTTGATTTATTGCAGATGTTTCATTACCAACTAGGAGACACCTTCAGTGCTAGAAGGGAGTTCGGTTTCTGTTTACATACACTTAGCCCAGTGTTTCCCAACCTTGGCAAGTTGAAGATGTCTGGACTTCAATTCCCAGAATTCCCCAGCCAGCGAATGCTGGCTGGGGAATTCTGGGAGTTGAAGTCCAGACATCTTCAACTTGCCAAGGTTAGGAAACACTGACTTAGCCTGATAAGTTGGGATGAGGTAGAAATCAAATCATTAAATACATAAATAAAAAAAATTCAGAGCGGATGAAAGGCATGGGATTGGAAGAGAGATTCTTTTATGTACGTGTTTAAATAACAGAAAAGTGATAATTGGGATAAGTGATTAGTTGTGAGCTTTGTCTAAGAAGAAAACTGTCTTGTAGTTCATCTTCCACATCTCATAAAAACTCAAAATTCTTTTAGCATCAATTGCCTTTGGTTCTTAACCAATCCTGGCCCAGTTATAGCCTATTTTCTTTAATATTTCTGTATTGTCTGAAGTGAAATGCAGAGTATGAGAATAAATAAACTCAAAGCAATATATGTATTATTGTGGCCAAAGCTCGCTCCTCAAAAGAAGCCAATGGCTTTGAAAATGCAACATAATTTTATTTGCATGCATGCAAGCAGTAATACAGTATTACAGTTTCAGGTTGTGAATTGGATCAAATTGATGAGATGGAAGACACTCAATCATTTGCAACGCTTGAGGTTTCTGCCACTGCCCTTTTGCCTCGCCAATCCTTGGAGATGTACCGGGCGGGGGAGTATTATTTACCATGACATTATGTACGAACATATCCTCCATCAAGTTAATATTTAACTATAATTAACATTCTTTGAACGTGCATAGTAAAAGTATACTTATAGATGACAAAATATGTATCAGCCATTAACAGCAGTAAAACTTCACATCATTGAGTGCTGTGTCATCACCACTGCCCTGTTCACGCTCCACTTTGTTTGGATCCCACATATCCCGATCAATGGGAAGACAAAATTACTAATCATGGGTCCATTCTAATGACATTATTGCATGATCATTCCAAAAACCTCTTTTTTATTGGTTTATAACAGTGATGGCGAACCTATGGCACGCGTGCCACCTGTGGCACACGGAGCCATATCTGCTGGCACACGAGCAGTTGCCCTAGGTCAACTCCAGCATGCATGCGCGTGCCGGCCAGCTGATTTTTGGCTCATGTGGAGGCTCTGTGAGGGCATTTTAGGTTTCCAGAGGGCCTCCGAGGGGGTGTTTTCGCCCTCCCCAGGTTCCAGGGAAGACTCTGGAGCCTGGGGAGGGCGAAAAATGGGCCTACCAGGTCCACCGGAAGTCAGGAAATGGGCCATTTCCGGCCTCCAGAGGGCATCTGCGGGGGCGGGAGAGGCCGTTTTCACCCTCCCCAGGCATTGAATTATGGGTGTGGGCACTCACACGTGTGTGACAGCACGCGCACACACATTTTCGGCACCCGAGGAAAAAAAGGTTTGCCATCACTGGTTTATAATATAAAATACGAAAATACAAAATAAAATAGTAGGAAAGTAGGAGAAGGAGAAGAGAAGGAAAAACTGTAGGGAAAGGGGGAAAAACAAAGAAAAGGCAATGATTTCTGATTCCCTTGGGGGCAGCAAAATAATACAATAGGATCAAACCTCAACTTTTTACTTGTGCATAGAAGTATAAACTAGCCATTTCCATTTCTATTTACCTGACTAATCAATAAAATTTTCTACCTCAAGCACGGTCCAGAAGCAGTTTCCAAGTAGAAATAAAAGTAATCGTGTTTTTTCTTTAATCAAAGCAATCAATTTATCCATCTCTGCTAAGTCCATCAACTTTTGCAGCCATTTATCCATTTTGGCAATCAAAGTATCCTTCCATTTTTGTGCATAAAGTAATTTTCCTACCATCAACATATATAACATCAAAGTTCCAATTTTTTTCCAAGTCTTTTTCCATTAAATCCATTTTTCTTTCTTTCTTTCTTTCTTTCTTTCTTTCTTTCTTTCTTTCTTTCTTTCTTTCTTTCTTTCCTTTTCTTTTCTTTTCTTTCTTTCTTTCCTTTCCTTTCTTTTCTTTTCTTTTTTTCTTTTTACTAAATTTAGTAAAATACACAGTGACTGTGTGTGGAATGAGGGAAGATAAAATTATTAACCAAGTGACCATGCTAATCACATTATTGCATGGTCATTCCAAGAACTTCTGCAGAGATGCAACACACACAACAGCTGTGATTGTGCGGAATGCTTTTGCTGGAAAAGAAGAGAAAAAAAGGTGTAAAATGTCTTGGAAAACTTGCACATTTTCAAAACTAAGCTCATTAAGTTCTTAGTTTTGAAAAAAGTACACATGTTTATGTATTTAATAATCTTTTTCTACTTATCTCATATAGTAGTGGCTCCACTTATATACCGTGCTGGCACAGTGGTCAGAATACAGTATTGCAAGCTAATTCTGCTCAGTGACAGGAGTTCAATTCTCACTGGCTCAAAGTTGACACAGCCTTCCATCCTTCTGACGTCAGTAAAATGAGGACCCAGATTGTTGGGGGAAATATGCTGACTCTGTAAACTGCTTTGAAAGGGCTGCAAAGCACTGTGACACAGTATATAAGTTTAAGTGAGACTACCTGAGACTTCTCAGGAAACAACAATTGAATGAAAAACTGCTGGTGACCTTCTATCGCTGCACCATAGAGAGTATTTTAACTTACTGCACCTGTGCATGGTTTGCCAATTGCACAGTGGCAGATAGGACAGCGCTCCAGAGGGTTAACGTCATTGCCCAGAGGATCATTGGTTGCCCTCTCCCCTCTTTGGAAGAGCTTTGTAGCTCCTGCTGTCTTAAGAAAGTTCAAAACATTCTTAAAGATCCATCTCATCCTGGGCACCCCTTTTTTTGAACTGGCAGACAGTACAGGATAATAAAAACAAGGACAAAAAGGCTGAAAAACAGCTTCAATCCCAGGGCAATAACTATATTGAATTCTACTGTATAGTGCAATATTAATGCAATATCGGGCTTTCAATTCAATTGTATAAAATGTGAAGGATGTGTGTTGTGTTTTATTTTTATAGTTATAATGTACACTGAAGATGGCAATTAATTTCATTATATGAGGTGCAATGACAGTCAAGTAAAGTAAAGTAAAGTAAAGTAAAGTAAAGTAAAGTAAAGTAAAGTAAAGTAAAGTAAAGTAAAGTAAAGTAAAGTAAAGTAAAGTAAAGTAAAGTAAAGTAAAGTAAAGTAAAGTTCTATTACTATTGCTAATGTTGGCGCCGTAACCATTTATGTAGTTCAACAATTTGCATAACTTGCTCTAGAAGTATGATGTCTGTAGTTTTCCTCTGAAAGAGTTAACCAAGAAATTCTATTAACTCTACATTTACTGTCTTTCAATTTTGGATTATCTAGGCGGATCTAAAACAAATACTGAAGCTAACTAATTGCTGAAATGATTTCTGCAAATTAACTGTCAAAACAAATTGCAACTATCTCATGGTGAAAGTAATAATTCCATGGAAACTTATTTTTATCATGGTAAGTAAATGTGCCATATTTAGTGTAGCTTATGACCTGAAGAGAACATAACCTGATGTCTTGTTCCAAGAATCATTGTGTTTGGATTGTATCAACTTCTGCAAGAAAAAAAAAAACACCCTAGCAATTGTATTAGCCATGAAGAGTAGACAATCATCAAAACATTTTGACGGCAAGTGAGGAGGGTGCAGAAGTAGGTGGGGCCAGGAGTGTGTGCTGAAGTAGTGGGTTCTAAAACCCATTGCTACCAATTCGTGTGTGCACAATGCTTCTGTGCATGCACAGAAACATCCCGGGGGGTGTATTTGAAGGAATGCCCACCATTCAAGTTGTATGCCTTCTTCTAATAATTTTTTCTTCGATTTCAATTCTCCTCCTTCATCTAAAATGTCCTTGTATGTTATTGCCCTTCCTGATTTCCTAAAGTTTGGGTGCGTAAATATCTCCAAAGTAGATAACCAATTAGGAATTTCCATATAGTTGCTTTTTTTTATTCTAATCCAAATGTCAAGTAAGGCCCGTCTAATGTAATGACTGATGAGCCTTATATTTTCCTTCCCAAAGAATCGCATGCCACCCTATCTTATGTCATGACCTTCTAGTGCTAGTAACCTCCTATTTCTCAAATGTATCCACTCTTTCGTCCAATTGAGCGCAGCTGCCTGGTAATATTTTTCCCAATTTGGTAGGCCAAATCTTCCTCTATCCTTAGAGTCTTGTAACAGTTTATATTTAATTCTCTATTTTCTCCTTAGCCAAATGAATTTTGATATAATTTTATTTAAATTTCCAAAAAATTCCTTTCCTAGTCTAATTGGTATACATTGAAATAGAAACAGTAATTTAGGTAACACATTCATCTTTATCACCTTCTCATGAAGGAGAGTTGCAAATTTTTCCATCTGTCTAAATCCACTTTAATTTGGTCAACTAATTTATCATAATTATCTCCTTTAAGAGTCCCCCGGGAGTTGGGCGGCATAGAAATCCATTTAAATAAATAAATAAATAAATAAATTTAAGTGTGATACATCTTGCCGTCAATTGGATCCCTAGGTATCTCACCTTCTTTGTTGTCTGAATGTTTATTTTACCAACTAGCTTAATTTCTTGTCATTTCGTCATGTTCTTAACTATCATTTTAGTTTTTTCTTTTTTGAACTTCAGACCAGCTATTTCTCCATACTCTCTCAGTACTTCCAGCAGTCTTACACCAGACTTTAAGGGCTCTTCCATAATAAAAACCAAATTGTCAGTAATTTGAATGTTTCCTTTTTAATTTCTAAACCTCTAATTTGTTCAGCTTTCCGAATTATTCTTGTCAGGACTTCTAGAGAAAAAGCAAACAGTAATGATGATAGTGGGCATCCTTGTCTTGTGCCTTTCTGTATTTGAAAACTTTTAGTTGTCTGTCCGTTTATTACTACTTTTGCCTCCTGTTCAGAGTAAATTGTTTTGAACATGTTTATAAAATTATTACTAAATTCCATATATCTTAACTGATTTACCATGAAATCCCATTTGACATTATCAAATGCTTTTTTCGTCAACAAAGATTAGCGCCATCTGTTTTTCATTGTGCCTTTCATAGTACTCCAGTGTGTCAAATATAATCCTAACATTGTGTCTTATCTGCCTCTTGGGTAGGAACCTGTTTTGGTCGGTGTGGATAAATTCAACCAAAAACCTTTTTAACCTTTCTGCCATTATTGCCATAAAAATTTTATAGTCTGCATTGAGTAGCGATATGGGCCTGTAGTTTTTAATAAGTGTCAGATCTGCATCTTCCTTGGGGATTAACATAATAATTGCTTCTTTCCATGAGCTTGGGGTCTTTGCTTCTTTTAAAACTTCATTAAATACATCTAGTAGGGTTGGGCCTAAATGTTCTTGGAAATTTTTATATATTTCAGATGGTAATCCATCTGGTCCTGGTGTCTTATTACTTTTTTGCCTTTTAATTGCCTCTGTGATTTCTAAGAGTGTTATATCCTTCTTTAGCATATTTTTAACCTCTTCTGGGACCTTCGGTAGATCAGCTTTCTGAAGACATTGAAATATTTTATCCTTGCTATTACTTATTTCATCTTTATAAAGGTTCTTATAAAATCCATATATCACCTTTCTTTTCCCTTCACAGGTGAAGGGTTAAGAATTAAGAAACAAACATAGATATTTGATCCAGGATGAACTACTTATAACAGTGATGGTGAACCTATGGCACGTATGCCACAGGCAGCACCGGAGCCATATCTGAAGGCACAAGAGGCATTGCCCTATGTCAGCTCCAGTGCACATGCGTATGCTGGCCAGCTGGTTTTCAGCCTTCTTTTCGGCCACTTTCGCTCTCCCCAGGCTTCAGAAAAGCCTCCTGAACCCTGGGGATGGTGGAAAATGGCCCAATGGGCCAACCAGACGTTTGGAAATGAACAGCAGCCTCGAAACACTTGAATAGGGCCATATAGATAAGTGGAATCAGGCTAAAAATAATTCCCTAAAACACACCAGAACTCCTCTTTCCTGCCTCCCTGACAAGATTAACCCCTAGGATAGGAATGTGAGAAGAGATATATATCCATTGGAAACAGCAGTGAGTTGCTCCCAGTTTGGCCCGGTTCTAAGAACTGGTAGTGCCAGTGAGGAGGCTCCACCCACCCACCCTGGACACTTCTGTGCATGCGCGTGAACCGGTAGTAAAGGGTTTTAGAACCCACTACTGATTGGAAAGTTGCAGGTAATAAGGTCTAGGAGTGGGCTTGCAGCCTCACTGAACCAAAGTTTTAAAGTAACATAATTGCAAAATGTACCAGACATGTTTCTAAAGTGCTGACTTGTGTGCTGCATTTTTTTTTTTTTGCAAAGTATGTACTTGTACGGATATATACTGATTGTGAGGCAAGAGTTCTACCTCTAATAAATGGCTGAGAGCTTCAAATGTAAACTGGTGTTTGCAGAGAATGACGGTCAGTAAGAATGTAAGAAAGAACAAGGAAGTGAAACTATGGAATGCATGTCAGTAAAAAAAAGAAGGATTAAGAAATGTGACTTGAGATGAGAATGGTGCCCTTTGCCTAACAGCAGTTCTTGTAGGACCTGCTGTGTGTCATTGGACCCCATTGCAATGGTTTAATAATGTACGTTTTGTTCTGGAATCACATTAGTATGTTGGCTATTCCAAATTGCTCATGAAATAAACCTCTGATCTTAAGGTAAGATTTGTTGCTTGTGGTTTGTCTGTGTTCCTCTTTATTGGGATATTTTTACGACAGGAAAAAACAAACAAAAGACCTTGGACCAGGATTAACCCAGTAAAGCAGGAAAACAAAAACCCAAGGCAATCACTTCAGCTAGTGGCACATCAAAACCCATCAAACTATAGGAGAGGCAAAGGAAAATCAAGTATAAAAAGGCATGGCCTTGCCTCCTCAATCTGCTGTCTAGCCAGGAACCCTTGAGCTGTGTCACTACTTCCTCTTGCCTTCCTGAATTAAAGAGTTCCGCTTTCCGGCTGCTTGCTTCGGTGTCAATTTCTTCTCACTGCCGGTGACTGGTTCCCAGCTGGGGAATGAACCAAGGAGGTTTCTTCCAACCTCTTCAAATTGATTTTTTGATTCCTGTCAACTGCCTGGACTGGTCCCTGCAATTATCCTGGCAAGTTTTTAGAGATGGTTTGCCATTGCCTCTTTCCTAGGGCTGAAAGAGAAGGACTGGCTCAAGTTCACCTACTAGCTTCATACCTAAGGTAGAATTCTTAGTCTCCTGGTTTCTAGCCTGATGCCTTAACCACTATACCAAACTGCCCTCTCTTTACTCTTTTTGTATTGCTTTCCAGATCTGATTTATGACTACATATTATTACAATCTCAAAATCTGTGCTTTCACTCAAAAGATTCCCTTCGCTATAAAATGTGTTCCCCTCTTTGACAGTATATTGCAAGTAGTGTTTCTTCAGATCAGATTTGTTTATTAGTTTGTCTTTAATAAATTTATTCACATCCATACTATGATATAAGGCACCTCCAATTCTGATGGCTTTCTGAGCAGGATGAGAAGATTAGTTAGAGGAAACCACTAAAAAAACGAAGTCCATCACATTTATAAAAGTGCAATTTATAATATAGAATAGAGTAGAACAGAATTCTTTATTGGCCAAGTGTGATTGGACACACAAGGAATTTGTCTTTGGTGCATATGCTCTCAGTGTACATAAAAGAAAAGATACATTTATCAAGAATGGTTGTCATAGGGTTCAAGTAAGCAATCAGGAAACAATCAATATGAATATAAATCATAAGGATACAAGCAACAAGTTACAGTCATACAGTCATAAGTGGGAGGAGATGGGTGATAGGAACGATGAGAAAAACTAATAGTAATAGTAATGCAGCCTAGTGAATAGTTTGACAGTGGTGAGGGAATTATTTGTTTAGCAGATTGATGGCGTTCGGGGAAAAACTGTTCTTGTGTCTAGTTGTCTTGGTGTGCAGTGCTCTATAGCGACGTTTTGAGGGTAGGAGTTGAAGCAATTTATGTCCAGGATGCGAGGGGTCAGTAAATATTTTCACGGCCCTTATATTTTAAGGTGATCACCTGGAATAATTCTTACACCCTACACTGCATAATAAATACAAAAAAAATGACAATATAGCATACATGCCTGCTAGAACGTTACTTAGATACCACATTTTCTAAGAAGAAAATGCTCTTTTAGCTAATCTTCAATATCTCATTAAAAAACTCAAAACATTTTTAGCATCAATTCTCTTTGGTCCTTAACCAATCCTGATCCAGTTATAGCATATTTTCTCTAATATTTCTTAGTTGCCTGTAGTGAAATGCAAAGTACAAGACTAAATAAACTCTAAGAAATACATACATATTATTGTGGCCTAAACTTGGCTTATTGAAAGAAAGAAATGGCTTTGAGGAGACAACGTAATTTTATTTGCATGCAAGCAAGCATGGTATGGTATTATAGTTTGGTGCCGTGGTTTGGATCAAAATGATGAGAGAGAAGACAGTCAATCACTTGCAATGCCTGAGGTTTCTGCTACCTCCCTTATGTCTTTCCAATCTGGACTGTTTGTAAATGTAACACCTGGTGAAACGGTTACCTTGTACGACCACATTATGCACAAACACGCCCTTTATTGTCAAGTTAATATTTAACCAGGGGCGGGTTCCTAATTTTTTTACTACCACTCGGTGGGCGTGGCTTATTTTGTGGGTGTGGCTTGCTGGCCATGTGACTGGGTGGACGTGGCTTCTCGGACTGCTGAAGGGAGGGGAACTGAGATAGGTCCTGCCGCCCATTCCCCCTCCCTTCAGCAGCTCAAGAAGCCTTGAATGTGCAAAAATGCCTAGGATCATCACCGCGCGTTCGTGGCTTCTCAGATTGCTGAAGGGAGGGGAATGGAGATAGCTCCTGCCGCCCATTCTTTCAGCATCTCACGCTCTCCCTCAGCCATTCTCCCCTGCTTGGACTCACTGTGGGGTAGGAAGGCAGCGCATGCGCAGTGCCGGAAGCTCGGCTTCTGGGTATGAGAAGAAGAATTTTTTTTAAAAAAATGGTGGTGCCCAGGCACCGGCAACCGACCGCACCGGTACTGTGACGTCACCAGCGGGCCACTACCGGTGCTATAGAGTGGACCGCACCTGTAGGAACCCACCACTGTATTTAACTATAATTAACAGTCTTTGAAAATGCATAGCAAAAGTATATTTGTAGGTGAGGAAACATGTATCAACCATTAACAGCAGAGAAAAACCACATCATTGAGTGCTGTGTCATCACCAGCGCCCTGATCATCCTCCACCCTTGTTCTCATCCCACATATGCCATTTCTGGTGCAGTTGTCGCTCCATGGGCCAAATGTACCCCGTGTTTGGCCAAAGCCTACCAGGTCATTACTTTGACTGCATTTGAAAGCGATGTTGTTAACTGATGAATCATCACTCATCTTTCCTTTGTATGGTTCCACCCTCAGAGAAAAAGCAACCAGGAAGCCTTTACGGCAGAATTGTACTTTGGACCACTTTCCCCACCTGCCAAAGAAGACAAAGGTAGATAAGCATCTTTTAGTGTTTACATTAAACACTTGTCATCAATCCAAGAGATTCAGGCTCAATGGCTAAAATCTAGGCTAGGAATCAAGTGAAAGTCTACTTTTTGCTACCATTACACAATTCTGGGTCAATATTTGATAGTCAACCTAATTCTCTGTTGCTTTTGTAGGGGGAAAATGGAGTAAATGGGTATTTTGGCAGCTGGCATAAAAATGGGATAAAGAAATCTTGACAGCTTTCCCAAGACTTCTCCTAATCCATGCCATGTTCAGAATGTTTGTTTGTTTGTTTGTTTATGAGATTTGTCAACAAAAACGAGGACAAGAATAAGAGAATAAAAATATAATGACAGGGATGATAGGCACATTAGTGCATGTACGCACTTCCCCTCTACTGACCACTTAAGTAGTGGTCACTTAAGTACCGTATTTTTCGGAATATTAGACGCACCTTTCCCCCCCCTAAAGGAGGCTGAAAATTTGGGTGCTTCTTGTACTCCGAATGTAGCTTTTTCCGAAGCTTTTTTGTTTAGCCCTAACAAGGCGCTAATGATCTTCCCCGCTCTTACAGGCTTACAGGCTTTTTTCATTGCTAATCCGCTCCGAAGAATGTTTTTACCAGCCCTAATGAGGTGCTAACGATCTTCCAGGCTCTTACCAGCTTGCAGGCTTTTCCATTGCTACTCCCTCTGAAGAAGGTTTTTTCCAGCCCTAAGTCTTTGCAGGCTTTTTTTCATTGCTACTCCCTCCAAATAAGGTTTTTTTTTAAAGCCCTAACCAGGGGATAAAATAATGTGCTGAAGCTGAACAGACTAAGGACACTAGCCAGATGAATACCTGGTAGGCAGATTTTTCCCCCCTATTTTCCTCCCCAAAAACTAAAGTGCGTCTTATACTCCAGTGCGTCTTATACTCTGAAAAATCCGGTAGACCATTACAGCAGAGGTTTCTCATACCGCAAATTGTCTTACACTATTCTAAGCACCATTTCCCCTTTTCCTTCTATTCCCCTTGAATGAATGAATTGCCCACTAGTGAAGTAATGAGTCATTATTCAGCTAGCAAGTCCCCTGTGGGAATTCCGTGCCTCCTTTTCTCATTGGAAGACTGAGTTCTATCTCGGTTTCCCTTGTTACTTGACACATGGTGTTCCACAGGAAAACAGAGTCCTTCCTTTGGCTGCCAAGTGACCCTTCCAGGGGCGGGTTCCTAATTTTTTTACTACCAATCTGTGGGCGTGGCTTGTTTTGTGGGTGTGGCTTGCCAGCCATGTGACCGGGTGGGCATGGGCCTCGGGAGCTTGGCAGCGGCCAGAAAAGCAGGGGGGCATTGCCCACCTGCAACGCAGCCCCCCACAGTGGGAACAGCAAGACTGCGGCAGCGGTTCTTCTAGGAGGCTCCATCCAGCCTGAATGCTTCTCCCCATTCGATGATCCTAGGCTCCTGCTGCCCATTCCCTCTCCCCTCAGCAGCTCGAGAAGCCTCGAACGTGCGAAAATGCTGGGATCATCACCGCGCGTTCGTGGCTTCTCGGACTGCTGAAGGGTGGGGAATGGAGATAGCTCCTGCCGCCCATTCTTTCAGCATCTCACGCGCTCCCTCAGCCATCCTCCCCTGCTTGGACTCACTGTGGGGTAGGAAGTCAGCGCATGTGCAGTGCCGGAAGCTCGGCTCCTGGGCATGCGCAGAAAAAAAATTAAGAAAAAAAATTAATTTTTTTTTTTAAATGGCGGCGCCCAGACACCGGCAACCGACCGCACCGGTACTGTGACATCACCAGCGGGCCACTACCGGTGCTATGGAGTGGACCGCACTGGTAGGAACCCACCACTGGACCCTTCCCCATGGTTTTATTTGGGGAGAGAGGATTGTGCAATAAAGAAAGTTCAATCAACATCCCGTGTGTCCAACGCTGCCCTAATCCTGATTTGAGGCATTTTGATTGCTGAGACCTTCATTTGCAATGAACCTAATTAAATAATCTGATAAGTAGGTAAAAGGTATTGCAAATGATACACAGTTACTGTTGACCAGGAATCTGGAGAAAGCCTAGAAGGTGTGTCCATGCAGATGCATCCATTATCCCTACAAACTTCTAAAGTCGTGGAAAGTCATCAGGGAAACACCCAATGTCCTGAGACATCCGAGAACCTCCAGTGTCCTTAGGAAACCACCCAAAATTACAAGAAGTTTCAACAACATCTCCAGGTAATTTTGTTCTATTTTATATATTGTGTACCACCCTAGTTATCTATTGAGTGCCAGCCTTTCTGGGTGACTTGTTTATCTCTTTCCTGGGTGGGCTACTTATGTAACAAAAAGTATAAAAACCAGCATTTAGTGTTACTCGGGGCTTCCTTTCCTTCAAAGCAGCCTGTCTTTCTTCAGCTGAATGAACACTTAAGCTTAACGGCAACCTCTAGTCTCTTGTCTACATTTCCCAAACCTCAGAACCAGCATAACATTTTCATTATTTTTTAATCATCATCTTCATTTAATGACCCCATAATCCCTTGCAGAGTGGAGTATGGGCAACTGAATGGAGCTAGCAAAGTTTTTACTGGGTGCATGCCAGGGGCGGGTTCCTAATTTTTTTACTAGCACTCTGTGGGCGTGGCTTATTTTGTGGGTGTGGATTTTCTAGCCATGTGACCAGGTGGGCATCACTTCTCGGACTGCTGAAGGGAGGGGAATGGAGATAGCTCCTGCCGCCCATTCTTTCAGCATCTCACGCACTCCCTCAGCCATCCTCCCCTGCTTGGACTCACTGTGGGTAGGAAGGCAGCGCATGCGCAGTGCCGGAAGCTCGGCTTCTGGGCATGCGCAGTGCCGGAAGCTCGGCTTCTGGGCATGCGCAGAAGAAATTTTTTTAAAAAAAATCAATTTTTTTTAAAAAATGGCGGCGCGCAGGCACCGGCAACCGACCGCACCGGTACTGTGACATCACCAGCGGGCCACTACCGGTGCTATAGAGTGGACCGCACCTGCAGGAACCCACCACTGGTGGATGCGCTTTCTGACATCAATGCAGAGATTTGTTCAGCAGATATATTCTCACTGTGCCCAAAGAGAAATGCCTGCCTCTACCTAGGATTGAACTCACAGCCTTCTGATTGTGAGGTGAGAGCTCCACCTCTAGGCCACCGCACCACTCCTTTCATCATTCTTTAATACACCAACAAAAACATTCCCCAGTATAGTGACTGAATAGCCTGGAATTTGATTTTGAAGAGCTATGCCCAAGATTCAAGTATATGACATTAATAGCAACCGCACTCCTGTTCTTCATAAACAGCAGTTGCACATGTAGCACAGCACGGCAGTCCATGTCTCCTCACAAAGAGAGTTATAAGGAGGCAAATAGATTCATGAACTGCACAATGGGAGAAGTATGTGGGAGACTAAAGTCCACAAGGGGTCCTGTTGGAGCAAATGCATGCTAGGGTAGAACAACCTAAGGGAGCAAAAGAGATACACTTACTATGGCCCATAAACTATTAGTTACACCAATGCACCACTCAGGAATACAAAAATCTCTCATCCACATCTCAGCATTAGCAGATCATTCAGAGAGGTCATCTCCTCCCCTAGTCCTCATGACAAGGAAATGAAATATGATAAGAAAGTCAGTTACTCACTTTCCAACTTTAGACTCGACTCGTGAGCCATCGGTACAGTACAAGCTGATTCCATTCACAGCTGTATTGTCACCTACATATTGCTCTCCTTCCACCTATGAAAATATGACCTTGATAAAGTTCTAGATCAGCCTTTCTCCCTTTGCTGTCCTTCAGATTTCAATTCTCAGAAATCCCAACATTTATTTACCCAAAAATATTGGACAATGCATTGGATCAAGATTAGATCTGCCACCCAATATTCCACTCCAAACTCAATAGGTTATAGAATCAAAAGTGTAAAGCATCAACACACTTTACTTCTTGATTGCCCTTCTTGAAAGATAAGCTGAAGAACAAATTTCAAGAGAATATTTAGAAGTGAAGGAGCATCAGAAAAGTAAACTTTTACCTTCAGGGAGAAGCCGTAAGCAATGCCATTATAGCAAAATGAAATTGGACCCCAATCACCCCATTCACTCGCATTTGGCACACTGAGCACATTAGTATGATGTACAGGATACTTTTGGCCTTCGGTATTCCACAGGCAGCAGGAGACAGTCAAGAGAAGGGCAGCGCTGGCAGAGAGATCCACGGAAACCATTCTGCTACTTGAAACAGAAAAGTCTTCAGAAATTGTAGCGTCCTATAAACCGGAAATCAGTCATAAACTATCCGCAGCACCACCCTCATGAAATCATGCTTTTCAATTCTTTTCTTTTGTGGCTTTCCATCACCCTTAATTCCAGGGATCTGCCTGGATTTGATCTTGCAGTTTTCTTGGTAAGATTTTACAAACAGTTTGTCACTTCCTCCTTCTGCCTAGAGCTGAGAGAGCGGGACCAACCCAGTTGGCTTTGTACCTAAGACATGACTAGAGCACCAGTCAGTCCCCAGCCTCCTGTCCACAATTAGCAGCTTAGAGGATTTCTGGGTTATAGCAAGAAACCAGAAAGTTAGGTTAACAATAAACTCAAATACATAATTTTCTTAATCTTGCAGAAACTTTAATTCCTACAAAATCAGTCCGAGTTGCTGAGCTGATACTGAGAAAGCTATGCCGAGAAACAATTTGTATTATTTCCATCATTTGTACAATTTGTTGCATTCCATCCTTTCTGTTTATCTCCTCTAAAAGTAACAAAAAGGTGTAATTAGACAGATGATCCAACTTTGATATCTGACTTTTAGATACCAACAGAATCTAACTTTGGAATGAGAGATGAAAGCAGGCTGGTAATGAAGGAGGGAATTTATGACTCTGCTGCTGTGGCCTAGAGGTGGAGCTCTTGCCTCACAATCAGGAGGTTGTGTGTTCAATCCTAGGTAGAGGCAGATGTAGGGTCTCCTGCTTGGGCAGGGGGTTGGACTAGATGACTTGCAAGGTCCCTTCCAACTCTGTTAAACTATGATATATAACATTAGCATATGACATGTAACATATAACAAAATATAGCATTGATACTAAGCAGCACAATATGTAAAACCAATCACTGGATGATTTTGAGACAGTCCCTCTCACCTCAAGATTTCTGCCAAGACTGTTGGGGGGGAAATGAGGAATGGGCTCCTGAATGGAAGGAGTAAAAATAAGCAAGTAAGTAAGTAAGTAAGTAAGTAAGTAAGTAAGTAAGTAAGTAAGTAAGTAAGTAAGTAAGTAAGTAAGTAATTTGCCCAGCACCTTTCATTGAGGAAATTCTGCTTTTGGACTCTATGAAAATGCCTAGAAATTCTAGAAAGCCAGTTTGCCTTCTGACGCATGGGTTGTATTGGGATTAGTCTTGCCCACAAGGCCATCACTTTGTACATGGGGGAGATTGTCAAGCCAGCCACTTTGCAAAGGGTGCCCATTAAATGTTTTCAACATTCGAAATTGGCACACGCATCAAAAGATTGTCTCTTGCTCCCTTAATGTTTTTTTATCCTTTCTTATTCTGTAGCTTTTCTATGCTACAAAATATATGCCACCAAATAAAGACGGAATGCTACAACTATCACAGAAAACAAGAGGAAAACCTTCTGCGCTCAAAATCCAACCGTGCCTTCTACAACTTCATTAAATAACAAACACAAGGACTCGAGACCCCTCCCACCACTAAAAGGACCCAACAACAAAGAATACTATGATGAAACAGTCAAAGCTAACCTCTTCAACACATTCTTTGGCTCAGTCTTTGTAAACAGCAACGGCTCATGCCCAAAATTCCCCAGTCGTACCGCAAATAATCACAACGATTTAATACAAATAGACTTCACTGAAGACAACGTTGAAAAAGCACTACGCAACCAAAAACCTTCCCTGTCAATTGGACCTGATGGACTATGTGCATACTTCCTAAAAAAGCTCTCCACAGCCATAGCTGAACCACTAAGCATAATCTTTGAAAAATCCTTCAGGACCAGTTCCCTACCAAACCTATGGTCACTAGCGGCAGTCATCCTCATCTTCAAAAAGGGAGATCCCAGTCTAGTAGAAAACTACAGACCAATCACTCTATGCTGTGTCACATGCAAAACCATGGAATCAATCATAACCCTTCACCTAGAAACTAACAACCTACTCTCAAACAAGCAATTCGGTTTCAGGAAAAAATTATCCCACAATCTACAACTACTACACTGCAAAAACATATGGACCTCAAAACTTGACCAGGGCAAAACAATAGACGCAATTTACATAGACTTCTGTAAAGCCTTTGACTCAGTGGTTCACGATAAACTGCTTCTGAAACTGAAATCCTATGGCATCTCTTAACCGCTACATGACTGGATAACTGCATCCCTGTCAAACAGACAACAAGTGGTCAAAATAGGGAGCGCCCTATCTAATCACGTTCCTGTTAACAGTGGTGTACCCCAAGGCAGCATACTAGGACCAATACTCTTTATACTCTAGAGCAAGAACAAGTTATCCATATTCCACTAAAACCACCCATATTTTCTACTCTTCCAAACAACTAGATGTATGTAATTCTGACTTAATCTCCCCTGATCTCCTTTGACTGCTCTCTGTAGCAATACTTACTGTTTTCCTGCACTTAATGTTCCTACAGCCAGAATGGGAAAGATTTTAAACGGAACAACTGTTTGTAGTCAGGACGGAAGTAGGGGCAGGTTCATGAAATCTGAGCACCTTCTGCATCTTTCACTGGATGGAGCCATGAATTTTTTTAAAAAAATGATTGTGCTTGCTATCTGAAAATAAGGTCTAATTTATTTGCATTTTATTTTAGTCCACTGAACGCTTAGGTGATGCTTAGTTTAATGTTCATTTTAAGGTTGTTTAGTTTCATGATGTTTATTAAAGATGCTGAACTATAAAAACAACATCATAATGTGTATCATTATTATAAATCTATAAGTTGATTGAATGTAATAACTATGATTAATTCTACTAGCTTTATTTGTACTAGAATGTATGACACCCAGGTGCCACACTGTTCACGCATTGATATGTTTGTAAAAATAAAAATAAAAAACTTGCGGGTGGTGGTGGAAGGAAGAGGATTGACAAGCCCCATATTGATGGTAGAGGAGGAGGAGGAGGAGGAGGAGGAGGAGGAGGAGGAGGAGGAGGAGGAGGAGGAGGAGGAGGAGGAGGAGAATTATTGAGGCCATTATTTGTGAAAGAGAACCTAGAGATATTTTTTTAAGTGTTGTCTATTCTAGATGTTTATTGTTTGGTATATTGTTAGAACTCTGACTATTAGGTAATTTCACTCACTAAATTGTGCATAATGTGATCACACAGAGAGATTTTATATATTTCCACCCTTGAAACGACAGGGTGCTATTTTTTAATAATTACAGTTATCCTACAAATGATGGGGAGGGGGCATGAATTACTTATTCTGCAATGAGCCCTAATTTGTGCAGCACAACAGAAGTTTACATAGTTATCCAGCCTTTAGAAAGAATAGATTTCTTTCTTTTTACTAAATTGAGCAAAACAAACAATATTGTGTGTGTGGTATTGAGGGAAGACAAATTATTAACCATTTGTCTATGCTAATTGCATGGTCATTCCAAGAACAGCTACATAGATGCAGCAGATTCAACAACTATGACTGTGTGAAATGTTTTTTGCTAGAAAAGGTTTTTTTAAAAGCGTGTAAAATGCCCTGGAAAACTTGCACATTTTCAAAACTACAATTGCTCTTAGCCTATTAAGTTCTTAATTTTCAAAATGTACACATTTTTATTTAATTTTTTTTATATTCATCCAGGGGTGAGATTCAGTTGGTTCAGACCTGTTCAACGAACCAGATGTTCATTTCACATGTGGTTCATCGAACCGGTAATTGCAAGGACTGGCTGACCCCACCCACCCCGCCCCGCCCCTCCCAGGAATCTCCACACAGCCCATTCTGGATGTGAGGTAAGTGCAGGGCCTGCATGGAGGCTCTGGGAGGGGCGAAAAATGGGCCTACTGGAAGTACCAGAAGTCTGGAAATGGGCCCGTTTCCGACCTCCGGAGGGCCTCTGGATCCAGGGGGAGGCCATTTTCACCCTCCCGGAGGCTCAAGGAAAGCCTCCAGAGACTGGGGAGGGCACCCCCACCCCTGTCAAGGTGCAGGAGACTGAGTAGGCCATGCCCCCATGGCCACGCCTACCCAGCAACCAGGCAGAGAACCGGCTGCTAACATTTTTCAATCCCACCCCTGTATTTATCTCAAATAGTCTTGCCACCGTTCAATTCCACTAGCCATTCAATTCAACAATGTGCATAACAATATGTCTATGTGGGTATTTTCCTCCAGAAGAGTTAACCAAGAAATTCTACTGACTCTACGTTTACTGTCTTTAAGTTTTGAAATGGATTATTTAGGTGAATCTAGAACAAATGTTGAAGCTAACTGCTCAAAATATGCTTTTTAAACTGATTGCTGAAACTAATTGCTGAAATGTTTTCTGAAAATTAACTGTCAGAACGAATTGCTGAACTATATCACGGTGAAATAATAATCTCATGGAAACTTTTTCTAATCAGTTGTAGTCAATCTGCCATATTCAGTGTAACTTATGACCTGAAGAGAACATGTCCTAATGCCTTGCTCCAAGAATCATTGTGTTTGGATTGCATGGACTTCTGCAGAAAACAGCCCAGCAATGGTATTAATCAAGAAGAGTAGACAATCACCAAAAGATTTTGATGGCAAGTGAGGAGGGTGCACAGTAGGTGGGAACAGGACAGTAGTGGGTTCTAAAACCCTTTACTACCGGCATGCGCAGAAGCATCCCTGGCGAGTGGACAGAGCCTCCCGCTGCCACTACTGGTTCTAAGAACCGGGTTCAAACCAGGAGCAACCCACCACTGGAACAGGAGTGTGTGCTGTTATTTTGTTAACAAGGGTTGGGAAGGGGAAGGATTGATGTAGAAAAACAAAAGCATTCTGCTTCTATAGCTTTATATATTTTTTCTACTATTTGTTTGGAAACTAGTTGAGTCGATAAGAGTAGTTAATGTGCAAACCAATCTTCCTGGATTGTCTTCAGACACTTTGTCTTTCTGCATCCTTTGTTTTAGATCAAAAGTCAGTCATTGGAGTACCCAACCTTACTTCATAACCTCCTATGGGCACCACCAGATGTTGCTCAGCCATTCTCCTTATTCTCCAGACTCAAATGCCAAACATTTTTTTAACAATGGATACTCAAAATTCCCCCCAAATTTAAAAAGTTGTTCCTCTAAAATCTCTCCAGTTATGTGGATTGGTCAGGGTTGTTTTTTTAAAAATATTGGAGTGACCAGTTTTCCTTATCTTCCTCCTTTCTTTTTTCTTATATCTTCCTTTATGTTGTACTTTTCATGAGTTTTTATCCTCAAAATGGCAGCAACTATGGATTTTCAGTAGTTGTAACTGGAATTGCCAAAAGTTGCGCCCAGATCACAAAAATGATTTCAAAATAAATTCTAAGACTATGGAACAAGATTTAGATGATCTGTCCTTATAATGCCATTGCTTTATAATTTGTTTGTAGGTCCAGTTTAAAATGTTACTGCAAGACCCAATGTTTACATGAAGAATGAAGGATTACATGGTGAAGCATTCTTCTGAGGCTCCTATGTCAATTATGATATATAACGGTGAAACAACCATGAATTAATTAGGATGTGCAACAACAGTGTTATATAGGGTGTAAATATACCACATATTAACTGAGCAGCCAAATCAGAATCCACACTTTTCACAACTGCAACAACAGAGCAGAACAAATATTTAAGTAATTGCTACATCAATGTTTTGTCTTTGTGCCAATCATAATATCAGAGAGCGCACAGCTTTGCTATGTGAGACAACCCAGGAGCAATAATAACAAGCAGAGGTTTGTAATAAATTGTGGTGTTATCTACAAAAGAATATATACTATACATACACATACAACAGGCAGAGGTCAAACAAGCAGCAAATTAAAGCAGGGAAGAACACACAGCGAGAGAGAGAGACACCCTAACAGGGCCTCTTCTTATTATACAGGCTCTTAAAGGGATAACAGCCAAAAACCATGCTGACTCATTCCCATCATTACATCATTGCATCATTTCATCAGCTGGTCAGCTCTTTCCCTGTATTTCCCTGTATACAGAAGAGACTGTATTTCCCTGAAGCCCGTTAACATCACAATTGCTTTCTTCTGTACATTCAGTTCATCAATATTCTTCCAAAAACAGAATGTTCAGAACTAAATGCAATATTCTTGGAGCGGCCAGACCAACAGACCATAAAGAAGGATTATGACTTCTGATCTTGACCCAGTCCAAGACTTTTCAATTGTTTTAAAACTTATAACTTTTAGCTGCCATATCATCAAGTAGTCCTTATGCTCTACCATGTTGTCAACATGTTCTACCATACTGCGACATATCATTGAAATGTATCTGGAAATTACATTTGTTGCTAAATACAGCAACTAGCCTATAACCTGGTTCAAGAGATAGAGATTAGTGCAAGAAAATATTAACTGATTGGCCACTTAGTTTCAAGGCTTAATACCGAGATCATTGTTAACCTTAAGACATTTGGCTATCTAAGGGACATGATTTGGCAATTTGTCTAGCTAATCAGATCTGTGAGACCTCTGTTTTGGCAATAGAGGAGGAGAGAATCTCCTGCATTGGGGACATGGTTATGGAATGCAGGGAGCTCATTGTAAAGTTTCTTAGTCTTTTAACAGTTGATAGATTTTAGTACTACATTAACAAACCAATGCGTACTCTATTGTACACTTCAAATTTTATTAGCTACTTGGAGTACTCACCAAAATAATAAAACAAAGTAGGAAGCAAATAAATGAATATGAAAACCCATAAATAAGCAGCTTTTGATCTTTCTGAACTTTGGTTGAGCCTCTTAGTGTTCTTCAGATATCTGCAAAAAAAGAGAAAGAAAGAAAAGAAAAAAGAAAAACATTATGAAGAAAGAAAGAAAGGCATGCTGAATCTTGCCTCCATATTTCCTAACCTTAAATTGAAAGGAAAGATTTGTGACAATCTAGATTGCACAAAACACCTGACCATGGGGGATAGTAGTCATATTCAGCCAGGGATGGGTTCTGGTTTTCTTTGCTGCCAGTTCGCTTTTTGATGCGCGCGCATGAGCAGTGTTAAAAACCAGCTTCTGCGCATGTGCAGAAGCAAAAAACAGCCACTCTGACCACTCTGTTGCTGAAGTCATATTTTCTGCAATCGAGTTTGGAGCAGTTTACCTTAAGTTTGTATCTATTGTGTGCTCGTGTATTGTTACAGTTGAAGCTGAAGTAGTCATTGACAGATAGGACATTATAGCAGATAATTTTATGTGCTACACTTAGGTCAGACCTAAGGCGGAGTAGTTCTAAATTGTCTAAACCCAAAATTTCAAGTCTGGTGGCATAAGGTATTCTGTTGCAAACAGAGGAGTGGAGGACTCTTCTCGTGAAATATCTCTGGACATTTTCAATTGTATTAATGTCCGATATGTAGTGTGGGTTCCAGACAGATGAGCTGTATTCAAGAATTGGTCTAGCAAATGTTTTGTATGCTCTAGTTAAAAGTACAATATTACCAGAGAAGAAGCTGCGCAAAATTAGGTTAACAACTCTTAATGCTTTTAATGCTCTTAATGCCCGCCAGAAGAGCCAGGTCTTAACTGCTTTTCGGGTGGGGGTAGTCCGGATCTCTGGAGATAGCTGGTTCCAGAGAGCCAGGGCAGCCACAGAGAAGGCCCTCCCTCGTGGGCCCGCCAGCCGACATTGTTTAGCTAACGGGACCTGGAGGAGACCAACTCTGTGGGATCTCACCGGTCACAGGGAGCTGTGTGGCAGAAGACGATCTCGAAGATAGCCTGGTCCTAAACCATGTAGGGCTTTAAAGATGATGACCAACACCTTGAATTGTGTCCGGAGACCAACAGGAAGCCAGTGCAGCTCGCAGAGGATTGGTGTAGTGTGGGTGTACCTAGGCACACCCACAACAGCTTGCTCGGCTGCATTCTGGATCAACTGTAGTCTCCAAACACTCTTCAGGGGTAGCCCCATGTAGAGCGCATTGCAATAATCTAATTGTGAGGTGACAAGGGCATGATTGACTGTGAGGAGAGCCTCGTGATCCAAGTAGGGTCATAATTGGTGCACCAGATGGACTTGTGCAAAGGTCCCCCTAGCCACAGCTGTCAAATGTTGCTCTAATTTCAGCTGTGGCTCTAGGAGGACACCCAAATTACGAACTCATTCTGAGGGGGACAATTTCTCCCCCCAAAAACCAAGGATGGACAGTTGACATAGTCTTTAGGTGGCAGTATCCACAGCCACTCGGTCTTGTCTGGGTTAAGTCTGAGCCTGTTGACTCCCATCCAGACCCTCACAGCTTCACAGAATTGCACAGCATTCTCTTCATTCAAGTCACCGGCACATCACATCCACCGCTTCATTGAATTGCCGCGGGGTGGAGATGTATAACTGGGTATCATCCGCATATTATTGATACCTCACCATGAATCGTCGGATGACCTCCGCCAGTGGTTTCATGTAGAGTTGAGTTGTCTTAATTTCCATTAAGTTTTAAAGCATGGTTTTTAAACCACAGTGGTCTGCTTCACAGATCACTCTTGGGCTTGAGAGTGAATGCAAAATGGGAGAAAAAGAAATGAAACAATGAGATAAATTTAATCTATGTAATGTACAAAAACAGACTTCACTCTCTTGGGTCTTCTCTTTAAAAGTTCAGAAATGATGGTTCTAATCATCTTGTCAGATTATCAAATCCAAATATATCAATATTGGGAAGAAAAGGAGTGACAACATTGGAATACTTTGATTTCCAATCTGATAAATTGAAATGACAACAGCTGAGCCATTGCTCTGTCTATTCCCAGGTTTTTCCCTGTTTCCCTTAGTCTGGAATAAATAGAAATTAGTCCCATAAATTTGCCATGAACTAAATTGCATATACATTTAGGGTTGCCCTGTTGAACTCTGTCTTTTGAGGATGCCAATTTAATCTCATCCCTTTCTCGCTACCTTGATAATTTCAAAACCAAAATGGAAGAGAAGATGCTGTCAACACTTTAAATGAAGATTCAGCTACACTATCATTGCCTCTCAAGAACTGATCCTAGCTAGAAATGTATCCTATCATAGAACAAAAACATTGTTTTAATTTATCTAATGAAGAATTGAGTCAGTTTGGTATAAAGGTAACAAAATGCAGCAAAGGTCTCGATAATCCAAATAAAATACTACTGGATACTGGGGTCTCCAATGTTGGCAACTTTAAAACTTGTGGACTTCAACTCCCAGAATTCCTCAGCCAGCAAGCAACTGGACATTCAGAGTACTAACAACCAGATGACTACAAAGCAGGGGTGAAATGCTCCCGGTTCACTGGTCCCTGTCGGTTGTCGGAGAGCCGATCGCGAAGGCAGTGTGACGCTCCGCCCACCTGCCAGGACACCGCCATTTGAGTTCTTTTATCCTCTGTGCATGCACAGAACGCTTTACGCATGCGCAGAGGGTAGAAGAACTCAAATGGTGGTGTCCAGGCAGGTGGGCGCAGCATCGCGCTGCCTTCACAATCGGCTCTCTGATGACCGACAGGCACCAGCGAACCGGGAGCATTTCACCCCTGCTACAAAGAATATAAATACTTCCATCACCCATCATTCAGTCAGAACTGCAGAAGCTTATTGAAAGAAAGAAGAGGCTTTGAAGATGCAACGTAATTTTATTTGCATGCAAGCAAGCAGTAATATAGTATTTGGTGCTGTGACTTGGATCAAAATGATGAGAGGGAAGACAGTCAATCACTTGCAATGCTTGAGGTTTCTGCTACCTCCCTTATGCCTTCCCAATCTGGACCGTTTTGAACACCTGGGGGAACGGTTACCACATTATGCACAAATACACCCTTTATTGTCAAGTTAATATTTAACTATAATTAACAGTCTTTGAGAATGCATAGCAAAAGTATATTTGTAGGTGAGGAAACATGTATTAACCATTAACAGCAGAAAAAATTCACATCATTGAGTGCTGTGTCATCACCAATGCCCTGTGCATCCTCTACCCTTGTTCTCATCCCACATATGCCCCCTGAGAGGCAGCGTTGGCTCCATGGACCCCATTCACCCCAGTTCATGCCAAGGCCCACCAGGCGAGAATCATCACCGCAGGTGAACTGGATGTTGTTAGCTGCTGTATCATCACCCTCTTTTTGACTTGCTTCCACTCTCAGAGAAAAAGAAACCAAGTAACCTGTGGGGCAGATTAGGGTTTTGGTCCAGGTTCCCCAACTGCCAAAAAAAGAGAAAGATGGATAAGCATCATTTTAGTGTGTTCACATCAGTCCAAGAGATTCAGGCACAATGGCTAAAATCTAGGCTAGGAATCAAGTTAAAGTCTACTTTTTGCTATCATTACATAATTCTGGGTCAAAATTTGATAGTCAACCTAATTCTTTGAGCTATTGTAGAAAAAAAATTGGAAAAAGGAGTCTTGTGGCTGCTGGTATAAACCCCTGGGAAAAATGGGATAAAGAATACTTCCCTTGATCTTTTTCCTAAGACTTCTCCTAGTCTATGTCATGTTCAGAATCCATTACAACACAGACTTCTCATTCCACAAATTGTCTTGCACAATTGTAAGAACCATTTCCCCTGAAAAGAAGACCTGTTCTTTTTATTACCCACTAGTGAAGTGGTGAGTCATTGTTTAACTAGAAACAATGTGGAAATCCAGTGCCTTATTTTCTTACTGGAAGTCTGGGGTTACCTTTTTACATTAAATATGGCGTTCCACAGGAAAATAGAATTCTCCCTCTGGCTGTCATGTGGCTCTTCCCCATGGTTTTATTTGGGGAGAGAGGATTTTGCAATAAAGAAATTTAGAACATCTCATATGTCCAATGCTGCCCTAATCCTGATTTGAGGCACTTTGATTGCTGAGACCTTCATTTGCAATGAACCTAATTGGATAATTGGATAAACAGGTAAAAGGTATTGCAAATATTACAGTTACCATCATTCTTTAATCCAGTAACAAAATATTCCCTAGAATAGTGACTGAATAGCCTGGAACTTGATTCTGAAGAGCTATGCCCAAGATTCAAATATATGACATTAATAACAACCACATTCCTATGGTTCATAATCAACTCTTGCACACTGCAGTCCATATCTCCTCACAAAGAGAGTTATAAGAAAGGCAAATAGATTCATAAACTGCATAATGGGAGAAGTGGGTGGGTGGCTAAAGTCCACAATGGGCCTTGTAGGAATGGATTCATATCAGAGAAGAACAACGGAGGGGAGCAAAAGGAATACACTTACAATGGCCCGCAAACTATTTGCTACACCACTGCACCACTCAGGAACACAAAAATCTCTGATCCAAGACTCAGCATCAGCTGTTCATTCAGAGAGGCCATTAAACAACACTTTCAGTGCCTTCCTCTTCTGAAACCAGCAATGTTGATTTTCAGGATTGGGTAGCATTGGACTGAGCACTAGTCATCTCCTCTCCCATTCTTCATGACAAGAAAATGCAACATGATAAGTTTACTCACCCTCCAACTTTAGACTCAATTACTGTGCCTTCGGTACAGAACAAGCGGATTCCATTCAAAGCTGTATCGTCACCTATACCTTGCTTTCCTTCCACCTAAGAAAAGATGAGACTGATAAAGTTCTAGATCAGCCTTTCTCCCCTTGCAGTCCTTCAGATTTCAATTCTCAGAAATGCCAACATTTACCCATAAACATTGGACAATGCATTGGATCAAGATTAGATCTGCCACCCAATATTCCACACAAAACTCAAAGCCTTTCTTAAATTAGAGAATCAAAGAGGGTTAAGCATCAATGCAATTAGTTTTTGATTGCCTTTCTTGAAATATAAGCTAAAGAACTAATTTCAAGAGAATATTCAGAAGTTAAGGAGCAACTGAAAAATAATGTTTTACCTTCAGGGAGAAGGCATAGGCATAGCCTTTATCGCAAAATTCATTTGGGCCCCAGGTACCCCAGGTACCCCCATTTGGCACAGTTAGCATGTGTGAATGATTTCGGGCTTCAGCATTCCACAGGCAGCAGGAGATGGTCAAGAGAAGAGCGTTGATGGCAGAGAGATCCATGGAAACCAGTCTCCTCCTTGAAACAGAAAAGTCTTCAGATATTGCAGCGTCCTAGAAACCGGAAATCAATCATAAAGTATCCGCAGTACACCCTCATGAAATCATGCTTTTCAGTTCTTTTATTTTGTACCTTTGCGTCAGCCTTAATTCCAGGGAACTGTCTGGATTTGATCCTCAGTTTCCTTGGTAAGATTTGGTTTGTCACTGCCTCCTTCTGCCTAGAGCTGATATAGAGAGACCGGCCCAGTTGGCTTTGTACCTAAGACATGACTCGGTCCCCAGCCTGGTGTCTTAACCAATGCACCAAACTGGCTTCTACAATCAGCAGCTTAGCGGATTTATGGCTTATGCAAAAAACAGAGAATGAGGTGAACAATGAACTCAAATACATAATTTTTTGAATCTTGAAGTTATACTTACTGTCTTCCTGCAGTTAATTTTCCTACAGCCAGAATGGGAAGGACTTTAAATGGAACAACTGTTTGTAGGCAGGACAGAAGTAGGGGCAGGGACATGAAACCTGAGTAACTTCTGTTGCCTTCAGTGGATGGAGCCAGGAAATAAAAAAATGGTTGTGGTTGCTATCTGAAAATAAGATCTAGTTTATTTGCATTTTGCTCTAGTCTACTGAATGCTTAGCTGATGCTTGGTTTAATTAGTATGTTTATTAAAGATGCTGAACTATAAAAACTATAAAAACAAACCTTTCAGTTGCCATGGGCCACAATTTAAAATCAAGAACGGGATTGACAAGCCCCATATTGAGTATTGTAGCGATGTGATGGTGATGAAAAGCCATTATTTGTGAAAGAGAACCTAGATATATTTTTTTAAAATGTTGTCTATTCTAGATGTTTATTCTTTGGTATTTTGTTGGAACTCAGACTATTAATTTCACTCAGTAAATTGTGCATAATGTGATCACACACAGAGATTTTATATATTTCCACCCTTGAAATGACAGGAAGTCACAATGCTAATTTTTAATAATCATACTCAGAAGAGACTTGGGAATCCCACAAATGATGGGGAGGGGGCATGAATTACTTACTTCTGCAATAAGCCATAGGTTGTGCAGCACAACAGAAGTTTACATAGCACTAACTCAAACCAACCATATTATGGATTACCACCATGTAGCTATCCAGCCATTTGAAAGAATAGATTTCTTTCTTTTTACTGAATTGAGTAAAACAAGCAATCTTGTGTATGTGGTATTGAGGGAAGACAAAATTATTAACCATGTGTCCATGCTAATCACATTATTGCATGATCATTCCAGGGATGCAGCAGACTCAACAACTGTGACTGTATAGAATGTGTTTTTGCTAGAAAAAAGTTTTAAAAGTTGTGTAAAATGCCTTGGAAAACTTGTACATTTTCAAAACTACACACTCTCTTAGTCCATTAAGTTCTTAATTTTCAAAATGTACACATTTTTATTTAATTTTTTAAAATATTTATCTCATATAGTCTTGCCAGCGTAGCCATTCCGTTCAACAATGTGCATAACAATATGTCTATGTGGGCCTTTTTCTCCAGAAGAGTTAACCAAGAAATTCTACTGATTCTACATTTACTATCTTTAAGTTTTGAAATGGATTATTTAGGTGAATGTAGAACAAATGCTGAAGCTAACTGCTCAAAATATGCTTTTTGAACTGATTGCTGAAACTAATTGCTGAAATGTTTTCTGAAAATTAACTGTCAGAACGAATTGCTGAACTATATCACGATGAAATAATAATCTCATGGAAACTTTTTCTAATCAGTTGTAGTCAATCTGCCATATTCAGTGTAACTTATGACCTGAAGAGAACATGTCCTAATGTCTTGTTCCAAGAATCATTATTTATTTATTTATTTATTTATTTATTTATTTATTTATTTATTTATTTATTTATTTATTTATTTATTTATTTATTTATTTATACGTCAAGCTTAACAGATATAAGTATAAACACGATTATGAATACAGGAAATGGATACAAGTAAATGGGGACAGTAGGACAGAGACGGTAGGCACATTGGTGCGCTTATGCACGCCCTTTACAGACCTCTTAGGGATGGGGTGCGGTCAACAGTAGACAGTCTCTAAGCAATAACTGTCTACCGTTGACCTCACCCCATTCCTAAGAGGTCCTAAAATAAAAATATTTATTTTATTTTATTCCTAAAATAAAATAAAATAATAATAAAATAATAAAATAATAAAATAATAAAATAATAAAATAATAAAATAAAATAAAATAAAATAAAATAAAATAAAATAAAATAAAATAAAATAAAATAAAATAAAATAAAATAAAATAAAATAAAATAAAATAAAATAAAATAAAATAAAATAAAATAAAATAAAATAATAAAATAATAAAATAAAATAAAATAAAATAAAATAATAAAATAAAATAATAAAATAAAATAATAAAATAAAATAAAATAAAATAAAATAAAATAAAATAAAATAAAATAAAATAAAATAAAATAAAATAAAATATAAAATAAAATAAAATAAAATAAAATAAAATAATAATAATAAAATAAAATAAAATAAAATACAATAATAATAATAAAATAAAAAACAGTCACTTGAAGTCTTTATGTAGAACAATAAAACACCTGCAAACAGAAAAAAAGAAAGGAAAAAAGAGAAAGATATGAAAATGTTGGGCATCAGCAGAAACTTAACGACATTAGATAAACTTCTATTAGAGAAAGAGGAGAAAATGATCAAAGCAATGTATAAATTTTTACTAGAATATAAAATGGAGGAAGTATGTGTTAAAGATGGTGGTATGGACAAAGAATTGGATGAATTGGAAAAGTGGGAAAATTGTGGGACAAAAACAGGAAGTTAAATCTGGCCACATCGTACAAAGAGAATTTATAAAAAATGTTTTACAGGTGGCACCTGCCACCACCTAGGCTAGCTAAAATGTATAAAAGCTTATCACCGAAATGCTGGAAATGTGACCAAACACTGGGCACATACTACCACATGTGGTGGACATGTAGAAAAGCAAAAGAATACTGGCAAAAGATTCGAATGTGGTTGGAAGAAATGATCGGGCAGAGATTGCAACTCAAACCAGAATTATTTTTATTAGGAATTATAGAAGAAGATCTAAGTAAAGAGTTAACCTATTTAATACTGCATATCATAACAGCAGCAAGAATAGTTTATGCCCAACAGTGGAAAAGTGAAAACACACCTAAAGAAAGGGAAATAATAAGAAAAATACTTGATTGTGCAGAATGTGATAGACTGACGTTAGAACTGAAAAATGAAGAAGAGACAGAATACTATGAGATTTGGAATAGATTTTACCAATGGTTAGATTCAAGGAATAGAAGATGGAACGAGTAAGAACAAGGATGTATAGATGGAAACAAAAGGCAATATCCAATATAGTATATAAATGTAAGCGTGTATATGTGTATATAATTTGTAAGTAGTAATGTATATTGAATACAGAAGACACTTGTGTTATACTTCATATGGTGGAGATATCGCCAAGACGGTTCCACCATGTACATTGTTTTCTTTTTAACAATAAAATTTTAATTTAAAAAAAACAGTACACAGTCTAAGGTTAAAGTTATGGGGGTTTGGGATGAAACCACAGAGTCAGGTCGTGCATTCCAGGCATTGACCACTCTATTGCTGAAGTCATATTTTCTGCAATTGAGTCTGGAGCGGTTTACCTTGAGTTTGTATCTATTGTGTGCTTTTGTTGCGGTTGAAGCTGAAGTAGTCCTTGACAGGTAGGACATTGTGGCCGATTATTTTGTGTACTGCGCTTAGGTCAGACCGAAGGCGGCGTAGTTCTAAGTTGTCTAAGCCCAAAATTTCCAGCCTGCTGGTATAAGGTATTCTGTTGTGAGCAGAGGAGTGGAGGACTCTTCTTGTGAAATATCTCTTGACTCTCTCAATTGTATTTATGTCCAATACGCAGTGCGGGTTCCAGACAAATGAGCTGTATTCGAGAATTGGTCTAGCAAATTGTGTTTGGATTGCATCGACTTCTGCAGAAAACAGCCCAGCAATGGTATTAATCAAGAAGACTAGACAATCACCAAAACATTTTGATGGCAAGTGAGGAGGGTGCAAAGAAGCTGGGACCAGGAGTGTGTGTTGTCATTTTGTTAACAAGGGATGGAAAGGGGAAAGATTGAAAAGTATTTTCTTTATGTCGTAGAAAAACAAGCATTCTGCTTTTATAACTTTATATTTTTTTTAGTATTTGTTTGGAAACTAGTTGAGTTGACAGGAATAGTTAATAGCAATAGCAATAGCACAGACTATGTGCTATTGTAGCCCTCTCTAAGCGGTTTACAGAGTCAGCATATTGCCCAGAACAATTTGGGTCTTCATTTTACCCACCTTGGAAGGATGGAAGGCTGAGTCAACCTTCAGCCTGATGAGATTTGAACTGCCAAATTGCAGGCAACCGGCAGTCAGCAGAAGTAGCCTGCAGTACTGCATTCTAACCACTGTGCCACTGAGGCTCATGATTGTGCAAACCAATTCTCCTGGATCTTCTTCAGGCACTTTGTCTTTCTACATCCTTTATTTTAGATCAAAAGTCAGTCATTGGCCTTCTAAAGTGCAGTCAGCGTTGATCTCCTCTAGGACTGACCGGTTTGATCGCCTTGCAGTCCAAGAGACTCACAGGAGTCTTCTCCAGCACCATAGTTCAAAGGCCTCAATTCTTTGGTGCTCAGCCTTTCTTATGGTCCAACTTTCACAGCCATATATTGCAACTGGGAAAACCATAGCCTTGACTATACGCACTTTTGTTGCCAGGGTGATGTCTCTGCTTTTTAGTATGCTGTCTAGGTTTGCCATAGCTTTCTTCCCCAGGAGCAAGCGTCTTTTAATTTCTTGGCTGTAGTCCCCATCTGCGGTGATCTTGGAGCCCAAGAAAATAAAATCTGTCACTACCTTCATTTCTTCCCCATCTATTTGCCAGGAATTGAGAGGGCTGGATGTCATGATCTTAGTTTTCTTAATGTTGAGTTTCAAGCCAACTTTTGTACTCTCCTTCTTCACCCGCATCAAGAGGCTCTTTAGTTCCTCTTCACTTTCTGCCATTAGCTTCCTATTACTATTTACAGTGCACATTTTAAAAACTGAAATAAAAGACAAACTATCTTTTAATAAAATTGTCTACTTATGGGGAAAACCAATGATTGATGTGACCCAACATAAACTTTTATTTAGCCAGCCTATACTTAGGAAGAATCTTTACTTCAGTTAAGGATTATCCATCTACTGTTTTTCTTTCCTAGCTGTTTACATTACTTGAGTTCTGCTGAAATTTTTGTCTGCAGAGATAGGGAACAGCTCAGAAAAGAAAATTAAAATTAAAAACCCACAGTGTTGTGATCTTCAATTTGGTAGAAGAATTTGCTTGTAGGGACTCATGTGAATGCTTTATTTCAGAGCGAAATTTCAGTGTGATGTGTTGATACTCACTGTGTTAACATTTATCAATATCATCTAAACTTTGTTAAACAATTCAGAGATCATGGATTAAATTCAGAGTTCATCATGCTTAGAGGAATGGTTTTGAGACCCATGACTGTGGATAAATTGCTCTCTGGATCCAATCTAATATAGTTAGCTTGGAAAGATTAATTTAAAAAGTTGATAATACTCAACCTTATTCCGCAATAAGTTGTTTAGACCACTGCAATTCAATGTATGTGAGGATGCTTTTAAAAACCACACAGAAGCTTCAGTTAATACAAAATGTCATGCTTGTATAGCTGTGTGTTTAAAAAATCTCCTCCAGTTGAACCAGTGGAATGTCAGCCTTAGGAAACACCAAGCTAGGAATACTGAAGCTGAACACAGACACCATAGGGTAACTGGGGAAAACAGGTAATATAGTACAGCCTTCAAACTCATGGACATAGCAAAGACATAGCAAAGACCCCCAATGAGGGTCCTTCCCTAACAAAAGGATGCCTGTCTTAAATAAAGACAATGGACTGGAGCCTTAGTGAAGACACAGCTCTGATCCATGTTTTCTTATTGGAAACAATTCTCTGATCTCTTGAGTTTGAGGTAAGAAGCTGCAATTCTGCTTGGTTGATTTATTGCAGATGTTTCATTACCAACTAGGAGATATCTTCAGTGCTAGAAGGGAGTAGGGTTTGATTTCTGTTGACATGCACTGCTTTGATGGTGGGAGTTAGTTTTCTTTTTAGTGGTTTATTGACCAGGCATTTGCTTACTGCTTGATTGTTTGTCTGAGTTGATAGTTCCTTGATTGGGATATTGTTTATGGCTTCGTTGTTGGTCTGGTATTAATATCAGTTAACAAAAGGACACATTTTCCTAGTGGAATCAGGCTTATGGTCATGTTGGGATAAGTAGCTGATAGTTCCTCATTTTCAGAAGGTCGAGGGTATGGCTTTTCAATTCCAGACCTCAGGAAAAGACATGCTGCTTGATCTTAGATTAACTTCCAGCTACTTTCAAGAAGAAGCTAAGGACGGACCATTTCTGAAGAGTGTCAGTGCAACATGTTCTTTTGTTATTTATGCTTAGGGATTTTAGCTATATTTTAATTTATCCCAAACTGGGTTTGTACCTATTTGTAAGCAACTAAGAGCCTGATTAGGTTGCAATGATATATAAATCAAATCAACAAATAAATAAAAATAAATATTCAGTGCCAATGAAAGGCATGGGATTGGAAGAGAGAACTTTTTATCTAAGTGTTTAAAGAACAGAACAGTAGTAATTTGGATAAGTGATTATAGGATTATAGACTATAGTTTATTTTCTTTAATATTTCTGTATTCTCTGTAGTGAAATGCAAGAATAAATAAACCCAAATAAATACATATGTATTATTGTGGCCCAAACCTGGCTCAATGAAAGAAGGAAATGACTTTAAAGATGCAACGTAATTTTATTTGCAAGCAACAAAGCAGTAATACAGAATCACAGTTTGGTTCTGTGACTTGATTCAAAATGATAGAGAAGAGATCATCAATCTTTGCAAAGCTTGAGGTTCCTGCCACCACATTTTTTTCTTCCCAAACTGAACCCATTTCAAGACACACATGGGGGTTACCTTGTACTACCACATTTTACACAAACATACCCTCTCTTCTCAAGTTAATATTGGACAGTCTTTGGAAATGTATAGCAAAAGTGTATTTCCAGGTGACAAAATATGTATCAGCTATTAACAGCAGTAAAAAACCACATCATTGAGTGTTGTGTCATCACCGTTAATCTGTCTTTCCTCCACCTTTGTTCGTATCCCACATATACCAGTTGAGGGGCAGCGACTGCTCCATGGGCCAAAATAACCCCAACTCCGGCCATGGCCCATCAGGGCTTGACCATTACTGCAGGTGAACTGGATGTTGTTAGCTGATGTTTCATCACCATCTCCTTGAGGGGGTTCCACTCTCAGAGAAAAGGAAACCAGGTAGCCTGAGGGACAGAACTGGGTTGCGGTCCAGATTCCCCACCTGCAAAAAAAGATGGATACACATCTCTTTGGTGTGTAGATTACGCTCTTGACATCAGGTCAAGACTCAAGCATAATGGCTAAAATTTGGGACTAGGAACCAGTTGAACGCTATGCCTGAGTATCAAAATTCATTATCTCTGGGCCTATAATTGACTTTCAACTTAGCTCATTGGGCTGCCGTAGGTGGGAGTAAGGGAAGAGGATCTTGTGGTCCTCTTCAAGTCAATAAAGGGCTGTTTGGGGGTGAATGAATGCCAGGAAAGAGCAAATGTTGGAGATTGATTGCAAAGTATTAGTAGCTATTTGGGGACTTCTTGGGAATAAACAAATCTCCAACCATATCTCAGCTGCTAATTCAGAGAGACCATTGCATAACAGTGCCTGAAAGTCAGCTTTACTCATTCCAGTGCATCCCCTTCTGAAATCAGTAGCGGTAAAGTAAGGATCAGTCATCTACTCCCCGATTCCTGATGACAAGAAAATAAAATAGGACAAGTAAGTCAGTTACTCACGGACCAACTGTAGACTCAATTGTTTTGCCTTTGGTACAGTACAAACGGATTCCATTCAGAGCTGTATCATCACCACTCCCTTGGGGTAATTCTACCTAAGAAAATAAGACTCTGATAAAGTTCAAGATCAGCCCTTCCGCCCTTGGTGAGTTTCAGCCTTCAATTCTCGGAATTTCCAACATTTATTTATTTATTTATTTATTTGGCTTTCTTATATGCCGCCCAACTCCCGAGGGACTCAGGGCGGCGTACAACACAAGGAAAATACAAGAATAACCAATAAACAAAGTTAAAAACAAAAATATAAAAATTAAAAATTACAGTATAAAAAACCATTCAACAACCAGACATACCCAGGGGAGAGTTCAGCTGGAATTAAGCTCTGCCCCCTGCCTGCAGGAAAAGCCAAGTCTTAACGGCCAGCAGGGTGGGGATGGTTCGGGTCTCTGGAGGAAGTTGGTTCCAGAGCGCGGGGCCTGCCACAGAGAAGGCCCTCCCCCTAGGGCCCACCAGCCGGCATTGCTTGGTTGACGGGAGCTGGAGGAGGCCAACTCTGTGGGCCCTAACCGGTCGGAGGGAAGTATGAGGCAGAATGCGGTCCCGGAGATAACCTGGTCCTAAGCCATGAAGGGCTTTAAAGATGATGATCAACACCTTGAATTGGAGACTAATGGGCAACCAATGCAGCTGGTGGAGTATAGGTGTCACGTGGGTGTACCTTGGCACACCCACCACGCGCAGCCGCATTTTGTACCAGTTGGAGTCTCCAACTGGGTAGCCCCATGTAGAGTCCATATTACCCATCAATATGGACCAATCGGTGCCTCTCTTTGATTATAGAATCAAAAAAAGTTAAGCATCAACACATATCTTGTGGCCTTTCTTAAAACACAAAGTGAAAAACTGAAGAGTTAATTTCAAGGAAAGAGAAAGAAGCAAAAGAGCATCCGAAAAATAAGTTTTTACCTTCAGGGAGAAGCCATGTGCATAGCCTTCAGGGCAAAACTCATTTGAGCCCCAGACACCCCAGGGACCCCCATTTGGTACAGTAAGTACATATTGGTGATTTCGGGCTTCGGTATTCCCCAGGCAGGAGAAGATGGTCAGGAGAAGAGCGATGCTGACGGAGAGATCCATGGAAGAGTAAACCAGTCTGCCTCTTAAAACAGAAATGTCTTCAGAAATTGTGGCCTCCTAAGAAACCAGGAATCTTTTATAAAGTATCTGTAGTACCACTCTTATGAAATCATGCTCTTCAATTTATTTATTCTGTACACTTGAATCAGCTTTCTGGGGACTTCTTGGACTACATTATGCAAATTTCTTGGCAATTTGTTTTGCCACTGCTTCCTTCTTCCTAGAGAAGAAGGGACTGGTCCAAGGTCAGAATCAGAATCGAGCTGAAAGGGACCTTAGAGGTCTTCTAGTCCAGCCCCCTGCTCAAGCAGGAGACCCTGTACCATTTCAGATTAGTGATTGTCTAGTCTCTTTTTACAAACCTCCAGTGATGGAGCAGCCATAATTTCTGAAGGCAAGCTGTTCCATTCATTAATTGTCCTCACTATTAGGAAGTTTCTCCTTAATTCCAGGTTGCTTCTCTCTTTAATTAGTTTCCATCCATTGTTTCTTGTCTTGCCTTCTGCTGCTTTGAAAAATAGGTTGTCCCCCCCTTCTTTGTGGCAGCACCTCAAATACTGGAACACTGCTATCATGTCTCCTGTTGTCCTTCTTTTCTCTAGATTAGCCAAACCCAAATCCTCCAACCATTCTTCATATGTTTTAGTCTCCAGGCCTTTAATCATCTTAGTTAAACAGCAGTGGGATTCACTTAACTACTGCAGTGATCTGCTTAACAACCAAGTCCGAAAAGGTCGTAAAATTGGCTCGGCTCTCTTAGCAATCGCCTTGCTTGGCAACGGAAATTCTGATCTCAGTTGAGGTCAAAAGGCAAGGAATACCTGTACTGTATTGATTATTTCTGGACCTGGCTGTCAAGAATTGAGTCATCCGGATTAAGTTTAAGGTTTTTGAGGTATAAGGGGTTAGGTTTTACTTATTTTTATTGTTATTATTATTATATATATGACACATTTTAAAGCTGATATTTTAATATATTGTAATATTGTTATTAATATTGGGTTTGAATTTTTTTTAAACTATGGATAAATAATTTGGTAGAATATTTTAAATATTGAGGTATTGTGAAGTTAATATTTTGATATATTGTAATATTATGTTATTAACATTGTTTGATTTTATGATCAAGTTTAGTTCTTGAGGTTCACCTTTGTTTCTTTTTTATTTATTTTCCCCCTTTT
The DNA here is from genome assembly GCA_023053685.1 of Diadophis punctatus similis. Lineage (NCBI taxonomy): Eukaryota > Metazoa > Chordata > Lepidosauria > Squamata > Dipsadidae > Diadophis > Diadophis punctatus. The sequence continues at coordinate 8,993,800 of JALIGW010000016.1, read as the reverse complement.
CTTTTTTATAATTACTAATATAGATTATGTAAAAGATAGTGGTTTAGAGATATGAATTATAGTATGATATGTTGTAGGATGTTTTTTTTAATTGTTTACTTTTCTTTTAATTACTTATTTTCTTTATTTTTTATTATTTTTATCCTTCTTCCGATTATGTTTTGAATAGTTTAGAAAAATTCGGAGTTAAAGATTTTAAAAATAGGGGAAATTAAGAAGTTGTTTTAACTAAATTTAAATCTATTTTATTGAATATTATGCCCTGTACTTTTTCTGGGAAGTCCGGGGGGGAGAGGGGGAGGGAAGGGAGTGGGTTGGGGGGAGGGGGGAGGGGGGGAGAAAAATGGAAAATGTTTGTACTCTGTACTTATAAAACTTTTTGAATAAAATAAAAAAAAGAATTGAGTCATCCAATTGGCTTTGTACCTAAGACACGATTAGAGCTGAAGCCAATCTCCAGCCAGGTGTTTTAACCATTAGACCAAACTGGCTGTCTCTCAGTCCTAGCAAATACAACAACAACAACAACAACAACAACAACAACAACAACAACAAATCCTCAGTTACTGTAAACATCTCACTGAATGTCTGAATCAATGTACCATGTGGTATTAAGTTAAAAAAATAATTTTGTAACTTACTAACTTAATGACTTCAGAAATTACATCCTCTATAATTAACAGCTTAGAAGATTTCTGGGTGATACTCAGAAACCAAAAAGTGAGGTTAATAGTAAACTCAAATACGTAAATTTCTGAATCTTGCAGAAACTTTAATTCCCATAAAATCAGTCTGAGTTGCTGAGCTAGTGCTGGGAAAGATGTACTGAAAAACAATGTGCATAATTTGTATAATTTATTGCAAGCCAAAAACGCATTAATGGACACATTTCAGTTTATCTCCCTTACATTGCATAGCGTGGTAATTTCAGACACCTAAAGGCAACAAAAACTGTGCGATTGAACGGCTCAGAATTTGATGTCAACTTTTAGATATCAACAGAATCTAACTTTAGAATGAGAAATAAAAACAGGTGGTCTTGAAAGAGTCTATACATATATGGTAAAGCTGGTGTTTTTTCAATAGATCAGTATCTCAAACTTGGCAATTTCAAACAGATGTACCCTGGCTGAGGAATTCTGGCAGTTAAATTCAACACAGCTTAAAGTTGCCAAGGTTGAGAAACATTGCACTAGTATATGCCATTCTAGGTGAGAACAGAGAAATCCATCAATTTCTGGCATAATCCTTAACTTAAATAAACACTTAATTATTGAGCGGTTAAATCAACAGCCTATTCTAGTGTGCCTTGTTGACTTTTCCCACAAGTAGAGAATTTCCCCAATTATTTGGAAAGTAGAAAGAAATCAAGAATGAGAAACCATTGATGGCAAAATCAAATTTGCTGATATTTTATACCTACAAAGAGTGCCTTTGACCAGTCCAGAGAAGGAAAGGGGGTACAATTATTTCTTTGTTGAAGAAGTGGCATCTCACAGCCTGAGATTCTTTTGTGGTTAGCTAGGCAGTTAGCCAGAAAATTGGAGCTTCTAAATTGGGCTTCATGTAGTATTTGCTGTATCTCTCTGCAGCATGTAGTGGTCATTTTGAGTTTTGCATTCTGGGTCCTGTAGCTTCAACTTATCCCAAGGTCCTATAAGCAATGCCCATGAGATTTTAGCCCACCCAAGGATGGAGGTTTTGTTCAAGATAAATTAAAAATATTGGCAAGTCTTGCTGGAAGTTCTGTCATAATCATTCCTTTCAATGAGGTAAATGGGTACATTCATTGCTCTACCGTTTGTCCCTCAGGTTATTAAAAATGGGACAGTCCCCTCACCCTCCACAGCCGGAATTTGGTCACAGAGATTGGGCTTTCGGCTGGGGGGATGAGCAGCCGCAGGTCTATCGCCCTGGGCTGCCTTCAACCCAAGTGCGTGTGGAGCACTTGGGGATTCGGTCAGGGACAACTCACAGATCAAATTCCAGATGTTAAGCAGATGACAGAAGTCTTTGAAGATAATAAGGCACGTGTCCTTTGGCTATGGACTGAGTCAAAAGAGTGGGAATGGATGCACAACGGCACTATTTATACTTTTCCAGACTCAGTCCTGATTGGCTAGAGGGTAGTGTCAACCCATCCTTGGAGGCTAGCTCCACCCATTATGGAGAATTCTCTGCATTCAGATCCTTTTAAAATGTACATGGTGACTGCAAGAATCTGACTTTAAGCTGCAAATCCTTACTTATTAGCTGTCAACGTAAGAGATAAATCAAAGAAGAGTCTTCCACTCCTCTGCTCGCAATAAAATACCGTACGCCACCAGGCTTGAAATCTTAGGCATGGACAACCTACTATGCCGCCTACGGTCTGACCTAAACGAAGCACATGAAATTATCCGCTACAACATACTACCTGTTAATGACTACTTCAGCTTCAACTGCAATAATACACAAGCACATAATAGATACAAACTCAAGGTAAACCGCTCCAAACTTGATTGCAGAAAATACGACTTCAGTAATAAGAGTGGTCAATGCCTGAAATGCACTACCTGACTCTGTTGTTACATCCCCAAAATCCCATAACTTTAACCTTAAACTGTCTACTGTTGATCTCACCACATTCCTAAGAGGTCTGTAAGGAGCATGCATAAGCACACCAGCATGCCTACCGTCACTGTCCTACTGTCTCCATTTTTTTCGTACCCATTTACTATGTTCATATTTATGTTTATACTATACCTGTTATCTTGTACATGTTTGACAAAATAAAATAAAATAATAAAATAATAATAAATAAAATAAAATAAAATAAAATAAAATAATAAAATAAAATAAAATAAAATAAAATAAAATAAAATAAAATAAAATAAAATAATAAAATAAAATAAAATAAAATAAAATAAAATAAAATAAAATAAAATAAAATAAAATAATAAAATAAAATAAAATAAAATAAAATAAAATAAAATAAAATAAAATAAAATAAAATAAAATAAAATAAATAATAAAATAAAATAAAATAATAAAATAATAAAATAAAATAAAATAAAATAAAATAAAATAAAATAATAAAATAAAATAAAATAAAATAAAATAAAATAAAATAAAATAAAATAAAATAAAATAAAATAAAATAAAATAAAATAAAATAAAATAAAATAAAATAAAATAAAATAAAATAAAATATAAGGGAAGAAGGGGAGAGGAGGGAAGTAGGAAAGTGGGAGAGAAGGAGAAAGAAGGTAGAGGGGAGAGAGGGAGATAGAGGGAGGGGAGTGATATGACATAAAGGGAAAAACAGGCGGGCAATAAAAGTATAAAAGGTGCAAATTAGGATGTTGGTTTCTGTTTTATTGAATAGAAATGTATTACTATGTATATTTTGTTATGAATTATGGTATACATATGGATGTATTGTGGAAAAAAATAATAAAAATTAAAAAAATATATGTAAATGCAGCAAAATTGAACAAACTGATTACAAAGCTAGACATGATTGAGTTGCTAAATTAGTCCACTGGTCATTATGTAAAAAATATGACTTACCTGTATCCAAAAAGTCATGGGAGCACAAAGTGGAAAAAGTTACCAAAAATGAGAAGGTGAAGTTCTTGTGGGACTTTTGAATACAGATGGATCATCATTTGGAACACAACACGCCAGACATCACGGTTGTCGAGGGCCAAAGCGTCCAGTTTATTGATATCGCTGTACCAGGAGATGCCAGAATCAAAGAAAAAGAACTGGAGAAAATCACGAAATATCGCAACCTGGCCATCGAAACTACAAGGCTATGGATGAAACATGTAACCGTGATACCCATTGCCATTGGGGCACTTGGTACCATGTCCAAGAATTTTACAAAACACATCAAGAAATTGCAGCTTCTTGCAATAACACCAGTGGAACTGTAAAAAACTGTGCAACTCGGAACATCATATATTTAGAGAAGATACTTGATTGATATCTAGGATGCTGGCAGCAACCCGTATCAACCATTAGCACCAGTCAATGGTATTTGTGACACATCTTTAAATGTTCAGTTGACTGAGTTTCATGTTTAATGAATAAAAGAAATAATAATAATGATAATAAAGATTTTACCTGATCGTTAACATGAGAATATCTTTGTTGTCTCCCTACAGAGCTGGGGATAATGCATATTTAATGAAATAATTCTTAAATTACTATTCTGTGTGATTTTAAATTTTAATAGAGGAACTTTACAGTGATTGGAATTTGGGAACTCAGAAAAATTGTCAATTTTGAAAAAGAGAACCTGATATAGAAGGCATACAAACTTTTGCTTTTAGTTTTACTTTTCTTACTTCTGGAAAAGAAAGAAGAAAATACAAAATACTGCTGTTCCTTTCCATTTCAGAGCCCTTTTTAAGCATTGGTCTGATCTGCTGAGTATTTCAAGCAAGGCCTCATCATCAGTTATTGTTAGGAAAACTCACTAATTGGCTGACAGCACTGAAAGCTGGAGCAGAACTAAACAGACACAGCCTCTTTTGACTGATGTCTTAGTTTCAAGAAGAACTAGAGAATAGCATTTCTCAATGACCATTGAGAGTCTGGAAACTTTGGATTTTCCAGGAATAAATGTCTCTCTTTCCATCCTTTACTGACAATCATGGACTGTGGTCAGGGGCGGGTTCCTAATTTTTTTACTACCACTCTGTGGGTGTGGCTTATTTTGTGGGTGTGGCTTGCCAGCCATGTGACCGGGTGGGCGTGGCTTCTCAGACTGCTGAAGGGAGGGAAACTGAGAGAGGTCCTGCCGCCCATTCCCCCTCCCCTCAGCAGCTCAAGAAGCCTCGAATGTGCAAAAATGCCTAGGATCATCACCACGCGTTCGTGGCTTCTTGGACTGCTGAAGGGAGGGGAATGGAGATAGCTCCTGCCGCCCGTTCTTTCAGCATCTCACACGCTCCCTCAGCCATCCTCCCCTGCTTGGACTCACTGTGGGGTAGGAAGGCAGCGCATGCGCAGTGCCGGAAGCTCGGCTTCTGGGCATGCGCAGAGGAAAATTTAAAAAAAAATTTTTTTAATTTAAATGGCGGCGCCCAGGCACCAGCAACCGACCGCACAAGTACTGTGACGTCACCAGCGGGCCGCTACCGGTGCTATAGAGTGGACCGCACCTGTAGGAACCCACCACTGCCTGTGGTGTCCTAAAAATGAATTCTGGTGATTGCACATTTAATTGAGGGGGAGACTATTTTAGATGCCTAAAGAGAATCAAAGCTGTGCACTGGTGACTTTTACAGTTACTGTATTACATGGTCATATCAGTGGACATCAAATATATCTAAGGGTGTTTGAAGCTGTAAGCAGTATAACAGAGTCTGTTTCTCTTTTGTGTGACTTATAAGGCAGATCCTAGAAGTGGATTGCTAAATAGACCAATTTTTTTTTCCCTTTTTACCCAGTTAAATGAAGATAGGCAAATTTCTTTTTATTTTTTTCTACTTCAACCATTCAGGAGTTCCTAATCATTTATATAACACTCCCTACTTCAATTTTTGTGCAACGATCTTGGGAGGAATCTTGAAGAGGAACTAATCCAAAGGTCAACAAATTTTTTCCCCAAAACTTTTGCTTCCTGAGACACTTTTGATTGTTAAATAGATCTCTTCAAAATGTACATAAATAATATTTTAGAGTGACTACATCACTTAGCAATCTGGAAAAATATAACATTAACTTCCTCATCCAGCTCTGCCACACACATGGGACCAGCCTCCTGCCCACCGCCCCATCTGTGACAGCCCTAGTGAACAGGAAGGGGCAGCCGGGATGAGCCTCCCCACTCTGCCCTGCCTGAGCCCAGCTCCAGAGCTGCCCCACATGCCCAGCACCCATGCATCTTGGGTAAGGTGACCAGATTTTTTTTTGTAAAGCGGGACACCATTGACGGGGGGGTGTTTCTAGGGGAGCAAGACAGGAGGGGTCCGTCTCTTATCCTGCAGTTTTGTGCACCACCCCCCAAACACCCCCCCTTCATCGCAGCCAGGGGTGGGTTCCTACTGGCGCAGGCTTATCTGTTCGTCCGACATCTACTGGTTAGAAACAAAGAACGCACAGAAATACTCTATGGAGAAAGGAAAAAAATGTGGCTGAAGCAAAAAAGCGAGAGAAAAGAAAAGCAATGATTCACCCCCCCCCCTTGGGTTGCTACAAGTGAATAGGGAGGAAGGAATGGAACGTACCAATAACATTTAGGGGGGGACAAAGAAGACACTGTGACATCTCCGAGATGTCAGCTTCCCAGGAGGTCCTACGTCATGCAGACAGGGGACAGCTCCTTAGGGAATGGCCTTCAAGAAGGGAGGAGTTTCGGCGCTGCGGCTCAGTGCGCATGGGGGAAAGTCCGCCTTTCCTCCCCCCCTCCTCTAGCAGGCGGGGTAGTATGTCCCATTCCTGCCAGAGAGGGAGTCGGAGCCTGAGGAAAGCAGCAAAACTTTGAATGGCTGCAGCTTTCCACAGTGCCGTGGTGACAATGGCAATTGTTAGTGGTGTGTGATGAGTCCTGGCGAAGGCAGCCTTTTCCCTGCCCTACTTGGGAGGGATGGTTATCAAAGGTTGGGGCATTTGAGACTGGCCTTTCGACTCTGCCAGGCAGGATTTCACCCCAAATTCAAATTTAAAAAGTGGGACTTTTTTGAATCGCCGCAGGACGCGGGACAAATTATTAAAAAGCGGGATTGTCCCACCAAAAGCGGGACATCTGGTCATGTTAATCTTGGGGCCCAGCAGCCAGGCCATACCCACCCTGCAACCTGCCTTGCCTTGTCTTGTGTTGCAGCGGCGGCATCAGCAACCCCTTCCAGCAGGACTCCTGCCACCCCTCATCCCCCCACCAGCCTGGGAAGCTCAGCCCAGGCAAAAAGAGTGAGCCCAGCAGCAGCAGTCTCGAGGAGGAGGCAAGCATGGCCGGACGTCCCCTCAGGGAAGCAGGGGTTGGCCATGGAGTCCCAATGCTTTGAGAGCTCAAGAGCCGGGCACACATCACTCAGGGCCCTGGGCAGCCCATGCTGCCACCCAGAGGCCACCTGCACAGCCCATGAGGGTCGGCAAGGATCTTCCAGAAGATCAGGCCCACATGCCCACTCTGGTCCCATCCCCCTGATGCAAGCGATGTTGAGCTGGCCATGCCCACCAGGGGTGGGTTCTGGATTCCTTTACTGCCGGTTTGCTCAGGGATGCGCCACGCAGGTGCGCACCATGCATGCATTTTGCATGCACGCATGCGCAGTACTTAAAAAAAGCTTCTGCACATGCACAGAAGCAAAAAAAAAGATGGCACCGCCACTGAGAAAACCTGCTCGGGGGCATGGCAGGCCTGGGTCGCTGCTGGTTCCAGCAACCCAGGCCGCCAAGTTACTTCCAGTTCTATAGAACCGGTCTGAACCGGGAGGAACCACCTCTGATGCCCACCCTGCAACACCCACCCAGTCAGCCATGACCACCCAGCCATGTCCCTCATCCCCCCAAGGGCAACCACAATCCTGATGCGGCCCTCAATGAAATTGAGTTTCACCCCTCTGATGCAGCTGATCTGTGGACCAACAAAAATGTCTTCCTGAATCTTGACATCAGGTATTCTTTGAAACATCTGTCTCAAATAACGTAAACCTTCAATTTGTTTGTTCATCATTTTCGCAAAATTTTTCCTCATTCCGCGTTTTATGAGAAGTGGAGGCAAAAATATCTTTGTTGAGACAAGTAGTTCATGAGCCATATTTTTCCACTCTAGAATCAATTTTTTCCAGAGTGGGCATTTCTTTTAAGTGTAATGTGACTCTCTTGCATAGCTGTCCCATTCATATATATAACAACAGTACCGGTAGAGGTAGTCCTCAAGTTACAACCACAATTGAGCCCAGAATTTCTGTTGTTAAGTGAGACATTTGTTAAGTGAATTTTGCCCAATTTTACGATCTTTCTTGCCTCAGTTGTTAAGTGAATTATTGCAGTTGATAAGTTAGTAACCCGGTTGTTAAGTGAATCTGGCTTCCCCATTGACTTTGCTTGTCAGAAGATCGCAAAAGGTGATCACATGATCTTGGGACACAGCAACGGTCATAAATATGAACCAGTTGCCAACCATCTGAATTTTGATCACATGACCATGGAGTTGCTGGAGTGGTTGTAACTGAAAAATGGTCATAAGTCACTTTTTTCAGTGCCATTGTAACTTTGAACACTCACTAAACAAACTGTTTTAAGTCAAGGAATACCTGTACTTACTCAGCCACTACTATTAGATCTACAGTTTTTCCAGTTGCAGTTGGCGTATGGATGAACTTCAACAACAGTTCCATGTTTTTTATGTTTCTTTCATATGTGTAGCATAGTGAACGGGTACTGAAAGGTGTACAAAACCATTGTGTAAAAGCACAAGATTTTTATAAAACCATGTGTTAAATTACGGGTTATTTTTGTGATTAGCAGCAAAAAAAAATACAGACAAAAATATTCAGGAAGCATTAGTATTTTTTTTTAACTTTATCGGAATTGTTTGAAACAAAAATAAGATATTCATTTTTATTGCAGCTATTCTTCCTATCATCGATAGTTGCAAGTTTTTCCACTTCTCCAGATCTAATTTAATTTGTTGCATTAGCTTAGTATACCAGTAGTTAGCTTCTTTAATAGTTGTACATCTTGCTGTTAATTGAATTCCTAAGTATTTTACTTTTGTAACTATCTGAATATCTGTCTTCTTTATCAATTCATTTTTCTGTTTACCTGTGAGATTTTTGACTAGCATTTTGATTTTTTCTTTATTTTCAATCCTGAAACTTTACCATATTCTTCTAATTTTTTTATTAATTTGGGTCCAGTTTCTTGCAGTTCTTATAAAATAAATACCAGGTCAGTGATGGGATTCAAAAAATTTTACTACCGGTTCTGTGGGCGTGGCTTGGTAGGCGTGGCATGGCTTGGTGGGCGTGGCTTGGTGGGCATGGCAGGGGAAGGATACTGTAAAATCTCCATTCCCACCCCACTCCAGGGGAAGGTTACTGTAAAATCTTAATTCCCTCCCCACTCCAGGGGACGCTTACTGCAAAATCCCCATTATAATGATTGTTTCCTGATTGCTTATTTGTACCCTATGTCCATCATAAGGTGTTGTACCTCATGATTCTTGATAAATATATCTTTGTATTTATGTACACTGAGAGCATATGCACCAAAGACAAATTCCTTGTGTGTCCAATCACACTTGGCCAATAAAGAATTCTATTCTATTCTATTCTATTCTATTCTATAAACAACAATAGATTAAACCACAAAGTAGTGATTATACAATTGCAAGTTATATTGTGCCAGTTAGTACCACTCAGTCCAAGGCTTATTGCAAAACTAATTGAAGGAGGGAGTGTTAGGCAAGCCATTAGGAGCTCCTGGAGAGGAGAAGTAGGAATGAATAAATAAATAATTCATCTGGCACTCTTTAACTGGGTAATGCCCCTTGGTCTACTTGACACTTCTAGGGTCTTCTTTGTAGGTAGCACAAAAGAGAAGTGGAATCTTTCCTGTTATAAAGAGCCCAGGTGGCGCAGTGGTTAAAGAGCAGCACTGCAGTTCAGCAGTTCAGCTGTTCAAATCTCACTGGCTCAAGGTTAAAGTGACCAGATTTTTTTTTTTAAGCGGGACACTGACGGGGGGGCGGGGCCGCCCATTTGAGTTTTGCCCTCTGCGCATGCGCAGAACGCTGCGCATGCGCAGAGGGCAAAAGACCGCCAATGTCGGCGTCCAGGTGGGGGGGGGAGGCGGGAGCCCTTTCCTCGCCTCCCGCCTTCCCTTCGGGAGCCGGCAGCGCGTTTCTTTCTTTGCATCCTATTTGCTCTAGTTTTTAACTCTTCGGGGATCTCTCCCCCCTCCTATTTTACTACTCTCCCCTCACCTGCATTATTAGAGGAACTGAGGAAGAGTCGTCCGGAGCTGTTCCAAGAATGAGGAAGAGAGAAAGCCATTGTGCTTCAACCTGAGCGCCTTTGGTGGCCTATCGCCTTCTTATATCGTCGGGCTTTCTAATTTGCATGCCCCAGGTAGCGGTCATTGGCTCCCCGGTCACTGTGGCTGTACCGGGGAGCCTGCGTGCTTGTCATCAATGGAGATGCGCGCGCGGAAGGCACCACGGAGCAGAGGCACCTGGCGAGCGAGCGGGCAGGCGGGCAGGAGACGCGGGCAGGAGCCTGCCGCCGATGCCGCCACTCGCCTCGCTCGCCAGGTGCCTCTGCTCCGTGGTGCCTTCCGCGCACGCGTCTCCATTGATGACAAGCACGCGGGCTCCCCGGTACAGCCACAGTGATCCTATTTGCTCTAGTTTTTAACTCTTCGGGGAGTTCAATGGAGACGCGCGCGCGGAAGGCACCACGGAGCAGAGGCACCTGGCGAGCGAGCGGGCAGGCGGGCAGGAGACGCAGAGACAGTAAGACGAAACAGAAACTGGGAAAGGAAATCGCCGTCCCTAAGTACACCCCCCCCCCGCTCTCGAAACGGGAGACTTTTACCCCTGTGGAGCAGATCCACCAAGCGCAGCAAAGAAATGGAGCCCGGGGGAACCTCTTGGCTGACCCAAGCAGAGTGGGAGGAATGCGATTTCTGGCCAATCAGCACCGTCTTTGTCTTTGCACGAGGAAGAGCAAGCGAACCAATGGGGAAGCAGTGGCACGGCTCCACCGCCGGTCTTCATTTTGCTGAGAAGTTGCTGATGCAGGGATGGGAATCCGGCCGTGAGCGGCCTTTCGCAGTCCCTGGCGGCTCCCCCCTCGCGTCATGCTCATCACGCTCTGCTACTCTACCGGGAAAAGTCCCAGGTCGGACGCGCGCCCCGTCCCGTCCGCCAGTCCTGCCCCGCCCCCCCCAACCCCCAGCGCGAGACGCGCGTCCTACCTGGGACTTTTCCCGGTAGCTTCAGTCGCGTTCCTTGCTAATTAGCGCCCAGAGCAGAGCAGCCCCTCCCAGAAGATAACGTCTCATGATCTTCTGGGAGGGGCTGCTCTGCTCTGGACGCTATTAGCAAGGAACGCGACTGGAGCTGCTACCGGGAAAAGTCTCAGGTAGGACACGCGCCCCGCCCTGCCCCGCCCCTTTTGCCGCGGCACACTTAGCATGGCCTCATGGGACAAGTGCAAAGTGGCGCTCCCCCCCCCAGGGTTCGCTCTGCCCCGCCCCGCGCCACCCTGTGAATAGAGGGGACTGAATCGGAAGCCTGTCGCTCGGGCGCGCGTCTGGCTGGAGGAAGAAGCGGGGGCTCAAAAATCGGGACTTTTTAAGAGGGCGGGCGGGACGCGGGACAAAGCATTAAAAAGCGGGTCTGTCCCGCCAAAATCGGGACGTCTGGTCACCTTACTCAAGGTTGACTCAGCCTTCCATCCTTCCAAGGTGGGTAAAATGAGGACCCAGATTGTTGGGGGCAATACGCTGACTCTGTAAACCGCTTAGAGAGGGCTGTAAAGCCCTATGAAGCGGTATATAAGTCTAAGTGCTATTGCTACTGCTATAACTGCTTAAAATTCCAAACAACATACATTTGATGTCTACTTATATAGTTTTCTTCTCAATTAAATGTGCAGGCAACAGAATTCCTTCTTATTCTGCAAGGAGACACCACAGTCCATGATTGTCAGTAAAGGATGGAAAGGACATGCATTCCCTGAAAGGCCAACATTTCCCAATTCCAAATGATCATTAAAAGATGCTAGTCTCTAGTTCTTCTGCAAACTAAGGCATCAGTCAAAAGAAGCTGTGTCTATTGAGCCCTGCCCTGCTTTTCAGTACTGTTAACCAATTAGTGAATTTTCCTAGCAGTAACTGATGAAGAGGCCTTGCTTGAAATACTCAATACATTAGGCTAACACTGGGCTATTGTAAGTTGCTTTAAAATGGGAAGGAACAACAATATTTTCTTCCAAAGACAAGATATGTGAGAAAAGAATTGGCATAACTTTTAAATCAAAACTTCTTTTTCAAAATTAACTATTTTTCTAAGTTCTCAAATTGCAATCTCTTTAATGTTCCTCTTTTAATGCAAGCAAAATCTATCACTATCTCAGACTGAAGCAGGGGTGTACAAGATGCCAAATGTTCATTTGCCAAGAAATTTCCTGTATATTTCCTGGTCGGGATTAAGCTCATCAGTATCTCTGTCTCCTACGACAAGACTCTTTTCAGCTAGAAAAACGACAAACATCGCAAGTGCGTGTCCTAGGCAGCTTTGCACAGGACTTGAATTTTCTGGCACCTGAAAGCAAATTATGACCCATAATTTAGGGTCATAACAAAGGAAAGGTTTGAACAAGAAACAGAGGAGGTTAGTTTATTTCTCTTTTCAATAGGAGCACAATTTTCACTTCCAAAATTGATACACAAACTTTTGTTTTTATTTTATGTGTCCTTCTCTGAATGAATGACATGATTCTCTAGAATAGTGTTTCCCAACCTTGGCAACTTGAAGATGTCTGGACTTCAACTCCCAGAATTCCCCAGCCAGCATTCACTGGCTGGGGAATTCTGGGAGTTGAAGTCCAGACATCTTCAAGTTGCCAAGGTTGGGAAACACTGCTCTAGAATCATTTTGTATTTTGTAGGCGAAACTGCTAGCAAGAAATGCATACATAACAAATGTTACGAAATACACAAACATTTGTGTCCTCAAATTATATTTCAATTATAATTTCAATTGAAATTATATTTCAGTTTCCAGGAGAGTACAGATAGTCCTTGACTTACAACAGTTCATTTAGTGACCGTTCAAAGTTACAACGGCACTGGAAAAAGTGACTTACAACCATTTTTTCACACTTATGACTGTTGCAGCATGCCCATGATCACGTGATTTACATTCGGATGCTTGACAACTGACTCACATTTATGACAGTTGCAATGTCCCGGAGGCGTGTGATCCTCTTTTGCGACCTTCTGACAAGCAAAGTCAATGGGGAAACCAGATTAACTTAACAACCGTGTTACTAATTTAAGAACTGCAGTGATTCACTTAACAAATGTGGCCAGAAAAGTCGTAATGTGGAGCGAACTCATTTAACAAATTTCTCACTTGACAACTTAAATGTTGGGCTCAGTTGTGATCGTAAGTTGAGGACTACCTGGTTTTTTTTTTTAATTTAAATAAGGGATAGTTATGTGAGATAAGATAGCCAAATAATTTAATACTCACAATACAGAAGACAAGTCTGGTTCACAATTCAAAGGTTTAATTCAAAAAGTGTTTGCAAAGGCGGCCTCCAAGTCTCTTCCCAAGTGGATTGAGTGCAAGGAGAGCAAAACACATTCTACAATCGATACATTTCATACCTTCTACACAATGCACGCCATACCCAAGACGCCCTCCCCACACCCCTTTATTCTGCTAAGTGATTTCTTAAGTCATTCTATACTCTTAAGGCAGTGATGGCGAACCTTTTATGGTTCGCGTGCCAAAAGGGGGGTGCGCGTGCATGCACACACCCATAATTCCATGTGCCCCTCCCACATGCGCATGTGGCATCTCCCCCTGCTCTCGGCATGCGATGGCACACCCGTTTTTCGCTCTCCCCAGACTTCAGAGCCTTTTTAGGAACCAGAGGAGGGCAAAAACAGCCTCCCCCCCGGAGGCTGAAAACAGGCTGTTTCCCGACTCCCAGTGGGCCCAGAAGGCCTGAAAAGCAGCTGGCTGGCACGCCCCAGTGTGCCGGACCTGAGCTCGCGTGCCAACCGATATGGCTCCGCGTGCCACTTGTGGCACGTGTGCCATAGGTATACCATCACAGCTCTAAGGAGTCAGCGTGACAATTTCTCCAGAGTAACAGATATCTTATCTTGTCTCTTACCATTTGTCCGGAGCGTGGGCTTACTTCCTTGAACATTCAGATCGAGCCGACACACAGTGAGTAGCTCTTTATCATTGTGGTTTTTATTTGGCCTTGCTACTGAGGCTTGCAGTAAGAGTTATTGACTTAACGTATTTTATAATTCTTCTGATACATTTTATAAAAGAGTAACTTTACATCCATTCTCACAGTTTACAATCTACATACTATTACACACTAGTCACATCTTCTCATGTGTCTCAGGCATCCTTAAAATAATGCATAGCCCAAGGCTTCCTGAATCTACAATTACGTAGGAAATGTAGCTCACACTGCCCCCTGCTGACTGACCCGTTAGCTAGCAAGAACATTGAAAAGCCACCTCTACACATGTCCTAGCACAAATTATAAAACTGACAGCAAATGAAATCAGCATTACAATTAAATGTCATATCTAACATTCATTCTGCTGCACCATTTTGCTAAATGGTAATGACATTAGCAATCCATGTATCATATTAAAACACCAGCTGCCAGTTATTTGCTAACACCTGCTCTCTCCTCTCTTTTCTGCTGTCAAGGAACCAGAGGGGAAGAAAATCTTATCTTCCATTCAAAAACATCCAGCAAAATAGAACCTGAATCCCTTCCACTACTTTTGAGAGTAATCTATATGCTTGTTAGAGTCAGTGGGTTATTTGGAAAAATCCAGATAACCACTAGAGCAGCGGTTCCCAACCTGGGGATCGTGATTCCTTTGGGGGTCGAACGACCATTTCCCAGGGGTCACCCCAGTATCCTCAGCTCCCCCCCACTGCCACAAGCCTAGCCATGATATCGCGCCCCACAACCCGCGCCCCCACTGCACCCCACCCCGCCACCGCCATTTGGGTTCTTTTACCCTCTGCGCATGCGCAAAGCATTCTGCGCATGCGCAGATGGTAAAAAAAACCAAATGGCGGCGTCCGGGTGAAGTCTCCAGATCCAGGCGAGGTCTCCGCTTGCTTCGTGTGTTGCAGCGGTGAAATGCTCCCGGTTCGCTCTTGCCTGTCGGTCGTCACAGAGCCGATGAAGTCGGTGGTGGTCGCAGTTCAGCGCTTCCCCCGCCCACCTGGACACCGCCATGAGTTCTTTTGCCCTCTGCACATGCAGAACGCTTTGCACATGCGCAGATGGCAAAAGAACTCATGGGGGCATCCAGGCGGGCGGGGGAAGTGGGCGGGGGAAGCCCCGCACCGCGACCACCACCGGCTCCATCGGCTCTGCGACGACCGACAGGCAAGAGTGAACCAGGAGCATTTCCCTGGCGTGTTGCCTCTGGGAGCTTTTCAAGCCCCATCGCAAAAGGTAGAAGTCAGACTGTTCTCCAAAGCATCTGACGGTTGAACATGAAGCAATGGGTGGAAACTAATCAAGGAGAGAAGCAACTTAGAACTAAGGAGAAATTTCCTGACAGTTAGAACAATTAATCAGTGGAACAGCTTGCCTCCAGAACTTGTGAATGCTCCAACACTGGAAGTTCTTAAGAAGATGTTGGATAACCATTTGTCTGAAGTGGTGTAGGGTTTCCTGCCTAAGCAGGGGCTTGGACTAGAAGACCTCCAAGGTCCCTTCCAACTCTGTTATTCTATTCTATTCTAAGAACATCGTGGCTTCGAAATCTAAAGGATTGGTTTGGACAAAACTCAACAATACTTTTTAATGTGGCTGTTGATAAAAATAGGATCGCCAACATAGCAATAGCACTTTTCTTATATACCGCTTCATAGTGCTTTACAGCACTCTCTAAGCGGTTTACAGAGTTCAGCATATTGCCCCCAACAATCTGGGTCCTCATTTTACCCACCTCGGAAGGATGGAAGGCTGAGTCAACCTTGAGCCTAGTGAGATTTGAACAGCTGAACTGTTGAACTAGCAGTCAGCCTGCAATGGCTGCATTTAACCACTGCACCACTTCAGCTCAACATGATTGCCAATGTCCGATGACGGATATAGCACAAGAAGATGTATATGCTACTGGATCTATTAAACTTATGGCCGTCATACAGTCCAAAGTACAATACCATAATCATTGAACCTCATAATAAAATTATAATAAACAATGAATTAAACAGTAGTCAACACTAATTAATTCATTTAAAGCCAATTATTAATGTCTTCCTTAAGAATATTCCTCTGTGACTTGAGAAGCAGAATGTGTGGAAGGAAGGGAGAGAAGAGCAATAAATAAATGTTAGAAGAAAAAGTGTGCTGACAGGCCCAGCACATTGTATAAACCATGTCCTCTTTCTTGATCTTGACATCTTGATAGGTGTACTGTGTCCTGCCTTTTTCCATCACAGAAAAGCCTCGTCCTGGCATCCCTCCTTTGCTCACTCTGTTTCTTCAAGAAGATATGTCATAAAACAACTGTCTAGATATTTGATTTCCTAGCTTTTCTAATATTGCTTGTCTGTTTTATAGAGATTTGCCAAAATGCTACTCTGTCATTTGTGATAGCATAATAGGTGTTAAAATCATTTGTGTGTCATCCCGTTGATTCTACACAGACAGATTCAATCCTTTACCTAAACTGATGCCATGAATAATGTTCTCTCCGTATGAGACTGTTTCTTGTTGCTATTGGTTTCCCAAATTATTTACAAGGTAGTTCCTGAGATACCTGGTGGTGAGGTGTGCTTAGGAGGAGACCTAAACAATTCTGATATTTTCGACTTCTGAAAGATTCTAGAAACAGTTTCAGAAGCAGCTTGAGATCATTAATGAAAAAGTATTAAAACTGCATGAAGATTAGAACTGTACTTTACTGACAATGTTCTTCTTTCTTTCTTACTTTTCTTTCTTTTCTTTCTTTCCTTTTCCTTTTTTCTTTCTTTTCTTTCTTTCTTTCCTTTTCTTTCTCTCTTTTCTTTCTTTCTTTACTTTCTCTTTTCTTCCTTCCTTCCTTCTTTTTTTCTTTTTTTCTTTCTTTCTTTCTTTCTCTTTCTTCTTTCTTTCTTTCTTTCTTTCTTCCTTTCTTTCTTTCTTTCTTTCTTTCTTTCTTTCTTTCTTTTGGAATCCATGATTCAAGAAATATTGCTTTATGTTTTGAAAATTAATCATTGTTGGAAAAGATAGCAATGGATGCATATGTAATCATTTATTTATAAATGTACAGATAAAGCCGGCACTGTGGGACTTCGTTGTTTGATGATTTCAAACATCAACGCCTCTTTAGCTTGCATTCTCCATTATCTTCTGTTCTATACCTCATTTCTTATTTAGGAACAGTTTTTTTTATCTTAAAATAAGAGAGAGGATCACACAGGGAAGCAAAGCGTGTTCGGCATCTCAGCCTGTCGAAGTGGCCAGGATTGACCTCCAAACCGCAGCCTCTACGAAGGAAGTTTGATGTTAGCACATCCTTATCAGCCTTGCGACTTTTTATTTCCATACGGCTGGTTCTTTTCATAGTGTGTGAAGAGATAATATGCTGAAGCTTGAAACAGGAAGCTTGCTTAGATGGAAACATTTTTGTATTATAAACAAGGAGGGGGGAGAAAATCTTCCAGAGAGCTAGGAGGGAATAAAGATTTATTAGCAGCATATAGTATAGACAATTTCTAACAAAAATAATTGGCAGACAGCAGACAAGCATGTGGAGAAATGAAAAGAACTGCCTAGCAAAGCAGGAAAATTTCATCAACGAATCTTATCTTCTTGGTCAAGGCAATATGATGTTGGTCATATTGTTTCTGCAACTAATTCTTGATGGTCCATCAACAGCAGTGGTGGGTTCCTACCGGTGCGGTCCACTCTATAGCACCGGTAGTGGCCTGCTGGTGACATCACAGTACCGGTGCGGTTGGTTGCCGGTGCCTAAGCGTCGCCATTTTTTAAACAAAAATTTAATTTTAAAAAAAAAATAATAATTTTTTTTTTAAAATTTCTTTTGCGCATGCCCAGAAACCTGACAATTACGTCTTTCCCTGTCCCTTCGCTTGAAAATAATAAGCTCGCATTTGACACTTTTCCTTCGCTTTTGCCTAAAGCTTCCCAAAGTGGGCGTTTTCCGAAAGCTTAACCTTTTATACTGTTAATTTTATACAGTTTTATACTGTTATTCTTTAGACGAAAACATTGAGGACTGTTAAAAGATACTGTT
Source organism: Diadophis punctatus similis (assembly GCA_023053685.1). Classification (NCBI taxonomy): domain Eukaryota; kingdom Metazoa; phylum Chordata; class Lepidosauria; order Squamata; family Dipsadidae; genus Diadophis; species Diadophis punctatus. The sequence continues at coordinate 8,975,824 of JALIGW010000016.1, read as the reverse complement.
CTTTTAACAGTCCTCAGTATTTTCGTCTAAGGAATCCATGACTGAAACCAAAAATGCTGTATGAGACTTGCTTGTCTTTTAACTATAGCAGTGATGGCGAACCTTTTTCCCCTCGGGTGCCAAAATAGTGCGCGCACGCGCTATCGCACGCTTGTGCGTGCCCACACCCATAATTCAAAGCCCCCCACTTGCCCCACCCCCATGTATGCATGCGTGACCCCCCACTCCCCCATTTCCCGACTTCCTGTGGGCCCGTTTTTTGCCCTCCCCAGGCTCCAGAGGCTTTCTTGGAACTTGGGGAGGGTGAAAACGCTTCCCCCGCCACCCCAGAGGACCGCTGGAGGCCAAAATCATCCTCCCAGAGCCTCCGCGTGAGCCAAAAATCAGCTGGCGTGCACGCACATGCGCGCTGGAGCTGAGTTAGGGCAATGGCTTGCGTGCCGGCAGATATGGCTCCGCGTGCCACCTGTGGCACCCGTGCCATAGGTTCACCATCACTGAACTATAGCATTTTCTGCATATAAAGGTTGCTGTGTTGCCATGGTGTAACACACACTTTGTATGCAAAACTTTTCATGTAAGGTATAAAATAGCAAAAATAGTAGTAACATCTCTCTGAAATAACTAATATATGACCGGCAAGCCACGCCCACCTGGTCACATGGCTGTCAAGCCACACCCACAAAATAAGCCACGCCCACAGTGGTAGTAAAAAAATTAGGAACCCGCCCCTGATCAACAGGAACATCAAGACCATGATTCCTTCTGTGTCCCAGTGTCAAATCTACTCACCACTTTCTATAATTCCCTGGAGCAATCTGTTAGGAACATTGAGGAAATCTACCACCAGAGAAGCTCTCAGAGGACCAATCTGAATGAATTTTGGTCACTCAGCTCCCCTCAGACCTGGAGCCAATCCTTCTGGACATTGAAAAACACACATGCACACTTCCAAGTCAATCCATTGTGCAATGTTTTAGAAAATGTTTTTTTAAATAATCTTTATTAATTGTGTTAAAAAAACATACAAACATAAAAACATGTATAAACAAATGTATATACAAATAAAGTATCAAATATCTTTGAAAATAGAAAACATTGAATATACATGTCCACCATCCCGTCGACACTATCCTTTTACAGCCTAGTGATACAAAAACATGTTTATTCTATATCGTTATTGTTTACATCATTACCTTCCTTATATCTTCCAATATCTTCCTTATTCTTTTCTATTATTATATTATATTCAGTCAGTTATTGTTACAATAAAACAGTATTTCCTTTTTCAACAGCGGTTTAGAAAAATGTTGAGTGGATGCTGGTGTAGTATTCATATTTTTCAAGCCCAAAACAAACAAATCCCAAGACCCTGATTTGGAATTTTTAGATAAATGATTATAGCTTTCACAGTAATAGTTGTACACACTTTTAGAGACTAGGACAAAATATTGCATTCATTAGGGCTCCAATATAAGTGCTGATCTTATGTGGTGGTCTTTCAACTGCTGTGGAAAAAAAATCAGGCATTAAACAGGATCCATACAAAATATGAAACAGAAGGATGTATTAAGACATTGGAAGCTCAATTTATTTGGATGTGTTTTATAGAATTAGTTCTGATGGGCTGCCATTCAGTTTGGTATGCTTTAGTTATTTTGTATTGTCTTCTAAATTCACTGTTCTCTGCTCCAAACCTTAAGGATGAATTGTGTTTATTGTTTAAAATAAGTTATTTTTAAGTGTAGGGGATATATAGTCCTGGAGTTTTCCTTCATTCAGGCTGAAGGCCCTGTTGTGATGCTGCAGAATCAGGGACTGCTGTGTTCAATTACTGTGCTTTAAGGACTTATTTAGGCCCTACCTGGGAAGCAGTGAAGTTCAAAATAGAATTACGGCAGGATTTCAGATCTGCAGCTTCAAAAGTCTCCATCATGTGGGTAGAGAACAATATAAGAGATTACCTATCCACAACTATAATTCTCAGAGTGGCATTTGTACATTCACACATCTATTTTAAAGCTTGGGATAACCTACAACTGAAAGAAGAGCAAAACAGATAGCCTAGAACAGGGGTAGGCAAAGTTGGCTCTTCTATGACTCGTGGACTTCAACTCCCAGAATTTCTGAGCCAATCATGCTAGCTTAGGAATTCTGGGAGTTGAAGTCCATGAGTCATAGAAGAGCCAACTTTGCCTACCCCTGGCCTAGAATATCTTTAAGCATCTGAGGTAAAAGGGATATAAAAGGTGGTGAAATCCAATTTTTTTTACTACCAGTTCTGTGGGCGTGGCTTGGTGGGCGTGGTGTGGCTTGGTGGGCATGGCAGGGGAAGGATACTGCAAAATCTCCATTCCCACTCCACTCCAGAGGAAGGATACTGCAAAATCCCCATTCCCTCCTCACTCCTGGGGCCAGCCAGAGGTGGTATTTGCTGGTTCTTGGAACTACTCAAAATTTCTGCTACTGGTTCTCCAGAACCTGTCAGAATCTGCTGGATTTCACCCCTGATTAAGGTGAATTTAACTCCCACATCACTTTCAGTGAATGTGTAGGAGACTGAATCCCTTCCTTTATCAAGGGCATCTGATGACATTTCTTTTGTACTCATTATGAATATCTTTTGGGAAAGTAGGCTTCCTTTCCCACATATTCAAGCTTATCCTTGGACATTTATTTCAGTTGAGTTTTTCCCATAGCAATTGCATTCACGCAGCACAATCTTGGCTTATATTAATGTTGTGGTTTAAAGTGTAATGCAAACCCAGTCTTTTTCTGGTGCAGTGTATTCTGTTAATCCCAAAAAGCAATTCATTCAGTAATGAATTTAAGATATTGTTTGAACATAGCCAATGTTTTTCCTATCCTGGACTAATGGACATATTGGCTTTATTATCACATTTGCTCGTATGGGTGTGGGTCCTATCATGGGAGAGAAGACAAAGCAGATTCAAAATCCTGAAGTCTGTCCAATATCCTATTCTAAACTGGTCAATTAGATGCATTTGGGACACCCATAAACAAGATATGAATGCATTATTGCTCTCATTTGTATTTGCCAGTGGCTGCATTCCCACAACATTTATCTTGATTCCTGAATTAACATAGTTTCTAACTTTGTTCAGGGCATTGGCCCCTAGAGTAAGACTAACCAATGCAAACTAGCACAACTAAGTATTTAATTAAAATGTTTCATGTGTGTGAAAAAGTCAGTTTAGTGTGGTGGTGGAAGCACCAGATTTGAACCTGGAAATAGCATGAAAAACTGCAGTGATTCACTTTCACAACTGTACTTCACAACAAGAAAGGTCATAAAGGTCATAAAATGGGGCAAAAATCATTTAACAGCTATCTTAGCAGCATACATCTTGGGCTCAATTATGGTTAAGTCAAGGACTAGTGACCTAGACCAGGGGTAGGCAAAGTTGGCTCTTCTATGACTCGTGGACTTCAACTCCCAGAATTCCTAAGCTAGCATGATTGGCTCAGAAATTCTGGGAGTTGAAGTCCATGAGTCATAGAAGAGCCAACTTTGCCTACCCCTGACCTAGACTAGTAAAATGTTCCCACAACTCCCTTTATTATTCAATTTTACTTTGAGTATTTTTTTTCTTAATGAAGAAAAAGAACATTTGCTTTTCACACACAATTCAGCAGCCAGCTGCTTCCAGGATCAAGAGCCATTTATTCCTACAGGTGTTAGATGAACACATAAAGATCTATTATTTTAATTCACTACAAGATAATGCTCTCCTGAGAAATAAATGATTCAAACAGCAAAAAATACTTTCAAACAGCAATCAAGAAAATGAGAAAGTTGCTTGAGAAAAAAAAAGCAATCCTCTACCCCAAAATTCCAAGAACAAGAAATGCTCTTGGAAATTAGTTTCTATAGATTATACACTGATGTGACTCTTCAGAAGTTATTGTAATAATTGAGATTTAATTCCAAATAAGTATATGCAGAGGAATCAAAGTGCCTGTGTATGTAAGGACTGGGTTAGATATAAAGGTTTCCAGGAAGATCTAATGATTTTGTGATGAGCTGCCTTCAGAAGTTGAAACCAAAATATTCAGTTTCTCATCAGCTTTCCTATCTAATATAATAATAATAATAATAATAATAATAATAATAATAATAATAATAATAATAATAATAATAATAATAATAATAATAATAATAATAATAATAATAATAATAATAACAACAACAACAACAACAACAACAGAGTTGGAAGGGACCTTGGAGGTCTTCTAGTCCAACCCCCTGCTTACGCAGGAAACCCTACACTACTTCAGACAGATGGTTATCCAACATCTTCTTAAAAATGTCTAGTGTTGGAGCATTCACAACTTCTGGAGGTAAGCTGTTCCACTGATTAATTGTTCTGTCAGGAAATTTCTCCTTAGTTCTAGGTTGCTTCTTTCCTTGATTAGTTTCCACCCATTGCTTCTTGTTCTACCCCCAGGTGCCTTGGAGAAAAGTTTGACTCCCTCTTCTTTGTGGCGACCCCTGAGATATTGGAACACTGCTATCATGTCACCCCTGGTCCTTCTTTTCATTAAACTAGACATACCCAGTTCCTGCAACCATTCTTCGTATGTTTTAGTCTCCAGTCCCCTAATCATTTTTGTTGCTCTTCTCTGCACTCTTTCTAGAGTCTCAACATCCTTTTTACATCGTGGTGACCAAAACTGTATGCAGTATTCCAAGTGTGGCCTTACCAAGGCATTATAAAGTGGTATTAACACTTCGCGTGATCTTGATTCTATCCCTCTGATAATGAGCCTAGAACTGTGTTGGCTTTTTTGGCAGCTGATGCACACTGCTGGCTCATATTTAGATGGTTGTCCACTAGGACTCCAAGATCCCTCTCACAGTTACTACTGTTGAGCAAGGTACCACATATACTGTACCTGTGCATTTTGTTTTTCTTGCCTAAATGTAGAACCTTACTTTTTTCACCATTGAATTACATTTTTATTTTCTTTCTGCACATCATCCCAAACAGGCCTCCTGATTTATAATTTCACCATTCTGACTATGACATCAGCATTAGCCACAGGGCAGTGTTCCTGGCATTCACTCAATTACACTCCTCCAATCTTTTATTTCATTCATTCATTCATTCATTCATTCATTCATTCATTCATTCATTCATTCATTCATTCATTCATTCAATTCTTCCTGGCCTCTCCCCCAAGGCCCATTTTCAGTCTAAATTGGGATTTGCCTTTTTTAAAAATATAGGAGGTATCCCTCAAACCACCTAATTTGGATCTCATGCATGGATAGGATTCTATCCAAGAGCTGAGGTGGCGCAGTGGTTAGAGTGCAATACTGCAGGCTACTTCAGCTGACTGCTAGCTGCAGTTCAGCAGTTCAAATCTCACCGGCTCAAGGTTGACTCAGCCTTCCATCCTTCCGAGGTGGGTAAAATGAGGACCCAGATTGTTGGGAGCAATATGCTGACTCTGTAAACCGCTCAGAGAGGGCTGTAAAAGCACTATGAAGCGTTATATAAGTCTAAATCCTATTGCTATTGCTATTTTGACTACTCAAAGAGTGGTGCAGGGAGAACTGACCACTATTTAAAGCCTCCTCCATATAAAAGCACCTTCATGTATTCTGGGTAAGGCATATCATTTACTCAGCCAGGAGCATGTTATTCCTAAAAAGAGAATATCCAACTGGCCCATACTATTGCATCCTGAACTAGAATACCATCAGAATAACAGAAGTTTCTATGCAAAGTCCCATATGTGATACTATGTGATAGGTCCCATAATAGATGAACATCTGCCCAAGGAACAAGCCAACTTCCTACAAAACTGGAGCTGTGTTGATCAGGTGCTAAGCCTAACAGGCTATACTGAATCGGGATTCCAACAAGACTTAGAAAGCACGGCTGTGTTCATGGACCTATGGCACGCAACATAATTTGGAAGGATGGGTTGTTATACAAACTGTGCTATATTAGCCCTTGCAAAAATCTTTGTTGATTAATTAACAACATGCTGAGTGATAGATTCAGGTAATAATGGGGGACAACATAAGTAAGATTAAACAACGGCTTCCCACAAGGCTCTATAATGGCACCTACACTATTCAACTTATGCTGATGGTCTGGCCATAGTAGTACAAGCAAAACACATGGAGGTGGCAGACAGTCTTCTGTCCCTTAAGACCTTACGATTTTGGGGAAATTCTTCACTGATTGGAGGCTAACTCCTAGTGCTAGCAAAATGGTAATTACGTGCTTCCTCCTTAACAACAAACTAGCATAACCCCTATCCAAAGTACCTTGGAGTAACACTGAACCTGACTCTCTTATAAGATACTGTACATCTAGAGAATAGATGTATCTTATATAGGTGGCAAAAATCAATATTAGGAACAACATACTCCAGAAATTGTGCAGACCTAAATGGGGAGCTTCAGCTGCTACCCTCAAGTCAAGAGTCGTGGTGGCACAGTGGTTAGAATGCAGCACTGCAGGCTACTTCTGCTGACTGCCAGCAATTCAGCAGTTTGAATCTCACCAGGCTCAAGGTTGACTCAGCCTTTCATCCTTCCGAGAATGGTAAAATGAGGACCCAGATTGTTGGAGGTAATGTAATGCTGACTCTGTAAACCGCTTAGAGAGGGCTGTAAAGCACTATGAAGTGGTATATAAGTCTAAGTGCTACCGTATCACTATTCCTATCCGTACTAGGGCTGATCTACTCCGCAGAATTCTGTGCCCCTGCATGGTGGCCATACTAGTGAGACTCAATGACACCATGAGGATTATAAGTGGATATATTAAAACCATTCCGATTTGCTGGCTTCCTGTTCTGAGCCATATAGCACCATCAGCTTTACAAAGGCAAGATGCACTAGCGAGAGAATATAGAAAAACTATGAACAACTCACTCCTACTGGTGCATGCCGACTTCATGTATCCACCAGAAGGCTCAAATCCAGGAAGCCTTCACTAGCACTTGCACAACATCTGCTTAACAACTTTAATATAGATTCCCAATGAAAAGCCAAGTCGGCTGCTCAATGTCCAGACATAGGGCATATGTCCCCACAAAATAGGTGCCAGGCTTTGAAGTATCCCACCAGGAATGGACATTCTTCAATAGAATTTGCACCTCACTTGGCCTGCCAGGACTTTTTGTACAAATGGGGCATAGCATCCTCTCCTCAGTGCGACTACAGGATCCCATGTCAAACTGTAGATTACATTGTGACCAGCTGTAAGCTGAGAGCATTTACCGTATCTGAAATAAATGATGCTCTGCTTCAATGGATAGATGGCGCAGACATTAGTAGTTGAATATAGATCTTTTTAACATTTATATTTTATTGTGCTTTTTAATCTAGATAAAATGTTTATATTGCAAGTCCATGTATAATATGCTATACGCTAAGTAAATAAATACTGTGCAAGAAATCAGCCTGCTTTTCTCTGAGTCTATCATCAGAAACGTTATAAATCTACCATAGATAATCAAGGTCAATTATCTCTGAGGAATCTAAAATCTTTTAGGACATTTGGAAATGTGACGGATAAAGTTGTTTTTCCACACCTTAGACCCCAAATATTAGAGCTCAATTTGTAATGTTACCTGTTGAGATCAAATCAGATTATATATCCCACTGAAAAGCTTGCAGTATGTCTGGGTGCATATCAGGGGTGAAATCCAGCAGGTTCTGACACTCTTCACTATGATATCCTTTATCAAGACAAGTTAGGCGTATATACAATGTAAAACAGGGAAACATTAGAGAATACAGTTATGCCCCCGTGGGAGCCTGAATCTGCGGAGGACGCCGAGCTGGAGCTAAGATCGAGGGGGCGACTTTATTGGCTTTGGAGAAATGAGGGGAGGAGCAGGCTGAGGCAGCCCAAGGCCCCTCAGGACGGCTTGTTAGCAGGGAGGAACAGGGGCAGGATGACCGAGGGAGGGCAAGCACTGGACATGAAGAGCAACAGAGCTCAGGCGATGAACAAGGACCGCCCCCTCCTGATCCCCGAGCACGGAGTGGAAAGAAGGCGGGAACAGTGCAGGCCAACCCGAAAACTCAGGAGGAGAGCACCCCGCCCCTCTTCACAAGGCATACCTGGGAACTGAGATTTAAGGAGACACTGTGGGGGCATTTGTCAGGAACAAACACTGAATTGGTAGAGTTTGGTGTGCTGATACAGATATTTGGAGTTTTCAGGACTGCTTGCTTCTTCCTTACTTTGTGGACTCATTGTTTGTTCCTTGTTTCATGGACTCATTTCCTTGTTTCTTTGCGGGACTGGGCACAGCTGCAGAAGCTGCCATGTGTGTGTGCGTGCACTTTGCTCAGCTACTTGCCAAGAACGTGAGAGTGTTTGGGGGGAAATTTGGAGCATTAATGGGGAGTTTGAACTCTCAGCTGGCTGTGTGACCTTCGTGCCTTGTCCTGGGTCATCACAATACACGGCAGGAATATTGATAACAAGACACACTCATTATTAAAATAAGGACTTCATATTTTCTTCACACATATATCTACATATTGTACATTGGACACGATTCATACATGACTCAAATATCTTTGTCTTCCTTTAAAATATTATTATCCCTTCCAGTGTTCACTTTACAAAACATGTTTATTATTTTCAGCAGGAGTTCTTCCACAAAAAGAATTTTGTAGATTTTGACGGTTCATTAACTTTTCAGGATCCAATATATCAGCAACTGCAGTATATTTTCATTCTTTACTTTTAGTGAAGTCATACAATTTCCACTTCTGAGCAAAATGCAACACTTTCTTCCTCTGGTCTTCAAAATTTTCTCGTAGTCCTTTCCTCCAAAGCCGTGGTTCCAAATCTAGCATGCCACCAATTATTTCCTTTCAAAATAGGAAAGAATATTATTTTTCTTAAAATAACCAGAAAAACCCACACCTGTTAGAACAAAGAGTGTCAAGCAGAAAAAGAAAATCATTCTGGCTTTGCATGTTAAGAAGACATGAGTCATCTAACTGTCTACCACATTAAAATGTTTTATGCATGCTAGACCTCCCAAAGGCCATGGGAGGCTGGGGGTGGAATATGGATTTGAACTAAAATAATTCCCAATTCATTACCTACAGAACTAGGTAACATACCTGGAGTTATTCCATAAATCTATTCCTGACGCTTGTAGGAACAGAATATATCAGCTTTAAAAAAAACATATTAATAATTTTCTTTAAGGAAATAGTTATCGGCAGTTTTCACGTTGCATGGTGGGAACTTTAACAACCAATAAAACCCCAGATACAATGTTTACATCCTCAGGTAATTCTGAAGAATATAGTTATTAAACCGTGGCCTACAGTAAATGTCTTAAGTGAATACATAGAACGCACTAATCTTACGGAACAGAAGCTGAACATTTTAATACCTTTCCAAAGTAATGAGGAAACTTGTATTGATTTTCAATGACGTGAGCGAAACCACCTTGGAGGCCAAAATCTACAGAGAAGTAAGGCAAACCTTTTGGCACCTAAATACAAAAAAACAACAATAAGAATAAGAATAATCCAGACAGTGTATTAATTATTTCTTTCATACATATTAAATTCCAAATCCTTAAAATGTTTAAATTGATGGTTGGCTTATTTATTTACCTTCAGATAGTTTCCAAAATTCTAAAGTTTCCAAATTTATTCAAGCTAAATCTCAAATGGGCAGGTGCTTTTGTAGAGTTTGGGGAAGGGAGGCGGGGGAGGTGCCAGGGAAGCTTTGCTTTTTGTCCATGAAAACATATAAACATTTAAAATACTGTATATTTTTGGAATATTGCTTTTAAATATTCCGTATTGCACATAGCTTTATATGTAGCTGAGTTTGGACTGTATTCCAACTATTCTTTGATGGAGTCAGATAAGCAAAAATGTTTGATTTCCTGATCAAACTTGTGACTGGAAGAAGGTCAGTGTAGGAGAGAGATTCAACCGTAGCTGGTAATTATCAGTTTCTGGCTAAAGCTAAAATTTTGCACTGTGGGCTTAATCTCCTTAACAACCCATGACAAATAGGAGACACAGTGGAAGAAACCCCGAAAAGACGAATTGTTGTGATGTGGTCTCTCATCAAAGCTTTCGTTACCAACGAAATACAAGTAGAGGTTGTCTTAAACAATGAGCTACCAATGTAAAATGGCAAACTGCCTACTTTTAGTAATCAATAACGTTAGGACTTCGAGACTCAACATTATTATCAAGCCAATTATTAGTATCTTAAAACTTTAGAATTGCCTAAGTAGCAAAGAACTTTCTCTTGGGCCTGCTTTAACATTCTGCTATCTGCCTTGCTAGAAGGCTTGTTTAGTAAGATTTCCTTGGAGGAGCAAGCATGCCAAATGTTGAAGAAACTAAATGCATCCTAACAATTGCTGTCTCCAGTAATTGTTGTCCAGGCAATTACGGTATCTCCTCCTGCTGTTAAACAGGCAGCCTGGGCAAATTGGTACCTACAGAGAGGAAACTGTGATGGACTACAGTGAAGCAGCAATTTCCCAGGAAGACAGGCGAGACAAGAAGCATCATAGCCCAGAGCTGGATTCAGAGGAAGAATGTTAGAATAGTCACTCCCTAAAATTTCTCAGGATATATCCATTAGGATGAGAATAATAAGGGTTTAGACTGGCAAGATTCTGTCTATTGTGCGTAAACAAATAAAGAACTGAACTTTTGGCTGGATTGTGCTATGTCGTTCTTGGACTAAGCCTCACACAGCCAGGCACTACATATATAGTCATACTTACATGTGCATTACACACTTGGTCAAATTCTGTGAACTGGAAGGTAACCCTGTCTGAGGAAACAATGGATTGTTGATAACATTCCTACAAAATAGTGAATTTGGATAAAGGAAGCCATGATATTGTGTAAACATGGCTGTGCATGTGCATGGCTGGCTCAGGAATTCTGGGAGTTGAAGTCCCAGAAGTCCCAGAATCATAGTTTGGCCACCCCTGCCCTACACCACTTCTGACAAATGGCAGTCCAATCTCTTCTTGAAAGTTTCAAGTGATGAAGCTCCCACAACTTCTGAAGGCAAGCTGTTCCATTGGTTGATTGTTCTCACTGTCAGAAAGTTCCTCCTTATTTCTTATAGCCTGTCAGCTATGAGGGCCTTGTTGTAAATAGGCACGTTCTGCCTCTGTAAAGGTAACTATGGCATGCTTTCAAAATTACAAAATGTTGCCTAATCCTGAACTAGCTCTGCTCTTTGTATGATTTAGAATCTATTTTCTCGAAATATCAAAGCCATTGTATAGCTATTGAAGTTGAGGAGGGAGGGAGGGGGAGAGGCAGGGGGGGGAGAGAGGGAGGGGGAGAGAGAGAAAGAGAAAGAAAGATTTTGGAAACTTCTGAATAAATACTTAGTTACCCTGAAGTTCTATGAATTAGGAGTTACAAGAAGATAAATTATAGCTGCTAGGTATAAACACTGGGTGAGACATTTCAGTTGACAGATTGACATGGATCTAGTAATTAGATTTCTCTAAATAGTCAACTCCCAAAGTAATGAATTCCCAAGTTAGTGAACCTAGTGGTTTAGGTGTTTCGACTAGATTTATTTATCCAATTTCTACATTGCCCGTCTCACCTAACCTAAGTGACTTTAGACGATTTACAAATAAAAAAACTTATAGCAACATAAAAACAAAATTAAAAACAGAGCTAAAACTGAATTAAAACCAAGTTAAAATTTAGAGGTTATAGATTTAAAGGTTACAAAGTTAAAGAGGCTTTGAAAAGTTAAAGATTCAAGTCCAGTCTCCCCCACGGAATCTCAGTAGGTGATTTTGAGCCAATCGTTATTTCTTGGTCCAAAATACCTCACAGAGTAACTATTTGGAAAAATAAAAATGAAACATGTTCTCTTTATAAGCAGCACCGAAACCCTGGAAGAAAGGCAGGATAATAAAGTAAAATAAAATAGCCTTTCTTCCCAATTCTGCATCATAGCTCTTCTGAAGGAAACAAACCATCTAGCTGAAAATTTCAAATTATTCCAAGTGAATGTGTAACCCAATCCGAGCTCCCAGAAGCCACTGCATATAAATGCAAGCCATGCATCTTTCACTAAACTCTTAGTGAATGTAATGGGACTCAACAGAGTAATTACATATGTAAGACATATGAAACTGAAGCAAAGAAAATCTACCAATAATGCCAATACCTTCAAGAATTACCTTACGAGATAATTAAAAAGTATTCCCGTTGATATCTCTCAGAGTTTCCTTGAAATACACCAATCACTATGGTTAGATTTAGCCTTGGAATTCAGATGTGCTTTTCCATCAACTTTATTTAATGTATTTTTCTATGTAATCTTTTATTACAAAGACGCTGTCTTTTAAAAAGCATTGCTCACATTCGCAAGTAGAAATCAGCTTTGCATTATAAGTGACGAGCTTGGAATACTTACCGATTTGCGAACATCTTTTGAGTCTAGATTAATTAGTTTTTTATTCATGGCCCACTCTTCGTCTGATTCCATTATAGCTTTCTGGGGGGAGGGGAGAAATATTGCAAGAATATATAAAATGTCCACAAAACGGCAAAGTATGACACAAAGTAGAATTCATTTGGATCTCTCCCCACCCCCACCCCCAAATTATGATCAGAAAGGAGACTGCAGATTCTTTTCTTTCCCCCTGTTCAATTGTGTCAGATTCTTGGAGACTGTAGTTATTTTAGCAAGGCTTTTCGGAAGTGGTTTGCCATTGCCTCCTTCATAGGCGCTGCGAGAAAGTGACTGGCCCAAGGTCACCCAGATGGCTTTGCGCCTGACAGTCTCCTGGTTTCTAGCTTTTCATACACCTTAACCACTACGCCAAACTGGCTCTCAGAAATTTCATTAGTACATATTAATTAGGTAATTCAATTTATGTATTAGATTAAAGCATAATGAAGACTGATGTAGTAATAACTTTACTCTGTAGCTTTCTCTTTTTATTTTACTGTTTCAGAACTGCAGTTTAACTGTAATCTGACATAAATTAGTTCAAAGTAAGAAATTATACATGCTATTGCCTCTTAATAATTGTGACAATTATGTGAAGTCTATTTACGTGTATACACACTCACACACCACCACTATCACCATATGAAGGGAAGAGAGAAGAGAGAAGAGGGGAGGGAAGGGAAGGAAAGAAGGAAAGGAAAGAAAAGGAAAGGGGAAAGGGGAAAGGGGAAAGGGGAAAGGAAAGGAAAAAGGAAAGGAAAAAGGAAAGGAAAAAGGAAAGGAAATGAAATTCAGGCCAAAGAATCATAATGTCAGTAAAAGCTCCCATATTTACTAATATCTTCACATGCTATTTAAATTGCTTCAAAATACACAGAATATAAAAGGCATTTGGGGTTCAATTTGGGGGACAAATATATCCAAATCAACCATCTTTAGAAAAAATTGATTTCCATTTTACAACATCCTATATTTCACTTCTACTGGTGGGTCTCATTCATGAAAAAAAGTTTGCTTTCCCCTCTTTGATCCCCTGGGAAGTGGATCAAAGCAGATAGTACCACCTCCACAGCTAGTTTAATATGACTATTTCCAGGTAGTGGCATAGTTTAAAAATACTTTATTGCTAAAAAAAATGAAAAAGATGAAAAAAGAAAAGAAAAAAGAATCATCATCTGAGTCTTCAACATGGCAATAATTTTTTTGCTGATGGAAGGTCTTGTAAAACAAATATACAGTTTCTATGAAGTGCCTATAAAGGGGAGTGCAATAAAATGAGAGATGCCTGTACTGGTTTTGACTAACTTTCTTATAAAAACAAATCATTTAAGAACCTGAATACAATATTATCAGGAGTAGTTTCACATAACTCATTTTAGGGTTGCTATGCTTTAGGGTCAAAAGAAAACCAAAGATGTTAAAAAAATTGTTACCTTGAAATAGATGGGAGCCATATCCCCCACTTCCTTTGGGAGAGGAATACATTCATATACCATGTGGTATTGTTTGCTTATACTTAAATTTGTCTCCAGAAAGACACAATCCAATTCTTCAGCTTCAAACATCTTTACCAAGGTTTTTCTGAATACCTGGTACAAGAAAAGGTGGGGTGGAGGGGAGGAAGGGAGAGAGATAGAGAAGAAAACAATAGTTTCCAACCTTAACATTATTAGGCAATGTGACTATGCAAATGTCTGCAGTGAACTGAAAAATTTTACGCTTTTCATAGTATTAGAAGAAATCTAGTCTGGTTCCAAGTTGGGAGGTGGGGGGAACGCTGGAAATAAAATGGAGGCTGGCTACAAGGAAAAAAAGGTCTCAGTTTATTTGGTTTCCAGAAACTTCAGGGGCAGCAGCATGTTTCTGCGGTGGCTGACAAAATGGCTGAGTGAGTGGATGGATTTTTATAGGGTTCTGGGGTTTGGTGATTGAGATGCTCCAGGGGGTTGTGCAATGTAGTGAGCCTTGTGTCTTTTGCTATTCTAATGGTGGTGGGTAAATCCTATTATGTTCTAAAGGTCATGTCCTGCCCTTAGAATTTGGGGAGGGAGGATGTAAATTCTTAATCTGATCAGTTCCAGCCTTCTGTGGGAGTTTGTGACTGAAGGGGTTTTGTTTATGAATAGATTGTCCCAGTCTTTCTGAGTGGATACAAAATCTCCTATCCAAAAGACCAGTCTCTTCTGTTTGAGGCTGTTTTCCTATGGCAGGAAGACTGGGGCTGCTTTCTGCCTTTGCTAAGACTTTTCTCCATTTCTCCTTTAGGGGAAAAAAATCTATCCTGCCTCTTTTAAATATTAAGAATATTTTAATTGGGGGGTGGGGAAGCTTCCTACATTTTGCATTTTTGCTGCATGCAAAATAAAATATAATGAACTAATAATTGAACATATTGGGTAATTTTAAATATTTATACAATATGCAGAATGTCAGAGAAACTTCTTGTGGAGTCCTTGGTGCACAGAACTTCTTATATGTCAAAGGAAAGGTGTACCAAAGTTCATTTATTGGGCAACATAAATAGAAGTAGAAACAACAGGAGGTACTTTAGGCACATTTACACAGAAGTTAATCTCTTGTCTTATATTGACTCCAAATGCCACCATTCTTCCACTCTGCCTTCCAATTACATAATTTGTCAAAACGTGACATTTTCATCAGGCTTTATTGACCTTTAAGTGCAATAATATATTCCCTTGAAGAAAAGCAATCATAGATCTCTCATCTCTGTTCTGCAGAGGTTTATCCAACCTGTTAACTGTAACAGACTTGACCTCTGTTCACGTTCACTCATTCGCCTGCATAGGATGGAATGTCACAAAGAATTATGCAGAGAATCCGTTTGTATCTCTGCCCTGGTGTTTGGAAACTGGGACTTTTTAGAAATAAACGGAAAAGGTAGAAATCACAGTCCAGATATCTAGTAAATGAAAGATGAGTCTATAACCCAAACTTGAAATGTTGTAATAATGTTCAGTAAAGAAGATGAAAGTGCTAAGAACTTGAGGTCCTCAAAATAATAACCGTAAGTCTGCATCTGCTTGAATCACGAGCCGATTGTACAGCATCATATATATTATAAAACTCACATTTCATAATATAAATAAGCCAAATAAGATGAGGAGACAGGCTACACCAGGCGTGTCAAACTTGTGGGCCGTGGGCCGAATGCATCACGTGCTGGCCCTGCCCCCGCCCGGTTTAGCAAAAGGGGGGAAGCCCTGATATGTCACGTCGGCCCGTGATTCAAGCAGATGCAGACTTACGGTTATTATTTTGAGGACCTCAAGTTCTTAGCACTTTCATCTTCTTTATCGAATATTATACGTCATGTGACGACGCGAGTTTGACACCCCTGGGCTACACTAACTCATGAAATACAGTTTCAAACTTTATTGATTTAATTATGAGAGCAACTATTTATTTTGTAATACCAGCTATGCAATGCTAAGCAAATGAAACTGTCTGCATTTGCTGCTGAGGCCAAAACATCCATACAGAATGAAGGACAAACTGAAAAGCAATACAGTCTTATTAAAAAAAAAATCAAATGCTAATACATCTCATAATGGCAGCCTAAGTACAGAAGGTTGTGTTGTTTATTTTTTTGCTAACAATTATGAAAATATCCAAACTGCCTTACAATAAATCAGACTACTTGTCCTTCAGAAAAACATGACATAGTTTGAATGGTAGAAACACTCCAGAGGTTTATGAAGAGTTCCCCCCCCACCTTATCCATTATTTGTTACTTGAACTATTATCTAGAGATGCCAGTTTGAATCTAGGACTTGCATACGTTCTGCCATAAGTTATGGTCCAAGGAATCCTAGGATGAAAGGTGACAGATCTTTTATTTTCATGAAATACCAGAAACAATGACAAACCAAATAATTGAATAGCCTGATACTGGCTGCCAAGATGCTTGGTGCTCCAATAAAGTAACACGATGTTATTTGCAGTGTTGAAAGAAAACAAAATACGACAAAAACCTAAGTAAGACATGCTTTAAAAGGGGGACTGAGGCAAAGGGGTGTATAACTTGATTTCACTGAGGGCCACATCAGGGTTGTGTTTGACCTTGGGAGGGCATGGCCAGCTCGATGTCACTCATGTTGGGAGCGCCTGTGGTGGCCCGAGTGCTCGGCCAGTGAAAACGGGCTCCTGAGCTTCATTTTTGGCTGCGATGGCCTCACAACCGTCTGCCAGAAAAAGCGGGTGGCTTCCCGAACTCCGTTTTTTATGGCAGAGGCACCGTGGGCTGGTCCTTTGCTATATTGGGGGTGGCCCCGTGGGCCAGATCTACGCATCCAGCCCCCGGGCCTTGAATTTGATACCCCTGGTTTAGACTATACATCATGGCAAATCTCTGCAAAAAAATATTTGGAGAAAATCTGAAGACAGCCAACAAACTTCCATTTCAGATTTTTTTTTTCACCGTGCTGAGAATTCTAATCAGCCTCAAGGTTGTCACAGAGATAGGCAAAGGCTGTCAACCAAACTCCTGGCATCAGAAAGTCTGAGTTTCAATGACAATTAAATGCAAAAATAAACAGAAACAACCCCCTGGCCAGCATCTTCAGGAACCATTTTACCAGTCAGCTAAATATCCTGTTCTTGTTATCCAGACTAAGAATTAATTCAATGATTAATTCATTACTGCTTGATGTTGCCACTAGCATACATTCTGGAAAAAGTATTTGGGAGATTTTTGTGGCAAAGTAGACACAAAAATCTGCTTTGTCACAGCAGTTACTAGGATGAAGTTCGGTTATCATCCAGCATATATAATAACAAGTACCAGGTTTAATTCTCTAGAAGATTTAGGAGACAATTTTGATATTTCTATAAATAGTGCTTGAGGTTAGCTAAGCTGAAGTTGCCTAGATTCTCAGAGACTCCTAAAAGTTGTTACTTATTTGTTTGTTTATGTTTTGCATGGCTGCCACCTCACCAGTGACTCTGAGCAACAAACAAAACTTAAAGAATAAAGACAATTAAAATAACACACATATTAAAATACATAGCAGCCAAGAATAAAGCATACATAATTATGACTAAATTAATGACCTAAAATTGCTTGGCAAAGGAATCAATGTTCATTGGAAAAGCCCAGTAATGTTAGCCATAGAATAATGTTTTAAATCAGATCACCCTGTCAATATTTTTGAATTTAAGAACAAAAACTGGAAACAAGAAAACCTGTATCCCAAAATGCAATTTCCAAAGAGAAGTACCGTATTTTTCGGAGTATATGACGCACCGGAGTATAAGACGCACCTTAGTTTTGGGGGAGGAAAATAGGGGGGGAAATCTACCTACCAGGTATTCATCTGGCTAGCATCCTTAGTCTGTTCAGCTTCAGCACATTATTTTATCCCCTGGTTAGGGCTGAAAAGACTTTTTTCAGAGGAGTAGGAATGAAAACAAGCCTGCAAAGACTTAGGGAGGGAAAACTACTTCGGAGGGAGTAGGAATTTAAAAATGCTGCAAGCCAGTAAGATCGTTAGCACCTCGTTAGGGCTGAAAATACCTTTTTCAGAGGAGTAGGAATGAAAACAAGCCTGCAAAGACGGAGTAGGAAGCCAGGAAGATCGTTAGTACCTCCTTAGGGCTGGGGGAAAAAAGCTTCAGAAAAGCTACATTCAGCCTCTTTTAGGGAGGAAAAAGGTGTGTCTTATACTCCAAAAAATACGGTACTCTCAGTCCAGCAGAGACCGAACAGTGCAATTTTTAATTTTTATCAATTTCCCTTCCCTGTAGCCTTATCTGCCATTACCCAGACCAAAATATCTGGGAACCCAGAGACAGCAAGGAAGAACAAACATTACATCCCCCAATTTACCAATGTCAATGTCACACAAGCAAAGTTTCTCGCTTGGGAAACTGACTAAATCCACAGCATAACAACGTGACTGATGGAACCAGAGACTTAAGACTAAAATAGATCAAAGCTTGACTTTCCAAAAGTCATGGCTTAGCTCAGCTCTGAGGCAAAGGCCTTCGCTAGGACTATCAGCTCTGAGCTTTAAAAATCTGGATGACCTTCTGACAGCAAAAAAAAGGTATTTTATTATTTCTTTCCACCCTACAAAGTGTCATCTGGATTTCTGCAATCGAGATCCAAAAGTCCTCACTTGTTATAGATTTCACTAAACCTTCTCTGAGATTTTGTATTTCATGCCTGTGATCAGAGTGCAAAAGTTTATGGCTCAACTGAAAACTTTATATATTTCAGACTGAAGGCAATAATGGCAGCATTCCAAAAGATATGTCTGACACCAATTTTTGATATTGTTTTTCCTATGTGTTTTGACTGTAACTTTGTTTGTCTGCAATATATTAGAATTTGTTATGCAAGCAGAGTACAAGAGGTGATTTTAAAAGATCTTTATTTTGTAAATTAGATGGTTCTTGCACATTACAGCTGACAAAACCAAGCTTTATTAACAGCAAGCTATCTCCAGATTAAATAGTTATGTGCCCAGTTTCTGTGTCAAGTAAATGTGTCTGTTTCAAGCAACAAAGGCGAAGGATGAACAGGGAGTTTTTCCAGAAATGCTCAGAACTCCCAGTTTTTTGAAATTTTTCAGTGTACTGGGAATGGATCTATATATATAAAAGCCAAATATCACTCACTCATCATGAAATCTCCAGAACTATAAAGCCTACAAACTTGAAACTTGGCATGTATGTTCCTCTTGGTTTCTAGGTGCTTGCTAAGAAAGGATTTTTCGAAATGACAATCAGATCATTAGTATTTCTTATACAGTATTATATTAACACACTCTGATGCTAAGGAGTTAGACATTCTACTCCCCCTCCCCACCAGAAAAGAACTCTGTTCCAACTGCCAATTGCCTTATATTAACAAGCTCTGATGCTACCCCTTTGCTAAACCAGGCATGGGCGTGGCCAGCATGTGACTCATCCAGCCTGCGGGCTGCCAGTTTAGACATTCTACCCCCCCTCCCTATCTGAAAAGAACTCTGTTCAAACTGCCAGTTGCCTTATATTAACACGTTCTGATGCTAAGGAGTTACACATTCTACATAAATTTTCAAGCTTTAAGTGTCAATGTATCAAGCCTGATGTAACTACTCATTAATTTTCAAGCTTTAACTATCAATTTATCAAGCCCAATCACATAGTTTCATAGCGAAGCACAGGTATCCAGCTACTACTAACTAAATATAGGATTGTATTCGGATAGATCTGGAAACTGAAATATTATGATGCATAAACCAGTCATGATGGTGTCAATAATCATTTGTAAGTGCTGTCCAAGGTATTTTGGCATGGCACC
Source organism: Diadophis punctatus similis (assembly GCA_023053685.1). Taxonomy (NCBI): domain Eukaryota; kingdom Metazoa; phylum Chordata; class Lepidosauria; order Squamata; family Dipsadidae; genus Diadophis; species Diadophis punctatus. The sequence goes on along the minus strand of JALIGW010000016.1, from coordinate 8,956,030 downwards.
ATACCAAAATATGTTGGACAGGACTTGCAAAACCTGTGCATTGACTAAATTTCCACCTGTCAATTAAAAAGGCCACACCGCTTGGATCTGCACATATACTACGCGCCAATATGTTACAACATCCTAGATTCTGGTATGTGAAGGGCAATACCAGCTAAAGAACTGGCAGCGGTAATTTCATATTTTTGTGTATTCGTGTGTAAAGCTGAAGAAACAGTGTACCACTTATTTAGCTGCTGCAAGAAGATCAAACAGACCGAGTTACAAACATGACAAGTAGCAACGATGGTGTATTGGAATATCTGCAAGAAAAACCACTTGCCTGCAAGCAGGAACTGTCGGGACCACAAAATAGAAAAATGTAATAGAAAATTAAGAGTTTTCATTCAACTTTTAACAATTGTTGATAAGAAAGACAAAAAAGGCTGGATAGCAGACATTGCAATACCTGGAGACAGCAGAACAGAAGAGAAACAATTGGAGAAAATCACAAAATATAAAGACCTGAAAATAGAAGTAGAATCACTATGCCAAAATAAAGCAAAAACAGTACAATGCAGGTAGTCCTCGATTTACAACCATTCATTAAGCGACTGTTCACAGTTACAACAACACTGGAAAAAAGTGACTTACAACCATCTTCACACTTACAACTATCGCAGCATACATACAGTCACATCCCAGGGTCATGTCATTGCCATCTGCAACCTTCCCATCCAGCTTCCGACAAGCGAAGGAAATGGGGGAAGTCAGAGTTGCTCAACAACTGCAGTGATTCACTTAACACCCATGGAAAAAAAGGTCATAAAATCGGGTGTTCACAACTGCTTTGCTCAGCAACAAAAATTCTAGTCCCAAATATTGTCATAAATCTAGGACTACCGTGTTTCTCAGAAAATAAGACCGAGTCTTATTTTATTATTTATTATTTATTATTTATTATTTATTATTTATTATTTATTTATTTATTTATTTATTTATTTATTTATTTATTTATTATTTATTATTTATTATTTATTATTTATTATTTATTATTTATTATTTATTATTTATTATTTATTATTTATTATTTATTATTTATTATTTATTATTTATTATTTATTTATTATTTATTATTTATTATTTATTATTTATTTATTTTTATTTTTATTTTTTATTTATCGCATTTGTGTGCCGCCCAACTCCTGAGGAGACTCTGGGCGGCTAACAGAATATGCAAATACAAAAGCGATAAAAAGTAGATAAAAAGCAATTTAAAAACTCAAACATATCCCCTCACATGGCTGGATCTCATCAATTGTGGTCCTGGGATCAACGGCCATACGTCTGCTGGAAGAGCCAGGTCTTGACTGCCTTACGGAAGGCCGGTAGAGTGGGGGTGGTCCGGATGTCCAGGGGTAGCTGATTCCAGAGAGCCGGGGCAGCCACAGAGAAGGCCCTCCCCCATGGGCCCACCAGTCGACATTGTTTGGCTGACGGGACCTGGAGGAGACCAACTCTGTGGGATCTCACCGGCCAATGGGAGTTGTGTGGCAGAAGGCGGTCTCGGAGGTAACCTGGTCCTAAGCCATGTAGGGCTTTAAAGGTGATAAAGGTGAATTGCGTTCGGAGACCAATAGGAAGACAGTGCAGCTCGTGGAGGATAGGTGTAGTGTGGGTGTACCTCGGTGCACCCACATTCTGAACTAACTGTAGTCTCCGAACACTCTTCAGAGGTAAGCCCCATGTACAGTGTGTTGCAGTAGTCTAACAGTAAGGTGAAACTTGAAAATAAGCACTTAGTAAAAAAAATTTTTTTACTGCCGGTTCTGTGGGTGTGGCATGACTTGGTGGGCGTGGCTTGGGCGTGGCAGGGAAGGATACTATAAAATCTCCATTCCCTCCCCACTCCAGGGGAAGGTTACTGCAAAATCCCCATTTCTTCCCGATCAGCTGGGACTCGGGAGGCAGAGAATAGATGGGGCCGGGGCCAGTCAGAGGTGGTATTTACCAGTTCTCTGAACTACTCAAAATTTCCACTACCGGTTCTCCGAACTACTCAAAAATTCCGCTACCGGTTCTCCAGAACTGGTCAGAACCTGCTGAAACCCACTTCTGGATGGCACGCAGGAAAATCCCCCTCCCCATTTTCCTCCCGTTTCCCAAAAAGCCTCCCAGGAGCCTCCCAAAAAGAGGGAAAAAGCAAAGCAGCTGACCACAGAGCTGCCGGCTTTGGGGAAGCAGCCCAACAAGCAGAAGCGCTGTGCCCAGAAAGAGAAGGGAAAAAGCGGTATTTGCACTGCCCCAAGGGGCCAGAGAGCTGCACCTGCAGCCGGACAGTTCCCCCCCCCGCACCACCACTCGTGCTGGCCAGACCCATCCCCCCAGGCTTATTTTCGAGGTAGGGGTAATATTAGGCCCATCCCCCAAAAAATTAGGGTTGGGCTTATTATTGAGGTGGGACGTGTTTTCGGAGAAACACGGTACTTATACTAATAGGTACCATGAGTGCAATTCCAAAACATCTGGAGCATCACTTGAATGCTATCGGCATTCACAAAATCACCATCAGTGAATAGCAAAGGGCAGGTTTATTTGGGGCAGCTTATATCCTGTGACAATACCTTTAATATTATTAAACAACATATGCCTATCTAGTTCCTTGGGAAGGATTCAATAAGTAGACAAAATTGCCAAATCCAGTCTAAACAACTGGCTGACTGGGCAACTAAACATAATAAGCCAGTAATTAAAATCACATAATATTTTAATCGAAAGATGCATTTTTGGTCACCTGGTCCACCCTCAATACATGACAATCCAGCCTATTGGATCATCTCGGATGAAGGGAAGGCATGGTATCTATCATAGGAGCCAAGGTGGCGCAGCGGTTAGAGAGCAATACTGCAGGCTACTTTAGCTGTGATCATTTGAGTTCAGCTGTTCAAATCTCACCGGCTCAGGGTTGACTCAGCCTTCCATCCTTCCGAGGTAGGTAAAATGAGGACCCAGATTGTTGGGGGTAATGTAAAATATATACATTGCTTAATGGTGTAAACCGCTTAGAGAGTGCTTGCACTATGAGGCGGTATATAAATCTCATTAATAATAATAATAGTGATCACACACTATCAAATGTTTCCCAAATTAATTTGAGATGACAATGGAATACTGTTCTGAAAGAAAGACTTTCAATGTGCATGTTGGATAGCTTGTTTTTCATACTTAGACACTTCTCTAGCCCAAAGAGAACAATGAAATTATGTATTGCTGAATGGATCCATAATTGTTGATAATTCCTTGGTGGGAGGTATAGATCTTTTCAGTGTGTATGTATATATATTTGAGGGTTTACTACCATTTTTGAGCATTTATATTTAGCTTTTCAGTGAATTGGTTTCCTTTATCTGAGGAATGTGGGGAATCTTTGAAGGCTCTTAAGGGCTTAAATGGTTTCTAGTAAACACCATTAATCATCCCAAATAAACATTATTTTTAAAAGTTCAATAAAAATGAATATCTGACTTGGCAACTGCAACTGTTACAAATCATCATTAGCAAGGTCATCATTGTGCCTTGTTTTGCCAAGGCCTTAAACTGAAAGATTTAAGTTTTGAAATATTTTTTATTTCAGTAACAGTGAGATTGTCAACAAATACATTGTGATTTCCTTTGAGAGAACTGGTCTTCACAGAGGTCTGGAAAGCTCCAGTAAAATACTTTTTTATCAAAAGCATTTTTAACAGATTAACAGAGTTGGAAGGGACCCTGCAGGTCATCTAGTCCAACCCCCTGCCCAAGCAGGAGACTCTACATCTGCCTCTACCTAGGATCGAACTCACAACCTCCTGGTTGTGAGGCAAGAGCACAGATATAATACATATTTTACAGACCATACTCATCTTTTATTTACTGTGTTTTCTCTCTTCTTCTAGAAGAGATAAGGACATTTCATACACAGCTCTCGGGAAAGGTCTCAACTTGCAGTCCTTATCTAGTGGGCTACAAACTTTTAATCCTAAAAATATACATTTTGTCGAACTTTCGTAATTCGAAGGACGAATTCCACAATTCCACAGAATATGAACTACAATACTGGTCATCCATATACATTCAGAAGAAAGGGCAAGTCAACAGTTGTGTAAAGCAGTGGTCCCCAACCTTTCTGGCTCGGTGGACCAATGGAGTGATGAAGATGGTTTCGTGTGCACATCACTTTCACAAATGCAGTTTCTAGCGCACTCAACCACCACTTCTGCAGCCCGGTTCCAAACGGGCTACAGCCCAGCATTGGGCCACATTGGGCCCGGGGGTTGGGGACCCTTGGTGTAAAGTACATACCAAAACCAAGCTTGGTATCATGGTATACCTACAGCATACAAAACCCACATCATAAAACGCCGGATCAAAGTAGAAGCTGTGCTCACCTGAATTTCTTCCCAAATGTCTTCATCTAGAACTGTGGCAGCGGTGTAATGCTGCATAGGAGCGATCAGGCAATGACCTTCAGTAAGAGACAGGTACCTCGGCAAGGATAAGTAAACCTAGAAAAGAAAAGGCAACGTTTTGAGCATCCAATTAGTGCATGTTGACCTTATGATTTCCATGATTCCTTCCAGCCAAACTAGACCTGATATAAAACTTGCTTAGAGAGAGACTCTCATTTTAAAAGAACTAAAAGTTCCAGCAGTGGAGAATCTGCTAAACAGTTTCCAAACCCAGAGTTTTATATATCCATATGGGAGAGATTCCTGAATGAGAAAAAGTGGCAAAACAGGAAACATTATTATTTCTCAGCCATAAGGTTCTTTTATTTGTATACAGAGTCTGAAAAAATACACACACACACACACACACACACAGGGAGAAAGAAAGAAAGATTGCCATGTTATCTAATTTGGACTGGAATCCCTTCACTGAACATATTCAAGCACAGGCTGAACGTCATTTGTTAAGGATGCTGGATTTCTGCAAGGAGCAGAAGATTGAATGTGATGCCTTAAAATGGTTTCTTTCAGCTCTTTGAAACTAATCCCAAATTCGTTTTATAAGGAGGAGACACTATATCTGTTGTTTTTTAGTATCTGAATGACTTTGTTTGTCTTTGTGCCTTTGTTTGCTTCTACCAATTGTAATTTCACCTTTCCTCTATGACTCTTCTCGTCTTAGAGCTCAACTCTGCTTTGGCCTCCTAATTATTTACTCTTCTTGTGCCACCTAAATATTCAGATCTTGTCTATCATTGCAGCAAGGTCATCGACAAATCTGAAGTACTGAAGATTAAGTTTATCATTCAAGGCAGAGTCATACGCATATTTGCTGCATCCTTGAAGTGGCTCTTTCCTCTTAATTGAAGAGCCAGGGTTATTCAAAGGCAATCATTCATGTCATAAGAAGCAATCTTAATTTTAATTTCATAACATCATGCGCAGAGAACAGCCTTCTTTTAATTCGCCCATTTCTATGTCAAAATAACTGATGCTCTTCCCTTACCTTGTTACCAATTGCAATGATTAGGTGTTTAGGAAGTTCAGAGCTACCAAAGCAATGAGGGCATTTTTCCATGCATGCAGCAAGTCGTCGATGCTCACGGATCGCTTGGTTTCTCTCCCTTTCCTCCGCTTTCCCACTTTCCTCCTTCTTTGCTGCTTTGGAAACGAACATGTCATCCAGAGTGTAATAATCTCTATCAGTTTTGTCTGAAAACTAAAGCAAAAGATAGATCAGGTGAGCTGGAAAGCTAAACTAGGGTTATAAAATGTATTTGATGACTTCTAGAAACCCATCACCTCTAAATATAACAACTATGGACTGTGGTGTTTTGCAAAGGGCAAATGCACAGAGCGCAGTGGTGCTATGTGCCCAACCTCAAAGTACTCAGACAATTCTGGGATTGCCATGAGGTAGCTTGTATGTGCACTCACATACAAAGACAACATGTGAAAACTCCTACAGCAGCCATACTGAATCTTCAGGAAGATGCAATAGCTCTTCCAAGCTCAAAGGAGTGTGCTTCAACCAGCTCCACTGGAGATATCTGCACAACCCTAATAAAACCCAAATCTCATTTCATTTTTATTAAGGCACCTTGCTTTTCATCAGTGGGAGTTGCTGCCAAAGTCCATAGCTTGTCTTTATTCTTATAATCTGCATTAGATGGAGGATCAGGGATAATGCAGACTGCAAGTAATGACAATGATAGCTTAAGACAAAGTCATGACAGGTAAATTTAGGCATTCAAAGGTTGCTCCAGGTATGGGGATAAGTGGAATCTATTAAATCAAGTTAATATATAGATACAAGGCCACACTCTGCTATCTTACTAGAACAAGCCCATAGATTTGCAATAGGAACTGTTTTTCTTTTGGTGCCTAGTATTCCCAAGTCCCCTCTCCTCTTGATTTATGGGAGATGTTTTCCTCCCTGTTTTATTGTTTAATTTCTACCTTTTGGTTTCTGAAGGAAAAACTGTGCAGGAAGTAACCTGAGCTTCATTACCCATAGAGGGTATCTCCCAGGCAAGGTGATGCCACCGACCAATCCTTTCACCCAGTGGTGGGATTCAAATAATTTACCAACCAGTTCGCCCAGTGTCAGGTTCACCCCCTGGCTCAGGGCGTCTCAACCGTGGCAACTTCAAGATGGCTGGACTTCAACTCCCAGAATTCCACAGCTAGCACAGATTAAGGACTGGGGAATTCTGGGAGTGGAAGATCTCCCATCTTAAAGATGCCAAGATGGAGAAATATTGCTCTACATAGAAGCCAGCACTACCAAAGTGGTGTATGTGTGTGTTTGTTTATGTGCAGGAAACCCATGAATGTTCTTTCTCGATCCCTTCAGCCCCTCTAGAGAGGGAATGTTCAGAAACGGGGACTTTTCTTGGATCGAATGAAGTTTAAGAAACAAAATGGGTTCATAAGCAGAAGTTTGAGGCAGCTGTTTCAACCCCTCTGAACGACCCTCAAAACTTTTAGACTGCAGCAGAAATTGTGTACTGTGCAGTCATTGGAGGCGTGGCCCAACCTGACCCTGGGCGAACCGGTTGTTAAATTACACCCCGCCTGATATCAAAGTGGATTCTGGGAACTGCCCTGCGCTGCAATGGAGAAACGGGCAACAGAGCAGCCGGCGCGAGGGGAGAAGGAGGAGCAGGGAGAAGAAAGAGGGAAAGCAGCCTTCTCCTTCCCTCGCGTCAGTCACTCTGTTGTCCGTTTCTCCATTGCAGTGCCCAGGATCCACTTTGATAGCGGAGGGGGGTAATTTAACAACCGGTTTGCCCGAACCAGTGCGAATCGGCTGAATACCACCACTGCTTTCACTATAGAAGGGCTTCAATGCTTCTGACAGGTAAGTATATAGCCATGATGGCAAACCTATGACACACGTGCCAGAGGTGGCACGCAGAGCCCTCTCTGCTGGCACGCACACCGTCGCCCCAGGTCAGATCTCTGTGGCGTTTCTTTCGTGAGCTTCTGTTTCCCTGCAAATGACGAAACAGAAGCTCATGAAAGAAAAAGATCTTACCTCTTGCCACGCTGCCAGTGTTGGGATGCCCCGCCTCCCGCTGGCCAGCTGGTCGTCGGGTCTCTGCTGCGCACACGCGCACATGTCCGCACATGATGACATCCGTGCATGCGTGCGCACACACCTTTTAGTTTGGGCATGCATGTGCACAGTCTGGGCATTCGGTGTCTAAAAGGTTCACCATCACTGACATATAGTAACTTGAGATCCTTTATCTATGAATAAGTACCCTACTTCTGTTGCTTGTGCATTAGATTCTCCCACCTTTTTGAAAAGTATAAATATGAGTGCATCACTTTGTTGAGTGGGATCTCTCTCAATAGTCTTTTGAAGGAATCCTACTAGCATATGCTGCTTAATAAATAACACAGTAAGTCTTGATTATTTACTTTGGTTCCTATGTTTGATTCCATGCAGGTAGCTTGGCCCAGTCTTGTCCAAAGAGGACTGTGTTCTAGCAAAACTCTTCTATAGATAGCAGAACGAACAATCGCAGCTTTCTGACTGCAAGTTAGATGCCTCATTTTGCAACTACTGAATTGTAAACACGGGACTCAGTTTCAGAGACTTCCTGCCAATTTTGCACAGCCTTAGCCAAATGCTGCATTTTCTAGGTAACTATCAAACAAAAAGGGGGAATGGATCTCAAGTCTCCCATGGAATATTATACTGGAAGGACCCTTTTAAGCTCACACATTAGGAATCCATTCAAAGAGGTATTTCCTACTAGGATTTTGGATACCCTCCCCATCTCCACTGTTTTAGGGGAGAGAGGGGACTGGGAAATCAGGGCCTGCTTTTTTTTTACTAACGTATCAAGACAGATAGTTAAAAAAGAAAATCGCCAGAAAATGAAGGCAATGAAACATTTTTTTAAAAAAAGAGGATGGAAATTACAATTTGCTACCTGATTACATATAACAACTAAAAGTAAAAAGAAACAACAACCAAGACATAAATGGAAGGAGTGTTCTGCCCACCTTAAACTACCAAAAGGTGAATGGAAAAATGAAAAAAATAAAATAAGCCTTTTTTGTTTCCAAAGTTTTGCTCTAGCTAATGCTATTGATGAAAATGCCTGGTATCGTGGATGAAAATTTCACCATCTTTTTTTAAAAAAAACACATGAACGGAAGAGCATCCATAGTGTGTGGCAGAAAAATGCATGATACATGATACATATGATAGACTGCAACCAACTACATGATACACATGATAGACTGCAACCAACTTCCCCCAGAGATCCGAATTATCCCCACCCTGCTGGCCTTCCGAAAAGCCATTAAGACATGGCTCTTCCTGCAGGCAGGGGTCTGAGGCAATTTTACATCCGAGGTCTCCCCCATGTATGTATGTTGTTGTATGCCCTTTTTTAACTTTTTTAAAACTGTCTTTTAAATGATTTTATTGGTTGCTGTTCTTTAAAATGTTGTACGCCGTCCTTAGGGAGTAGGGCGGCATAGAAGAAACTCCAAATAAAATAAATAAAATAAATAAATTTCGCCATCTTTTTTTTAAAAAAAACACACGGACGGAAGAGCATCCATAGTGTGTGGCAGAAAAATGCATGATACATGATACACATGATAGACTGCAGTGTGTTTTAGAAGATATTTTCATAAGGTTTCTATAGAAACCACAAAAACGCTCTTTAGATTTAGAAAGCTTTTCAAAAGACAAGTTGTCTTGAAATGTTAATGTTTTTTTCGTCTTCTTCCGTTTTATTGTGCCCAATTCTCAGAGACTGCCTGGACCTGCCCCTGCAGTTTTCTTGGCAAAGTTTTTCATCAGTTGTTTGCCATTGCCTCCTTCCTAGGGCAGAGACAGAGTGACTGGCCCAAGGCCACCTAGCAGGCTTCATGCCCAAGGTGGGACTAGAACTCACAGTCTTCCAGTTTCTATCTTGATGCCCTTAATTACTATAGCAAATTGGCCCTTTTATAAAACAAAAAATGTTTTGGTTACTCTGTGGCAAACTGAAGCATTTATGAAGCTAAGCATATAATTTCATGAACTGATTGTTTTTTTAAGCAGCACTTTTTTTAAAAAAAGTTTAATTCTGGCATCATTTAGAGTTCCACAAATCTTTTAATGTATACTGACAGCTGAATACTCAGTGACACTGAAAGTTAATATAAAACCATTTTAAAGTCTTGACAATATATCATACACAGAGTGATTTCTGCATCTTTTCCTTGTACTAATTAATCTGAACAACACACTGAATTTTAAATTAACTCATCTTATAAATTATTTTAAAGTGCCACACAAAAGAAGGGAGTAGGTTTTAAACCTGGGTTGTCTTGTCTCTGCATTGTGTTTCTGTTTTGTTTTCTGTTTATTTGATTTTTTTTTGTGCCTTTCAGATTTCAGAAGTGAGGGTTTTTGTTGTTGTTTTCATTTGTTTGTTTGTTTTTTGTCTTCAGTGTTGACTCCTGCTGGATTAAAATATAGGCCTAGAGTAGCACTTCCTTTTTATGGTAGCTAAACAGATACCATGTTTCCCCGAAAATAAGACCCTGTCTTATATTTTTTTGAACCCTGAAATAAGCGCTTGGCCTGATTGCCATGCACTCAAAAGCCCGATTGGGCTTATTGTCAGGGGATGTCTTATTTTGGGGGAAATAGGGTACCTATAGGAAGCCAAATAAGAATGTGTAATAAACTGTAATATCACAGTAATAGATATGAAGAGGCATCTAGCCATAACAGTTAATAGCCTCCAACTAGTTTGTCCTTTATGAATTTCTTTAATCCCTTTTAAAGACTGTCCAAATTACTACCATCATTTTAATGACATCCTATTATGGAAGAAAAAGAAAATGTCTCTATTTTTTTTTACACCATGTATCATGCCTCTTCTCCACCCTATATTCTTTTCACCCTTCTCTTCTTCTTCTTTTTGAATGTAAACTATCTTTATTAAAAGTTACTGTTCTATCTACCTGGGTTTCTATAGAAACCACGCTCAATAGGTTGTCATGTTCTTATTCCCAAGTTACAGTACTGAAGCCTGGACAAGAACAGGACAAAGCTTCCACATTAATGGAGCCCAATTATAGGAAAAGTGCTGACTCCAAAGGCTCAGATCTAATTCATAGAGGCTCATTATCCACTAGGAGAATGTATCTGACATGTCTTGAGGAACATATGCTTGGAAAATTCCCAATGAACACTTACTGAGCATGTATACAGATTGCAAATGCCTCCTTTTTTCAGAAGATCACTTGAGGTTTGCCATCAAATCAGTGTGTCAACCCTTAGCAACATACAGATCCTTTCTAGGGTGAAATGTTGGATATAAATTCAACATTATTTTATAGGTGAGGTCTTGCTGTGCCCAGATATGCCATTTATGATTGTACCATATAGTGTGCTTAGCTTCTTTTGTCTTACTGATCCAGACTTGAGGCAGTGTTACTCTCCATGTTCAATACAACCATAATAAATCATGCAAACTAAGCATAACATATACTATCTACTAGCTTATAAGGCAGTTTGCATATCTTACAGAATTCAAACTTTCTTAACATAGAATTTTAAGTTTTAGTTTTAAAGCAAAGATTATGAAGAAACCATGTTGCATGATAGGTCAACTAGACTCAACACTTCATCTATCACTAACATCAGGTTGTTTTTTCCCCTTACCAATACCATCTGTAGCTGGAAAAATAACCTAAAAACCAGGGGTGAAATCCTCCTGGTTCGCCCGGGCCAGTCCTTCGGCGTATAGCCGATTGAACTGGCGGCGGTCGCGGCGCAGAGCTTCTCCCGCCCGCTTTCCTGGCCCGGCTGAACGCCGCCATTCAGATTATTTTTCCCTCTATGCATGCGCGCGCATGCACAGAGGGAAAAATAACCCGAATGGCGGCGTTCAGCCGGGCCGGGAAAGCGGGCGGGAGAAGCTCCGCGCCGCAACCGCCGCCAGTTCCATCGGCTATACGCCGAAGGACTGGCCCGGGCGAACCGGGAGGATTTCACCCCTGCTAAAAACATTTTAATAGGTTTATAATGATGTGTGGGTTTAAAGAACTGTAATTTTTGAGACAAAATATATTATCAGTTTACTGTTTATTTCACACCAGTGCTTGCTTTTGATAGTATAGCTTCATAGTATTGTTACTGTCAAACTATACTATTACTATTATTTGACAATAATTTGATAGTATTATTTTTCAGATCTTTAAGATGATGTCGTCCCTTTTCATTTCCCTTAAATTATCCAATATTCACTTAAAATGATTGATTTCTTTATTTAAAAAAAACTTTTATCTTTTCAAACCACATTCATTCAGTGATCGATATGATGATGATGTTCGTCCATCGTGTTCGAAGAGGACCTTGACATCTATGAGAATCGGGGGGGGGATGTCAAAACTTGTGCGTGAATTGGATTAAAGTGAGGGAGAGGTGCGCATAGTCAGCCTCAATCTCTCTTCCCAGATTCCAACAATTCGATATACCGGAAATATGAAAAGGTGGCTAACATAAAAAATTGTATGTTTCCTAGAAATTTACCAACCCATTAACATCACTGTGGTTCATATCTCAATTCAATACTATGTTATGTTTGAAAGAAGAAAAATCTCAACAAAGTCACCCATAAAATTATTTCCACCCTTATTGATAGGAAACAGCCCTGAAGAAAGCTCCTTAGAAGATTCTCAAGCTGCATCGCCCTTTCACCAGGTTTTAATTTTGTGTCAGAGAGTGTTGTTTATTTTCTTTTATTCCATTTGTTTCCAGCATTTTACAGATTGCAGGGCAGATGCATGGCTTGGAAACACTACACCAGAGAATGACCCGAGTGTGGTCAGTGACTACAAAACGAACGTGAACCAGTACTGTGAGATAGCTGCCAGAAGAACTAATATGATCTGGGATGCATTAGAAGAAGCATGGTAATTAGACGTGTGAAGTCTGCACTGCATTGATATGATCACACCTGGACTTTATACAATTCTATGTACTTCATTTCCAGAATACTGGCAGTCTAGAATGGTTTCAGAAGAGGGTGATTAAGATGAAACAGACACTTAAGAAAGTGCCCTATGAGGATAGAATTATAAGAGCCGAGGTGGCGCAGTGGTTAGAGTGCAGCACTGCAGGCTACTTCAGCTGACTGCTAGCTGCAGTTCAGCTGTTCAAATCTCACCGGCTCAAGGTTGACTCAGCCTTCCATCCTTCTGAGGTCGGTAAAATGAGGACCCAGATTGTTGGGGGCAATATGCTGAACTCTGTAAAACCGCTTAGAGAGGGCTGTAAAGCACTATGAAGCGGTATATAAGTCTAAGTGCTATTGCTGTAGAGTGAAGTTCTTGAGATGTTCAGCTTGGAGAAAATACACACACATACAAACACAAATACACTATATACATATACGAATGCACAAGATATAAATTGAGTAAAAAACAAGAATCAATAATACCCATTAAATTTCCCTTCAGTTGCAAATTTTACGTTTCTCCTCTATATGCAATAATAAGATTCTAATTACGTCATGTTGACTTATATTTTCTTCTATGTTTATTGGGTTTTAAAAATAATTATGTAGGAGGAAGAGTTTTGCATTCTGGAGAGGAAATAGTTCAAAGGGGTGAGAATTGAAAGTACATTGCATTTTCTTAGATTTTTCACTTGCCCATTACTATTTATTATTTTGAAGCAACAGATAACACCAGAAAGCAAATTCTAGACCTGTTGAGACCTGTCTATAAGCAATGTCTGACACAAGCAACTCAAAAACCAAAAGTGAGGAGTTTCCATCAATCATAAATTATATGTAAATTTCCAAATGACACGTGTGCACACCGAAAAACACAGTGTCGGACTATGACTGATTTTACATCTGCCAGAGACAAAGCTTTGAAAATTCTGGATTACCCTAAAACTGAGATAAGTCTAGTGGGAATGTGGAAGACCATTGTTATTTCAAGGCGTTTAGTTATGTATTTTGAGTTCTTCTTTATATAAAGAAAAGTGTAGAAACCGTGATGGTGAACCTATGGCACGCGTGCCACAGGTGGCACGCAGCGCCTTCTCTGTGGGCATGCGAGCCGTAGCCCCAGTTCAGCTCTGCCGTGCATGCGCACGTGCCTCCTGCCGGCCAGCAGGTCTCTGCCGCATATGCGCACCCCCCCACCCACCCCCACCCCCCCTCTCTCTCCCGGCCACAAGAGTGCCCGCCGCAAAAAGAGCTGCTCCCGACAGACAGAGAGAGAGAGAGAGAGAGAGAGAGAGAGAGAGAGAGGGAGAGGGAGAGGGAGAGGGAGAGGGAGAGGGAGAGGGGGAGGGGGAGAGGGAGAGGGGGAGAGGGAGAGGGAGAGGGAGAGGGAGGGAGAGGGAGAGGGAGAGGGAGGAGAGAGAGAGAGAGAGAGAGAGAGAAAGTGAGAGAGAAAGTGAGAGAAAGTGAGAGAGAAAGTGAGAGAAAGTGAGAGAGAGAGAAAGTGAGAGAGAGAGAAAGTGAGAGAGAGAGAAAGTGAGAGAGAGAGAAAGTGAGAGGCGGGTGTGTGCAGGCATCGACACAAGATGCGCACACCTCGGCTCGGCTCCTCTGGCCTCTGGCTCCGGCGGCGTTTTAAAATGCGCTCCTGCCTGCAAGGAGGAGGCAAGGCAGGGATCGAGGCTCTGAAGCCGCCGCGGCAGGAGGGGGGAGAGTCCCGCCCCCATCCCACAGCAATGTGGAGAGATATGAAAGTGCCCTTCCACCTGCCCACCCCGGGATCCGCCTCCCTGCACCTTTGGCTCGGTGGGCAACTCTCTTGGCGGGCTCCGTAGCAGGGCCCTTCTGCCGCCTCGTGCCGCTGGGCATGAGTTAACACCAAACATTTCCTCCCGCTGGGTGAGTTGTTGCTGCTGCTGCTGCCGCCGCCTTTCCGAGGAAAGGATGGGGGGATTGGAACAAATGGGAGCCAATGGGCAAGGGAGCAGCTACCTCTGTTGCCCCCGAGCGGGCTCAGCCCGGATGCATGGGGCATGTCCCCCCCTTTCCCCAGAAAGTAGTTGGGGGCTTATTTGGGGGGGCTTATTTCAGCGCATGCCCTGAAATATCAGGACATGTCTTATTGTCAGGGAAACACGGTAGGTATTGTGGAAACTAACTGCCCTTGAGGTATCTTAAGGATTAAGGATTTCCCTGCAGTCTGTAAGAGATTTGTGTATTATCATACTTTGCATGTATGTTTTTTATGTTATGCTTTTAAATTTGTTTGCTTGAGCTAATAAAGCTTAGAATCCCTTTATCCCTTTATTTACTGGAGTGTTCACAAGCCATGGTGGCACAGTGGTTAGAATGCAGTACTGCAGGCTACTTCTGCTGACTGCCGGTTGCCAGAAATTTGGCAATTCAAATCTCACCAGGCTCAAGGTTGACTCAGTCTTCCATCCTTCTGAGGTGGATAAAATATGGACCCAGATTGTTGGGGGCAATATGCTGACTCTGTAAACAGCTTAGAGAGTACTGTAAAGCACTGTGAAGCGGTATATAAGTCTAAGTGCTATTGCTATTGTCTCTGGATCCAAAAGAGCCAATTGCTTGGGCACCTGAACACTACCCTAACACTTAGCAAAACAATAAGCTGATCAGTTTTAGTCTCCCCTGTCTTTCCCACTATAAAGACAAATCTACTCCCTGTTATAAGCCTGTCACACAATTATCTCTGATATGTGTTATGTTAACTCGATGTTCTATTAAAAAAAGGTCTGGACAACTTTTTCATACTCACTTCATGAAAAAAGAACAAGGAGAGGGTTGTTGTTGGTGGTGGTGGTGTTTAAAAAAATCAACCATTTAAAAGTATGTTGATGTATAGCATAAAGAAACGACCAGCAAAATGACAGTCCTATTAATTTATTGCAATGAGAAGAACAGACAGTTCTATGGCATTTCAAGGAAAACCAAAATAAATATATTATGGAATAAGCCTAGGATGACAATGTGCTTGCCAAAAAGTACTTAGGTGTCTGCCCAACTCCCTACTCTATTTAATTATATTTGTTTAGGTTCTTTTAATAAAAAATAAAAA
The DNA here is from genome assembly GCA_023053685.1 of Diadophis punctatus similis. Classification (NCBI taxonomy): domain Eukaryota; kingdom Metazoa; phylum Chordata; class Lepidosauria; order Squamata; family Dipsadidae; genus Diadophis; species Diadophis punctatus. The sequence continues at coordinate 8,940,500 of JALIGW010000016.1, read as the reverse complement.
ATGGGAAGCTAACATGCTGAAACAAAGAAATAACCTTAAGCACACCAAGCATTTCTATCAAAGTCTTGGGGACCCCATTTCCGTACCTGAGGAATTGTTGGGGGGGGGAGGGAAGATGACTTTAGCTCAGTGCTTTTGTTAAGGCTTCAAGGTCACACTCTCCAAGCATCCATTTCAAGACAGTGCCAACTGTCAAAGTGTCAAATCTGCTCACTGCCCCAAAGGTGTTGAGGACACCTGGTCTAAACTTTTATAGTTCACATTTTACTTTGTAAGAGTATCTGAAGCTGAACTCTAAATCTCCAGTAAATCATGGTTTGAGCTTTTTGTGCATTGTTTAAGGAACTGCTATCATTAGGAGTGGATGGGGAAGAAGGTCTTGAGTGACCAACAATTGCTTTGCAAAGGCCAGGCTCAATTATGATAAGAGGGAAGGAGAGAGCACTACTAAAATGTCTACTTTGGCAAAATGTCTCAAAAAAAAGAAGGAGCCCTTGAGCTACAGCAGGGCATGGGTCAAACAGCTGCATGGCTCTGGGGCTGCTTGCAAGCACCCACAAGGCAGGGTGCAGGGCAGTCAAAAGGGAAGAGAATGCAGGGAATAGTCGGTTGGGGAGTTGAAGGGGAGGCAGTGTCTTACCTTAGAACAGTGGTTCCCAACCTGTGGTACGTGTACCACTAGTGGTACGCGAGGGCCTTCCAGGTGGTACGCGAACACTTTCGGTGTCATGAACGATTTTTAGTTAGTTATTTTTTACTTCACAAAAATGTTTACTGCCTAACACAACTGTTGCCACACGCCACCCACCTGGTCCCAGCGGCCCGAGAATCCAGTTGCTGGATGCGCGGGGCCAAAAAAGGAACGGTACAATTATGGAAATAAAGTGATATCTGATCGAATTTAGTTTCTCTGGAACCAGGTGGTACGCGGCGACTGTACGGGACCTCCAAGTGGTACTCGATCACAAAAAGGTTGGGAACCACTGCCTTAGAAGAACTGAGGGTCAGGCCTGAGAGGGGCCAAGCTGGGAATGGCTTGGATCAGGTTGGATGCTTAGCTAACGACCAATGGATTCTGTTAACAGTTTGTTTGTTTGTTTGTTATTTATTATTTATTATTTATTATTTATTATTTATTATTTATTATTTATTATTTATTATTTATTATTTATTATTTATTATTTATTATTTATTATTTATTATTTATTATTTATTATTTATTATTTATTATTTATTATTTATTATTTATTTTCGTCAAGCATGTATTAGAAAACAGATACAAGTATAACATGATTATGAATACATGAAATGGATACAAATAAAAGGGAAGATTAGGACAGGGATAGTAGGCACACTGGTGTGCTTATGCACGCCCCTTAAAAACTTCTTAGCCGGGTTTGCCACAGCTAAGCAATGAAGTCACATGATGTCAAACTTCATAACCACATAGCTTGGTGACTAATGTTCTGATCCCAACTGATGTCGTAATTTGAGGACTACTTACATATATGACTCTAAATTTATCAGCATTTTTTAAAAAAACTAGTTTTCTATTCATCAACTTCTGTGGGCTGTTTCCGTTCTTGCTTGCATTGAACTAACATTTGTTCTGGTAATAACACTAATGTAATACCAATTCAAGATGCACCTTCCACATGAATGCAAGAGTTACAGCTGCCGTGGAAAACTGCCAGAACAAAAAAGGTGTAGAGTGTGTGTAAACTGCATCAATGCGATTTTAAATTGCCATGGCAACACTGACATCATCCAATCTCAATGGTAGAATATGTATTCCAAGAATGTTAGATTCCAAATATATTACAGAAAATAGAACATATGTGAACAGAAAAGATTTTAGACAAATGGACTACAAATGCAAAAAAGAAGAGTTTAAATGCATGTAATGTTATTTCATTCACATTAATAGATGAGAATCTGTATCTTAATTAAATATTGCTTAGATAGATTTCATTACTCAAATGTCTTTATTAGTTTAAATCCTATCGTATCTGTATGAACCTGAATTTGAATGTAGAATATCCACCAATAATTTGTTCCATTGAAACAAAGTCAGTAAATTATTAGATTATTATGGTTGATGATCATCTACAAACTGTTGGATCCAAATTACCAATAGAAGAAAGAAAACAGATATTACTAAACTATTTATAAAGTACTCAGGTGATACTATGTTGTACAGAATAAATCTACAGGAGTTCTTTTAAAGAAACAAAACTATTTCAATTTAATTTCACTTCTCTCACACAATAGAAGCAGAATAAATTTTCTGCACGGGACATCAGTATTATTAAATGAACCTCAATATTAATAAATGAGTTTGTCACACAAATATATAAAATCAGTATCTTTGCAGAAATGAAATGAAACCAATAATCAAAAGACTAGATTATGTGGTTAAACTTTATTGATTTCTATCAGACATCTTTGTTCCTGCTTAGATGCTGAATTATTGCTAAGAAATAGATTGAAAAAAAATCAATTATTTTGGAGGGTTTGCTATAGATGTCTTAGAAAAGACTATTATTAGAGGGCTAATAGTTCAGTTGACAGAATTGAAAGATATCATTCCCATACAAAATGTAGTTAAGATTGCTACTGGAAAACATTTCCAAAAGAAAGCCAGTGGTGATTTGATGTTTAAAAAGAAAGAATAATTGAAATCACATAATGTGCAATGGCCAATATGCAACTTCACAAAAATTAAAAAAACCTGAAGGAAGCCAGAAATGGGTAAAATTCTTCTATTATACAAAAGTAGCAAATTGGATGATGGGGATAATCATATTTTACTTTTATTCTTTTTAAATAAGCTGTTAAATAATTACAGGTAAGCCTTCCTGAAGGACAATTGTCTATCATTCCAATTTTCACATTGATTAGGCAAAGAAAATCTATTCATTTGGACAGGTAACAGTTCCTAATAGATATGGCCAGCGGCTCTTACAAACTAAGGTTTTCAAATAGTTCCATGGCAGTTTCTGGAAAGACAAGTAAAATTTCCCTGAGGGCAGAAAAACTAAAATAATTATTAATTGATAAGTTTGGGGAGATTTAGCATTTTAAAAATTTGTGATGATTCCCAACACAAAAATGGCCTCGGCTAGTGACACAATCCTGGTGTCATGAGGAGAAAAAAAAATACAAAAACAAGTTTGCTTGCTGTTCCCACTTCATTTTTTCATTTTTTTAAATTTAGAAGTAATTCTTTTAAGATTATTTTCCTATGTGCCCTTGCTATTTTTATTCTAACATCCTTTTCTGTGTTTGAAGAATCACTTTTCTCAAGATCTAGGGAAAATATTATTTTCTGGCTTTTAATAATTTTAATCTTTTATATCAACAAATGTATTTTTTATTTCTTCCTCAAATGAAGGTATCAAGCAGTAAGTCATGCTGATCTGTAGACATCATTAATAAAAATGAGGGGAAAAATTAGAAGCAAAAATCCCTAAAATTAATATCTTCACTCTTTAAAATCTGAATATAGATTTCATCCATTGTTATATATCATATAAAAATATATCTATCTATCCTTCCCTCCCTCCCCCCCCTCTCCATGTGTGTGCGTGTGCATGCTGAAAGTCAATGTATTCTACAGCATAAAATATTGGGGCTACTCTACGAAACTGGCTTCAACTCTTTATACAAAAAAAAGTATTTGGGTTAATCATCTCTCTCTAAGCTTTTGTAAGGATTAAGAAGGCTTAATGGTTTTTACAGGGTTCAAACTTTTTAACCTTCTTCTTTCAACTATTCAGCTAAATGTAAAATTATATCCATTCCTAAATTGTAAAAAAAAATGGACGAGTGGAAAAATTACTTCTCAGACCAATCTCTTTCATAAAAACGAAATGGTTCTTTTAAAGTGAGATGGAAAACCTGTAGCCCACATATGGCCAAATTACCTTCAATGGTCCCCATCACCCCTGGAACTCAGACCATTGATTTACAACTGCAAAGCTTGAAGAAACAGGAATTCAATTTCCATTTGCTTTGCTTTTGGCAGAACAGCAAATGAAAAAAGCACAAGACTTTAAGGGGTGGAGGGGAAATCACACTGTGACAGGCAACAGGAGGCCGTGCCTCTCTGTGAATCTGTCAGAGATACAAAGGCAGCCCAGCTATCCCAACACACACCGTATTCTAGCAAGCGGACAACAGAATTAGAGAATAGGAGTTTGGTTTCGTTTCCCATAAGGAAATCATCTCATGGGAAGGAGAAAGGCGTTAGAAAGGGATGATGGAATCTTAAAAACTAGGAGGGATATTGGGAAGAGGAAGTATATCTTAAGAGGGAAGAGGTGGAATGGCTGGTAACCTAAGATGGATCTAGGTTGAACACTGGCTTTTGAAAAAATGTGTTATTTTATTAAAGAGCAATGTTGTCTGGAGATTGAAATGGGCTCTGCAGTTCTGATGTACATTAGGAGTGCTAGTTCAAGGGGAAGACTGCTGAAGTGGAGCAGTGAACAATTCAGACAGGTGTGCTGAAGAAAGGTGCAGACTAGCGTGGGAGAGCATTCACTCAGCGGATGATGTCAAAGGAGGGAAGAAGGGCATGCTCTACCAATCAAATTGTACCGATTCTAGACCGAGAGTATCACAATATCATTGCTCAGCATCTTTAATCTTTCCTGAAGTCTACTTAAGAGTCTTCAGAAATAGAACAGTGCTACATATAAATTAAACCAACATTATAGAGTGCACACATAAGCTTTTAGAGAACATTTAAGCTGCATGTTTATCGCACAAAAAGTTCCCCCTTTTCAACACAAGATGTGGCTTCAATCCTTTTCTGTTGATTATCATTATAAACAGGCAAGAGAAGCTATGAGTGCCCAAGTTGACATATCTAGTTGTAAATTACACTTGAGAAACTAGGCTGGAGTAACCAAAAGGAAACACCTAATTGGAACATTTATATTGATTTTTCATCAAATCATTAGAGCTCATAAAAAAAAAACATGACAGCTGTTTCAACAATAACAAAGCCCAAAGCAGGAAATAAAAAGGAAGAAAGAAGAAAGTAAAAGGCAAAGATAGATAAAGACAAAACAAGTGTTGAGACACTTCTCCTTTGTATTTATGTTGGAATATTGCACACAAATATCTAAGGGGTGGAGCTTGTATTATGACATCACAATGCGGATTTCATGATTTCGACAAACCATACAACTGCTGAGGAGATTTATGCATAGAGACATTTATCTGTCTCTAATCTGTAAATTAGTATTAACAATCCTAATTTTATAGCAATAGGATTTGCTACTTTAAAACTGCTGTTGGGTCTGCACTGTAACAGACTGAAAACCTTTTTGTTTTTTGCCTCAACTTGGCTTAGCATTGAAGTTTTAGGATCCTATTATAAATCTATTGAAAACTAAAATTCATGGGCATAAGGACTATAAATGCCACAGAGAAGAAAACAAGCAATTGATATTCTTGTTCTTAAAAATGAAATTTCTTTATATAATCTATTAAATGAAAGCCCTGTTATCTAAAATATTACACTATTAAGCTAATTTTCTCAAAATTAAATTCTAACGTAAGTCTAAAGACATCTTAGAATATATGAAATACTTTAAAAAATTAAAACATTGAAAATGTACTTTTAATTTTTAGTAAGAATTCAGACTGTCATGTCTTACCTTTGATGCCATTCTCATGAAAAGCTTATTTTGATCCTCTGATGTACTCATCTTTTCATTCCTAATCAAATCCTTCAAGTCCAAATGATCATCATCTTGAAAATATCGGATTCTTTCTTTATTCACATGAGTAGGGATCTAATAATCAATATCAAAAAATCAAGATTGTTGATATGATTGCCAACTTATTTTAAAACAACCCATGAAAAATGTTATGAATCATGCTATCACAAACCAACATCTGAAATTACAGGTAGTCGTTGACTTAGGATCATCCGTTTAATGATGGTCAGAACTTATGATGGTGCTGAAAAAAACTGATTTACAACCCATCCTCGAAGTTAGGACTATTGCGACACCATCAGAGTCACGTGATCATGATTTAAGCAATTGGCAACTGGATCGCTTTTACGAAGATTGGAGCATCCTGTGATAACAGGGTTGTAATTTGCAACCTTTCCAGCCATTTTCCAACAAGCATAGTCAATGGGGAAGCCAGCAGGAAATGTCTCACTTAATGATCATGGTGATTCACTTAACAACCATGGGGGGGAGTCATAAAATTCGGTGTAGTCACATGATACCTCACTTAACTAACGTGCTGTTTAATGATGAATTTTCGGGTTCCACTATGATCATAAGTTAAGGACTTCCTGTTCAGAAAATCAGTTTCAACAATAGATAGAATGCATGGAGTATAAAATATAATTTTATATTTGGTATAATCAACAAAATGGGATCTGGAAAAAGCTGTTCAAAATTATAGAAATTTTTAGTTATGATAAAAATAGGGGACAAGAAAAATGAATGATGAATAAAGAGATTAAGGAAGGAGAGGAAGCAATACGGCTTAAAATTAATAGGTAGGAGAGATAATAACTATTCTGAGAATAGAATAGCGGTGAATTTGGAATAAAAATTTGAAATTAATTGGTGGTGATCCCAGAAGACAAAATTAGATTTTTTGGGGGGGAGGCAGCATTATTTTAACAACATATTATCTAGAGTAAAGTATTATATATATAGAAATGATATTCGAATATTAAAATAGGTGAAAAATAAGACATTGATTTTTGAATGATTGAAACTAAAATGTATAATTATGTATACTATTATAATATTTTAAGGTATATGTGTATTGATATACAAATGGAATTGTGGAGAAAAAATAATAAAAAATTTCAAAAAAAATTATAGAAAAGCATCTTAAAGATAGCTTTTTTTTTCTTAGAACATTTTTACAAATGCATCATTCCTTCAAAGGGAAAACAAAAACAGGGACATATAAAGCATTTCTATTCAAAATGGACTATTCCAACCATTTCAAACACCTTGTTCCTTCCCAAAACAGCTCAAGAAAATGTTTTAAGGTTGAAACAGGTATTTCAAACCTTGAATCTTTTCAAATTTGAAATGTTTTGAAAGTTCCTAGAGGAAAATCTTCATTCCTCTTATTGATGAGCCGATGCCAGCTCTACTATTCCACAGAGGTCATAATAAAAGAGACAAAGGAAAGTTTGATGACATTTTAGAAATAGCTAAGAATTTGCTTTTTGTGGTATATGAACTTCAAGGTCACTATTGTTCTAGTGCCACCTCACACAAAATACGTTTAGAGAGTATGAACTAATAAGATGATGTCTACATATTACTTATTTTATTAATATACATATGTACTAATAAGAAGATTTATAACACCCACCATTTGATTCTTCCTCCTTCTGCCTACATGATCCAATGTTTCTTCTGGAATATTAACTGGCCATGCTCTGCCAGATTTATCAGTTCTCACCAAGATCGCTTCATCGTCTTCTTGAAAACCAGTTTTCTATAGTAAGATAAAATAAATAAAACAGATAGAGTTAACAATCACTGAAGCAGGTGTTGCATCTTAATTTATAAACTCAACAACTGTTATATATTTACATTTGTCATTTAAACAGAACTGATGTAATCCAGAAAATTAAAAATAATTTTTTCTACTAAAATAAATACAGAATCAAGACACTTCCAAGAGCAAAAACTATACTCTACTACACATACAAATGACCTGTTTGGTATAATTTCATTCACTAAGTGCTGATATTATAAGTAGGTTTGAAAATATTTTAACTTATTGGACATGTATTGTATACATTATTCCCTATAATCTTTAAAAGATCAAACGGCATTTCATTGCACTTCAAAGTTATAGACCAGTTAATATAGGCCAGGTTTTTTTGTGACTGACATGAAATGTTACCTTGATTTGATGGGAAAATGTCATGGAAAACCAAAATTACACCCCCATCAGAGCCCAACCAATATTTGTAATATATGCCAGTTTTTTGGGTTCATCCACTATCATGTGATCTTTACTGTGGAGGAAAAAACTGATCTACCATTCTCTATTCCAGGGGTCCCCAACTTGGCAACTTTAAGACTTGTGGACTTCAACTCCCAGAATTTTCCAGCCAGCATAGCTGACTGGAGAATTCTGGGAGTTGAAGTCCACAAGCCTTAAAGTTGCCAAGTTTGAAGACCTCTGCTCTGCTCAGTGAGGGATCGAGATTAGGTTAAAAGCATATAATTTGCATTAGGATTAATTTGGTCAAAAGTTTCCAAGAGAATCTGGAAATGGAATTGAGCCTCTTTTCTAAGGTAAGGATTTGTACTTTCCCAACTAGCTAACCTTTTTTCAATTTTACTTTTTATTTGTACAAATAACTAAGTAGTCATATCCAATAATGTCTGGAATGTTCTATCAACCAACAGCAGTGACGCAGTGGTTAAAATGCAGTATTGCAGGCTAACTCAACCCACAGCCTGAAGTTCAATCCTGACAGGGCTCAAGATTGACTCAGCCTTCTATACTTCTAAGGTCGGTAAAATGAGGACCCAGATTGCTGGGGGCAATAAGCTGACATTGCCTAAAGGGTGCTGTCAGGCATTATAGGGCAGTATATAAGTTTATGAGCTATTGCTATTACTATTATTTTTGTCTGCTTACTAATAACTCTCAAATTCTACCTCTGTACCATATTTCTTCCTACAATCAGTAATATATCGGGTTATATTAAGTACATGTTTAGCTTCTTTTCTTAACATAATGAATGGTAATAGTGGCTGTGCTTGTTTTGGTTCAATGTGATAACTAAATTATAACAATTAACTATGGGTTAACATTGTGTCTCTGTGTTTGTGCCTTTGAGTCAGTGTTGATTCCTGGTGACTGTGTCTTGGCAAAGCTTTTGAAAGTTGTTTGCCATTACCTTCTTCTTAGGACTCAGAGAGAGTCCAGGGATAACCAGCTGACTTAACATCTAAGCTGGAACTTATATTGTCTAGGGTCCTCTAGTCCTGTGCTTTAAATATTCTACCAAACTGGCTTTTAATTTAATGTGCAAAGCAAGTCAAAGAATAATGAGTGCTAAAAAGAATAAAATAAAGGTTTCTTTCCCACTCCACCTATGAAAATTAGCAGGAGTCAGATCCTTTCCTTATTCTTCAACAACATTTGCAGGTATGACAAAATGTTGTAACCTTTATCTCTTTTATTACATGTATCCTTTAGGCATGCTTATCCTGGTTCTTCCATGAAAGCTCCATAGGAAATCCTGTCACCACATAAAACCGAACCTGAAATGATGTTTTCAACTTACTTGCATTAATAGAGGCCTCTATAAGATGCAAGTGCATATTTCAATTTATAAGCTTTGGAAACAGAAATCAAGAGCAGAATATAAACTTCTCGCTCAGTCATTAGAGAAGCAGCAGCTCACTGTCTGTTAATTGATTAAATTAACTCTAATAAGGGGAATGTCATCAAAATTGGGCACATTAAAACTGACTTTGTCAACTCTGATATATGCTGAAATAAATCTCTATCTAAGTCATTTTCAGGCAAATAAACAATGTGTTGAACTCACATCTGTCCTACCACTAAATGACAGCCCACCCCCTGAAAATTCTAAGACCTACCAAAAGAAAATAAAAGTTCTAGCGTTATGGAAGTATCAAAGCTCTAAGGGCTTAATTATATTCTTCAAAAAAACCAACACAGCAATAATAAAGAAGTGCGAAAAAAAACTGCAGATCTACACATTTTGCCCTTGTTATATTTTGATCTGCAACAATCTCTCTCCTCCTGCACAGAAGATTAATCATGTGTTTTTGCATAAGCATTTTTTTAAAGAAAAGTTAATATTTCTTGTCAACTACTAAGCAATATTTTGTATTATTTCCAGATATGGTACATGCTTTAATTACTAAATATTGTACTTCAAATAAGAAGAGTCCCAAATAATGAATACAGTAGTTTATACTAATAAAAAATAAAAAGAAGGAAAATTTGGATATTGCCATAAACGGTATTCACCCATTTGTTTGTAAAATAATGAGAATTTCTTCTTGCCATGCAACTGAATTCCATTTGAATTCAGCCTTTGAAAGATGTAATATTACAAATCTCTCATGCCCTGTAGATGTTTTATAATACTTTTACTAAAGCATTTTGCTTATGTATTGTTCACTGCTGTTGGGACAAAAGTTTTTCATACGTGGTCCAAAAGGACTCTGATATTCTCTTTATATAACTCCTTTACTTTATATAACTACTATTTTAAAGCACTACTTTATATAACTGTCCCAACAAACTATGAGAATTTCTCACTAACGATATATAAAATTGAATTCCATGCAGCATCTAATGCCACAAATCCCTCATAACTTGCAGATGTCGGTAAGTATTGTTAGTAGTCCCACCCCAAAAATAGCCCTCTATGTTGCTATTGGACAACAATCTTCCATATAGTGTTTAAGACACACTGGTATCTTTAAATTATCTATTAATTCTGAAGTAAGTCAATGAAATATGCAGTAAGATATGCAAATAACTGTAGTCTAAAATATTTGTCAATCAAGAAGTCTCATTCAAATTTCAGGGAACCTCTTTTGTAAATTACTTTCAGATGAGCTTATCCATATCAGGAGCTTATTTTACTATTTATTTTTTGCTCAAGAATAGTGGCAGATGTTTTCCATCAGGCGTTCCTAAACATGTCTAAAAAAATGTGCAAATCAGAGACAGAAATCTGTCTCCCTCCAAATGTTGTTGAATTCCCAACATCCCTTCTCTCACTTGTCAACTAATCTATACTATCTACACAACCCACATAAGTTACATTTTTAAATGACATAAATGACGTAGATGAGGAAAAGACAGCATGAATTTCTTTGGAATTTATGTTCATATGTCATGGCAAGAAATGGACTTGCAATTTTTCATGAAAACGCTGCCCTGCTAGGCTTGGCTACCTACAAAACGTTCATTCACCAAAAGGTAGCTTGTGAGATTAACTCTGCCATCCCATTTAGCTGACTAGATGGCCAGAATTAGTTTTAAGAAGGCAGAATGGCATGTTGTTATTCTTTTAGAACCAGATTTCCAGAAGGATGCAGTATTTTTAAAATAATTTTAAAAGTATTTGGCTTTTATGAAGAAAATCATTCATTAAACTTGTTTGGAAATACACAGAGTATCAATAATACAACTGAATTCAGCCACAACAGAAATATTTTCCAGAACCTGGAAAATTACAGGAATCAAGAAAATCACAGGAATTATACAAACATTATTTCCAATCTTTAAAAAGGAAGTGATTTCATGATTTGGAAGACTTACAGATAAAATAAATGAACATATCAGAACAGAACATTTATTTATTTATTTATTTTGTTATTCTTATATGCCGCCCAACTCCCGAAGGACTCAGGGCGGCGTACAACAGGGAGAAATACAAGAATAATCAAAATTACATATAGTTAAAAAAAAACAAGTACAAAATTTAAAAACAGTTTTAAAACAACAACATCCATTCAGCACCATACATACTTGGGGGGTAAGCTCAGGTGGATTTAAGCTGTCCCCCCCACCTGCAGGAAAAGCCATGTCTTAACGGCTTTTCGGAAGGCCAGCAGAGTGGGGATGGTCCGGGTCTCTGGGGGTAGTTGGTTCCAGAGCACGGGGCCGGCCACAGAGAAGGCTCTCCCCCTAGGGCCCGCCAGCCGGCATTGCTTGGCCGACGGGACCTGGAGGAGGCCAACTCTGTGGGCCCTAACCGGTCGGAGGGAAGTATGAGGCAGAATGCGGTCCCGAAGATATCCTGGTCCTAAGCCATGAAGGGCTTTAAAAATGGTGATCAACACCTTGAATTGGACCCGGAGACCGATGGGCAACCAATGCAGCTGGCGGAGTATCGGTGTCACGTGGGTGTACCTTGGCACACCCACCACAGCACGCGCAGCCGCATTTTGCACCAGCTGAAGTCTCCGGATACTTTTTAACACGGAGATACTCCGAACACTTCTTAACACGGAGAACATGTCCACACTATGGGTTTGTATAACATGAAAAACCATAAGCTATGATTTACTAATAAATGTGGTAAATTTTCAAATGAATGGGACCCATTAATAAAATAGATACATAAGGAATGCAGCCTTGAAGCAGCTACCTCACAGCAAATCTTATCAGAAGATTCCCATGGCAACCCCTTGATATGTTTCTTTTCATTAAGACAATTATTCTCTTTTTGAAGATGTTAACAGTAGAAGGGTTGGGAAGTAACCCAAGATCTATTACTTATGAATATGTATGCTTACATCATCTATTATTTATGCATATATGTGCCTGCATCATTTTGAAAGCATGCTAACTATGGACATGGCTCTGCAGTTCCATTGTGCCCTTGCCAAGGGCTTCCTAGCAGGTTCTGTCAGCAGCTGCAGCTTCTTGTTCCCTTGGCTGGAGGCCACAATGGAGTAGGATTTCTTCACAGCACTGACCTCGAGGTCTCTTCCCGGACTCCAATACACTATAGGGCAATGATGACGAACCTATGGCACGCGTGCCACAGGTGGCACGCGGAGCCATATCTGCCGGCACGCAAGCCGTTGCCCTAGCTCAGCTCCAGCATGCATGTGCATGCTGGCCAGTTGATTTGTGGCTTGCGCGGAGGCTATGGATGGGCGTTTTCAGACTCCGGGGGGTCGGGGAGGCCATTTTTGCCCTCCCTAGGCTGCAGGGAAGCCTCTGGAGCCTGGGAAGGGCTAAAATGGGCTTACCGGGGCCACTGAAAGTTAGGAAACAGGGAAGGGGGGTCGTGCGCACGAGTGGGGGGCAGGGCAGCACAGGGGGGTCACGCGCACATGCGCAGGGGCTGGGGAGAATTGAATTATGGGTGTGGGTACTCGCACGTGATAGCGCGCGTGTGCGCGCTTTTGGCACCCGAGGAAAAAAAGGTTCGCCATCACTGCTATAGGGCAACTGGCAAGGCATATGAAGGTTTATCCATTTTGATGACATGTCCTACTAATTTCATTTGGGCTCGGATCATCAGGGACTCAATGCTGATATACCTCACCAGCTGCTGGCAAACTGTTCTATGAAGCCTCTCCATCAGTTTTGAAGGCAAGAGCTGCCAAAACCTGATATAAAACTGTCCCAAAGGTGCTTTTTTTTTTTTGAAGGGGCACATGGACTTTTTTGTTTTTCTTTGAAGGTGTTTTGCTTCTCATCCAAGAAGCTTCTTCAGCTCTGACTGGATAGTTGGGAGTGGAAGGATTTACTGTACATTCCTTGCAGACAGCTGGACAAAAAGACCAAAAGAAACGAGCTGTCTGCAAGGAATATAAATCCTTCCATTCCCCACCATCCAGTTAGACCTGAAGAAGCTTCTTGGATGAGAAGTAAAACATCTTCAAAGAAAAACCAGAAAGTTCAATTACCTCTTGAAAAATGCACCTTTGGGACAACCATGACCTGGATGGCTGAGAATCTTCATAGGCATTCTGATACAAAACTGTGAACAGCATCGCAGAATAACACCCACAGTTACCACAACAATGGAGTTTCAGTGCCTCCATTGTGTTAGACTGTAGAGTCAGACTGCAGAGCCACCTCTGTGCTCACAGATGAACTGCATATCAGCAAGTCTTCTTTAAATCTGAAAGACTATCATATGTAAAAAACCTTAACTGATCAAAACATGATTGTAAAAGCATCTGAGTTATTTCTTTTGGCATCAGAACAATTACATCAAAATTATAAACTACATTCATTGCATGCTGCACATACTCTGTGACATATATCATACGTATTTGATTAGTCCAGTATTATGTATATTTATATCAATTGTATATTGAGATTACATAGTAGAAACTTTACCACAAATTCCTGCATTTTAATTCAACAAGCTTCCTACCCCTAGAAACACCCTCGATGGATGGCATGCTAAGTAAAATATGCTCCTAGGCAATTTCACAACATAAACTGAAAAGGCTCCACAATGCAGTGTAATTGGAACACAACACACAGCTGAGCAAAGCAGACTGATTGCATGAGGTCACTACCTATTAAAATGGACTGTTTTTCAATATTTATTGGGTAATTAATAAAATTTTAAGAATAGCTCTGTCACAGAGAAGGGAGGAAAGGGAGAAAAATGATTCTTAAAGACAAACATAAAACAAGCTGAGCTAATGAAAAACATACACACAGGTCCAATAGGGTGCAAGATAAATGTAGTTCTCTATACTAAAACTAAGCTAAATTAATCCAGATCCAAGTAACAACAAAAGAACATCAATATTTAGTTAAAGAAGGCATACAGCATTAACAGGCAGAGTGGAATGGAAATGTTTAGACCAGTGTTTCTCAACTTGGCAATTTTAAGATGTCTTGCTGGCTGGGGAATTCTTGGGAATTGAAGTCCACAGATCTTAAGGTTACCAAAACTGACAAACCGGATATTTCAAGTGATCGAAAATTGACTTCATCAATGAATTACTGCAAAAATGAATGCATACTTATTAATCATGCAACCAAGAAGGTTAACACCAAGGCACACAGAATAAAATGGGACAACCAAAGTTAAAATAAATAATTTGAGACTATAAGGAGAGGGTCTGAGTAAAGTTCATCAACTTGTATATTAAAAGAAAATTTAAAAAAAATCAAGCCTGAAAAACAGCCACGCAAAATAATGTGTTCACTGACTTCATGAACTTCTGAATTAATTATAGTGCTCTGCAAAAAGGTTGGTGAGATTTTTTTAGAATAGAATAGAATTCTTTATTGGCCAAGTGTGATTGGACACACAAGGAATTTGTCTTTGGTGCATATGCTCTCAGTGTACATAAAAGAAAAGATACATTTGTCAAGAATCATGAGGTACAACACTTAATGATTGTCATAGGGTACAAATAAGCAATACATTTTTTGAGGTTTTAGCAGTATATTGTACCCTAAGAATGAAAATTAAATTTGGGGCAAAATGTGAGAACTCCCAGACTATATGCAAAGGTATCTGGAAAGGACAAAAAACAAATCTTTTTTAATTTTTCAAAACATTTGCCTGCAAGCAATTTAGCAACAAGGCATCAGCTGCAATTCTAGCAAAGAAGCTGTTATCTTCCGAGGATTGTAATCCTGGTGTGATGGAAGGGGTCAATAGCTTCAATACTCTGAGCGCTACACCAGTAACAGTGTGAGTTCCTGATGGGGCCTCCTTTGCCGGTGATTGAAAAGGGAGGAAAGGGGCGCTAAGAGCAATCCACAGTAGAAATGGAAGACTCATAGAGCTCTGCAAGTGTGAAGGAAGTGAATCTCATTTAGAAATTCAAAGGGGCCAGCAGAGATTATACTACCTGAGATTTCTCAGGAAACAACTGAATGAAAAACTGGGGGGTGACCTTCTACCGCTGCACGATAGAGAGTACTTTAACTTACTGCACCTGTGTATGGTTTGCCAATTGCACAGTGGCAGATAGGACAGCGCTCCAGAGGGTTAACATCATTGCCCAGTGGATCATTGTTTGCCCTCTCCCCTCTTTGGAAGAGCTTTGTAGCTCCCGCTGCCTTAAGAAAGTTCAAAACATTCTTAAAGATCCATCTCATCCTGGGCACCCTTTTTTTTGAACTATTACCATCTGGCAGACGGTACAGGATAATAAAAACAAGGACAAACAGCCTGAAAAACAGTTTGTATCCCAGAGCAGTAACTATATTGAATTCTACTGTATAGTGTAACACTAATGCAATATCAGGGGTTTTCAATTGTATAGAATGCGAAGGATGTGTGTTTGTGTTTTATTTTTATAGTTATAATGTACACTGAATTTCTTTGTACGAGGTGCAATGACAATAAAGATAGAAAAACTGGGAGGTTTTTTTCCAAATGAGATTACAAAAATGAAATACTTGTTGAGAGAATAAATAATCAGGTATTAAATCCACGAGAAATTGAGGTACAACAGGCAATAGTCTAGCTGTTAAAGATGGAAGCACCAGAAGCAGATGAAATACCTACTGAACTAAAAGTTTAAAGTTACATGAGGAAGCAGACGTTCTAACAATTCTACATCAGCAAATATAAACCAGTCTGAGGCCAAATCAAAAACAGCTTGGGATATAAATTGAAAAAGGAGAATGCAAGAAAATACACTGATTATCATTCCTCATACTAGTAAAGTTTTGCTTAAGATCTCACAAAACAGCAAAATACTACATTAACCCAAAGATTTCAGAAAAGCACATGTGAATTAATTAGCTAAAATAAGATAATGTAGAACACATTAAAGCTAATGGACGCGCCAAACTGCTTGATTATTCTGCTGACCAATTTTACAATGAATAAGGAGCTTTTATAAGAACTGAATCTGGAGAAACCAAGTGGTTCAGAATATGCAAGGGAGTGAAGCAAGGATGTGCATTTTCCCCTACATTTGTTTAATTTACATAGTTATAGAAGAAGAATGACAAGATTGGAAGATATAAAGCTGGAAAGAAAGCTCTAATTTTTTAAAAAAAATGGAGTTTGAGATGTGCAGATATTACTTTGTTACCTAAAAGTAAAAACAATTTAGAACATTTCTTTATGAAACTAAAAATGGAAAATGAAAAAAAAATGGGTTAATGCTGCTACCGAGAAAAATAGTTAATGACAACCTGTACGACTAGTGAATAGATGGCAGTGAATAAGCGAAGACAATAGGGTTTTTTAAAGGCTCAAAAATAAAGCTGACAGTGTGCTGGAGAATAAATTCTAGAAAGAAAAGCAATACAGATAGTCATTGTTTAGTGACTACCTCGTTTGGCAATTGCGGTGATAAAAATGCGATTTTGCAAACAATCTTCACATTTGTGACCTTCACAGGTGTCTAAAGAGAAGCTGAAATCATGAGCACAGTTTTATTTAGCAACTGCTTCATTTAATGATCAAATTGACAGTCCCAACTGTGATTGCTAAATAAGCACTACCTACAGTTAACTTAAGGTCATGAGCACACAGACATTTCTTATAACAATAAAGACTGAAATTGTTAAAGTAATGGTCTTTCCAGCGTTAACGTATGGTTGTGAAGCTACACTATAAGAAATGCCAAGAGAAAAATGGAAAACACTTTCGGATTATGCACTTGGAGCAAGTTACTAAGAGTAGCATGAATGGCGGGAATAACCAATCAAAAAGTATTGATTACTTTCTTAAAGTAATCAATAAGTAGAAAATCGCATACTTTCGGCATCTGAGGCTCTTGAATGATAGACTAGGGAAAACAAGTGTTATACTTAACAAAGTTAAGGAAAATAGACAGGGTCAAGATCAGCTTCCTCCTTTACTGACCTTAATCACCAAATTGGGGGGAAAAGGTTCTACCCTGTCCTATCATATTACTTCTCACAAAGATAAAAAAGAAATATAAAAACAACACAATGATCCAATCAACGCACTTATGTACATACACATTACAAACTTGCAATTAACTGAAAGACCATCCATATTCTCCAGATGCATTGGCTGAAAGCCAAACATCTTTATTTAAGGACTATAGCTTAATTACTCATCTTAAACTGGGTAATTACTTGTATGAAATCTTTTCCATACATTTTGGAGACCTTTGTTAAAACACCAATTACACGTATGGCTATATTGACGAGTTTCTTATATAATTGCTTCTCAAAATCTAAGCACTCTTAATTGGATGACACTGAATCATGGAAAAAGCAATTTTGGTTTAATTAACGCATATTTTAGATTTTGGAACTAAGCCAAATATGTGGATTTTACAACCCTCTCCAGCATAGGTTGTGCCACTTGAGATGACAGTGAATATAAAAACTAATGTCTTTTAGATAATAAACTAACTTTGGCTTATGAACACAGAAGCTTCCAAGGTTAATGGAGCTTTTTTAATCAAATCAGCACACTTTCTGATGAGTTTTCCACAGAAAGGCCAAAAAGGAGGGGGGGAAAATACCAAATTATTGTTATATTAATTTGAAAGAGGCTGTAACGATTTTTAAGATCAGCCCAGCATTTTCCTTTGCATCCCGAAAACATCTAATTCCTTCCTACAGGTAACATCTATACGGCACATACTATCAGTGGTACAAAAATCACATTATTTTTTGTAGTAAATTCATCCTCTGCTATAACTGCACATAATATAATAAATGAACACCACCTTTTTATTGGCTGTTTGCAAAAGGCCTTTTAAGTTTTGCTGTTCTGAAATAAGTTCTCTTTTTCATTGGTATCCATAGTACCCAGAATTAGTTCCCAAACTTACCTTTTTAAGGTGGTTTTGGACCATTGTACCTCCACTTTCCTTAACTTCTACTGTTCCTTGTATCTTTCTAAATCTATCATATCTTTTGAGTGAAGAACTATTAAAACTGTTCTTTGAAGTGCCATAGTTTATGAAGTGCATCATAGTTTACTTATATTTGTGGTACATACTTGGTCCTAAAAACACGCTGGAAGGGACCAAAATTCATAAACATTCAAATTCTTATGTCTTATCTCAAAGAGAAATTATTTGGCAACACATGAAATTGGAGGGCTTTCTAATTTGCTGTTCTTTCTTGCCTGGTGTTTCTACTTACACTTATAATTACACTTTTCAATTTGGGGCGTAGACTTCATATGTGCTGCCTGAATCAACTTTGAGTATCTTGCAATATGCTTAACTTTGAAATAGTTCCTGTCACTTCTTTCCAATGTGAAAAGAACATTCAACGACAGTAATTGTTGACTTAAATGAAAAAAATACTTGATATTATATCTACTGCATTTGAAGCTTCTAAAAGTAGAACGCTGAAGTTTGCCGTATTTTTCGGAGTATAAGATGCACCGGAGTATAAGACGCACCTTAGTTTTGGGGGAGGAAAACAAGGGAAAAAGGCCTCTGCCTCCAAGCAATTTGCCAAACAGCAAACAGCAAACAGCACAGATGATATACACTGTTTGCTGTGTATTTCTGTGCATGTGTGCCTGACCCATAGAAATAGCAAAGAATTGAAGAAATGTACATTATGCCAGAAAGTTTTCTTAAATGTAGTCACACTAACTCCTCTCAATTATTTAAATAGATCTACTCCAAGGTAAGTCAGGATTTAACTCTAATATTAAACAGGACACTGTTACATTTCAGACTATACTTGTACAGAGCTGTTAAAATTAATTAAAATTTTTGGAAGTATATTCTCTATTATTTAAAAGAAGATACAATAGCACTGGGCCTCTTCAGAGCAAGCATTTATTTTAAAAAGCTTCTTTATTTTGTTAAGTTGTCTAGATTTACAGGGGTCTCCAACCTTAGCAACTTTAAGACTTGTGGACTTCAACTCCCAGAATTCCACAGCCAGCAAAGATAACAAAGCTGGCTGTGGAATTCTGAGAGTTGAAGTCCACAAGTCTTAAAATTGTCAAGGTTGGAGACCCCTGGTCTAGAACAATAATAAAGCAGTCTTTAAAAAATAAGTCTAATGATTTGAACATTCTACAGACATTTATAGTTATTCACTTACCCCCTTGCATCCAGTTCAGCAGAAAATAAAAATCTGCGTGTCTCTCCCAGCTATTTGCCTCTTTGCCGCTAGTTTCAGTTTCATTTTAGCACGTGGCAAATCAGCTGGGGGTCGGGAAGCTGCTAATGACTTGCTTGGCTTAACAGGCTCTTCCCTGTTTGCTACAAGCAGGTAAATTGCTGGAAGACAGAGGCCAAAGGGTGGGGGTGGGTGGGTGGGTGGGGCTACATTTGGTGTATAAGACACACCCAAGTTTTCACCCTCTTTTGGGGGGTAAAAAGGTGTATCTTATACTCCGAAAAATATGGTAACTAATTGATGTTAGTTACTGCAGTTACTGGATTTTGTAATTATTTATGAGTAGCATTCTGACGTTAATTAAAGCAGTAAAACATTTACAGCCTAAATAAGTATCAAATACTTCTGTATATACTAGAATACAAAAGAAAAAAGAATATACTTTTCTTCAAAATTTCTCATACAAACCACAATCTTACAAAAATCTCTAAAAAATATTGTCACTGGCACAATACATTCACTAATTTTCTTAAGATTTCAAAGTGACTATGCTCTTATTTATTTCCAAATATGTCCCTTTCTGCTTTTAACAAGTAAGAATGCATTTAGAATACATTCAAATGTGAAAATACAAAGATTTTCTTACATTCAATTTCAGTTTTTCAGAAACTCTTTTTTAGGCTTTCATTCAGTTAATTTCCACTTTACAACTCATACATAATTATTAAACTACTGTCTGGCATGATTATACTGGAACCAAGAGATCTGCTTTTGTTACTTGCATGCTAATACAAAAATGAAAAACAGCACTGTTGAACAATGTAGTTTATTTAATTAAACTAGCTAGTTCTATTAAGTGGGTTAACTTACTCCTCATCAGGGATGTTTTCATATTAGAATTCTGACATGCATTGGAAGAAAAAAGTTTCTTCATTTTTTAATCTATTTAAGTTTTCTTCATTCATTTAAGCATTCAGAACATTTGCAAAATTAATATTAAATGTGAACACCAATGGCATAATACTGAACTTTGAATAAGGATAAGTAACCCATGGAACTCCAGTTCTGCCACTAATGAAGGATGCTAGGAGTTGAAGGTTAACAATTGAAATGGTATATGAGAAAGATCTTGAGAAACATAAGGGAGACAGTGGGAAATTTGTATTTACAAAATTTGCAAGCTTCTGTTAATGCAGTGTTTCCCAAAGTGTGGTACGCGTACCCCCAGGGGTACGGGAAGAGTTTGGTGGGGGTACGCGTTGCACCTGAGTTTGGTGGGGATCACGTGGGAATATCCACTGCACCGTGCTTAGCTGCGCCCACAGAACAAGGAAAGAAATAGGCCCGTATCGCAGTTTTTACATGGGAACTGGGGCCATCGTATATCGTATCGCAACTCATTATGGCGGGAACTTCTGCGCATCCTTCGCGCAGCTTGGGTTCGGCCATTTTTAAACTGCGGGAACATTAACAGTTGACATTGAGCCGCGGAGCTGTTTAAACGTCGGAGAATTGCAGTGTTATCTAACGGTTAGACAGTCTTGTGAGGCGTGACACGGCGTGAATATACTGCACTTCGTTACAGAGACAACTTACTTCTTTAATAGTTAGTTCCGGGCGCCTGTTATCGTGCTTCAGTAAGTTCCACTGATTTTGATTATTTTTATAAAATACAATTTTTATCCCTAACAGAGATTATGGATCGCTGGTTGAAATCTGGAACTACTAAACTGAAAGAAAGTAATGACTGTAGTAGCAATCATTAGAAAAAATAAATATATTTTGATTTTTATTAAAGCATATGTTTTTTATGAGGGGTACTCAGCGTTACGAAAATTATAGAAGGGGTACACATATGTCAAAAGTTTGGGAAACACTGTGTTAATGTAACCTTACAAGAAAGTAGAATTAGTTCATCTGGTTGTGTTTTCTGTCTGGTCTACATACACTGACATCAATTTTGCAAGTCTCAAAGTACAAATCTCCTACCATCCTCTTTTAAGACTGAGACGTTTGGGAGGGTCCTTTCATAATGGTTGTTTCTCCAACCATTATGCATCTATGCCTTCTCTTATCTGACCATTCCCTAGGGAGCCTTCATTCACCCATTCCTGAAGGAGTTTCTCACATATCATTACAACAATATCTTAAATTCCAGAAGCTGTTAATCTATGTAAGACTGGGTTGGATTACATTTGTCAAGGAAATAGATTATTTTAGCTTACCCAGACAAATGATTTCTTGTTGCCTTATTCAAGTACTCTAGCATTAAAAGAGAAATGGATTCTTGTAGTTTACAAACCTATTGTGCCTCTGCCCATGACTGAAATTTCTGTAAAACTTTTGCCAAATACAGAAATATGTTCAGACTGCAAATTAATTTTTTTTAGGAAGAGTGAACTCCAACAGTATATTCTAGCTGGGTAATATATATTCCCTTACCTATATTGACTGACCAAGAACTCCTCAATTTTGTTTACTACTTATAGTTTACTACTTATAACCAACTCTGATTTAAAGAACTTCATCAGCTATAATTTTAAAAGACCAAGAAAGTTAGATGTCATCAGCATAGTGATAGTACTGAAATCTGAAGCCTTTTTATAATACCTGTTCTGACAGAAAGAATACATCAATTATATCAATGTAAATTTATTTCATTATCTACTCATAACATAATTATTCCTTTAAGATAGGCACAGTCCTACTTAGACATAGATAGGAAACCAGCCTGATATTCAACTGCATTATCAAATCATCCAGAAAACTCTAGTGTCAGTCCCAACATCTTGCCTAGAGAAGAAATATGGCTGGAATAAATCCCGTAGAAATTCAAAATGTTATGTTTTTAACAAGTTTCTCATCAACACCTCTTTGAAATCACACCTTGTTACAAATAGGTTTTTACCATAAACCTTACTCACTGTTATTTTAAATTGGGGGGGGAGCTGACACATTGCAAAGCAAAGTGCTATTTCCAGAAAAATCTTTCTTTAGGAGTCACCACCAGCAAAACACCATCAGCATATATGGAATAATGTTAGATATTTTTTTTTGCTCTAAAATGTCTTGCATTGAATCACACTGCCATTTTCATCATAGTCGGATATTTATTAATTTATTTTGCTCCTTTTGGAACTCTTCACTTTTGTTTTATTTTCATTGTTTCCTTTTGTTTTCTTTTGAAATGATTTGATTGTTAATCAACGATTTTGCTAGCAACCCAAATTTCAGTTCTTCTATGAACAAATATATAAAACATCACCCTCTTTTATAGCTCCTTGAAGCCACTTTCCTTCCATATCTCCATTGCATATAACCAACAATCACATCATGAGAACTGCAAAACTGTTCTTGCTCTCTATTTTCTCAAGAGAAGTAAGTAATTATTTTAAACTACTGAGAAACCAACCAAGATCTTTGGTAGAAACATGGTCTCAGAATCTTGAAGTAAGCTTAAGACAAACAAAAAGCCCATGTACCTTTAAAAGGAAATTGATTCCCAAGATTACAGTACCTATATGTATAATCATATAATCATATAATCATATATGCATATGATTAATCATATATGTATATTGTTTTCAGTATGTATACGGAAATCAGAGAAAATTCTTGTATGTATACTCTATACAAGTTTATGGCAAACTAACAATATATACCAGTGATGGCGAACCTATGGCACGGGTGCCACAGGTGGCACGCGGAGCCATATCTGCCGGCACGCGAGCCGTTGCCCTAGCTCAGCTCCACCGCGCATGTGTGTGCCTGCCAGCTGATTTTTGGCTCGTGCGGAGGCTCTGGGAGGGCGATTTCAGCCTCTGGAGGGCCTCCGGGGTGGCAGGGAGAGCGTTTTCGCCCTCCCCAAGCTCCAAGAAAGCCTCTGGAGCCTGGGGAGGGCAAAAAACGGGCCTACCAGGCCCACTGGAGTGGGGGGTCGCACACGCATTCGCAGGAGGTTGGGGCGAGTGGGGGGCTTTGAATTATGGGTGTGGGCACGCACGCACGTACGATAGCGCACATGCGCACTATTTCGGCACCCGAGGAAAAAAAGGTTCGCCATCACTGATATATACTCTGAAATACAAGAGATAAGTAACTCTATGGTTATATTATTTAAAATTATATATGCCATTATTCTAAGGACCCGAGATACTGAACAATGTCTTTTCACAGCTTGCCTTCATAGGCTAATATTTTACCACACGCTATAATTTCTAATTGTTTTGCAGGTATTCTCTGCCAGTGCTAGGAACTATATTTAACAGTGTCACAGCCTGAGGTGCTGCACACCTGTCATTAAATCTTTTGTTTCCAAAGCCACTAATCCAAAATGAATGCAAGATCATGCATACCCCCTTACCTCATCAATTTTTCTAGCTTTAGCTTGCGCTCCACTGTCCTTTAGCATGCGTGCCTTATCAAGCTGAGACTGAAGTTTTGCCGCTAAATCCTTCAAACAGAACAAATATTGCACAATGTAACTTTTTTAAAACGTACAATGCATTTTATGCTAAAATATTCTCTGGATAATTTTTCAAGCTTTTCCTATAAAATAAATGTTGATGCTATGTAAAACGGAAGTGTCATTATAACTAACCAAAGCTCTTGATTCCAGCTGATGAATGTTTTATCAGCAGTAGGTCAAATATTATGAAATCAAGCATAAAGTTGCTTCTAAAGATACAGCATTTATAAAATATTTTCATAAAACCAGTTATTTTTTATTACTTCGAAGGTATAATATTTGAACAGTATTGCACAATTAGTGTAAAAGTCTGGAGCGCTGTGGCTCACATGGTTAGGATGCTGGGTTGACAATCTGCAAGCTCGTAGTTCGAGACCCGAGTGCTGATGTGAGCCAGGGTGAGCTCCTGTCATTTGTTCCAGCTCCTGCCCATCTAGCAGTATGAAAGCGTACAAACGCGAGTAGATAAATAGGTATCACTTTGGTGGGCTCATTAATGAGGATATGAAAGGAGCTCCCAACTTGGGTGACCCTGGTAATGTCACCGGCTAATCCTTTTAACCCAGAAGTGTCTTGGTGCTTCCAACATGAATACAACGACGAATCTTAAAAGTGTTGTATCATAGTTATCTTAAAATATAAGACAATTTTTTTTAATAAAATCAATCACACACCTTGTTTCCCATCAATTCTGCTTTTACAATCCTGGCTCCCAGTTTGTTCATTTCTTCATCACTGAGAATGAGAGGAGTCTCATCCTCTGAAACAGATCTGGTCAAATACAAACACAGGGCATTATGCACGGAGAAAAGGAGAACGTGCCATTCATTGTCTCAGCTGGATAACTTAGGTGGGAGAAAGTGGCTTACGACAGTCCTGCAGGAAGCTCCATTCAGAAAATCCAGCTTAGGCCCGGAGTATTTTACATCAGACTACATTCACTTTTAAATATGTATTTTAAAAAAACCTTTAAAATTTCTTAAGAATATTTGCTACATTACTTGAGATCTCAAATTAGAGTCAGTTTTCCAAGTTTTAATGCCAATTTTAAAAGTTTACATGATTTCTGCCATAGCCTCAGGAAATATGCAAACAAGCAAGATTTTGTTGCAGTGTGCCATCTTCTTTATTCTACAAACTATATTCCACTACTAATATTGGGAAATTGTATTTTCTAGATGTCACTGAATGCAAATGCTATCCTTACCAGCTTGTGTGAACAAATCACAGATGAGGAAGTTGCAGCTTGACATCTGAATGACAGGAATTATTCTTTACTTACATAACCTGGTCATTCACTAGTTTCTATACTGTCTTTTTAAATAAGAAACAGTGCAGCATTCAAGATTAGCATGAATCCATAATAAAATCTAAAACTTAAAACCTACTAAACAAAATATTTATATATTACTAAGAAAATCAAGCCATCTTCTCTTAAAAAGATACTCTCATACTGCATGATACATATCTCCTAGAAAGGAACTAGAGTCTATATTTCCTTAACAAAGTAATCTGTTTCCTTGCATTTAGTCATCCATAAATTGTGATGGAATTATCCCAGTTACGGAATTATCTCAATTATGTTCCTTTTTTTTGGTAGCATTGTAAATCATATGTAGTGGATATATATCTAGGATGAGGTATCTATACAAATTTCCAGTTCAGAACCTATTACAAGCATTCCTTATTTAACAACCACAATTAGGAGCAGCAATTCCATAGCTAAGCAATGCAGGCACTAAGTGAGAC
This sequence comes from Diadophis punctatus similis, assembly GCA_023053685.1. Classification (NCBI taxonomy): domain Eukaryota; kingdom Metazoa; phylum Chordata; class Lepidosauria; order Squamata; family Dipsadidae; genus Diadophis; species Diadophis punctatus. Next base: position 8,914,747 of record JALIGW010000016.1, on the reverse strand, counting down.
ATCTGTAATTTGCAATGGACGTACTAATTTTCACTGCAGTTGTTAAACAAAACACCCATGGTCATTAAAACAAGGCATTAGTCATTAAAACAAGGATGCAAGGAAAAAAGCCAATTTTCTTAGAATTAAAAATTATGCTGGGCAGTAATTTCTCTGGCTTGATTTTAAGCTTAAAAAAAATATGGTAACCAGTTTTTGAACATTCAAGGCGCCCATGGGTTCCATTTTATGAGAATCCCCATAATAGGATTCCAAAATTCCAAGCATACCTTAATGTATGTATATGTAGATAAATTTAAAATGTCACAATAAAGCAGTCATGCAACTATAAAACCATCCTCTCCTTCGAAACAAGAAGATAACCTAAATACCTGGAACATGATGGCTTACTGTCCACTAGCTCCTTTTCTTCCACTGCAGCTTCTGAGGTCTGTTCTTCTTTCTCTTTCGGCTCTTCCTCCTTCTTGCTGGTACCAGCCTTACTCGTTTCGGAATATTTTTCATTTGGAGTTCCTTTTCCAATTTCATCCTTAAGTTGCGCTTTGCGCCATCTTGGGGTCACACCTGCATCATCAACAGGTTTCCGGAAACCACAGCTTATAAAACGAGGAGTCAATAATTGGGATGAAGTTCTCGGCTGCCTGCCTCCTTCGTCACCATCAGTGCTGCTAGGTTTCAGAAATGCAGCTTTCACAGAGCTTGAGAAAGGTTTCTCATAATGATTTAATGGATGTGGATCTTTTCTGGTTGTATAAGTCCAGTTTGTTGCTGTAAAATCTTTATTACTTGGCCTTGATTTTTTGGTTTCTGTCCATTCACTTCCTCCGTAATTTTTCGGTTCCTCAGAACATACTTTATTATACTTCTCTTTAAGTTGTTCTTTATGCGAAAACCTTTCTAGGTTGCTTTTCTCCTGCATCTCTTTGCCATCCCTTGAAGTACGTTTGCTTTCTGAATATTTGCATTTTTGCCAGTCCCTTCTACCATATCCTTTTTGGACTGCAGCTGTCTCAGCTTCTCTTAACTTGGACTGAAATAGCTCCACTGACTACAAGACAGATGAAAAAGCGCATATTATTGTATAAAGAAAATACTATTAAGGTAAACACATGAAAGAAAAACCTGTGATGTTAACTTTGAAATGAACATCATTTGAAATCACTGAGTTTCACAAACCTGGTGATAACTTATGACATATTTCATTTTTACCTAAATGTTCCCTGCAAGAAACTCAAGAGTGATTTCAATCACTCTTTTTGTCAAATTACCGTATTTTTCGGAGTATAAGACGCACCTCCCCCCCTAAAAGAGGCTGAAAATTTGGGTGCTTCTTATACTCTGAATGTAGCTTTTTCTAAGCTTTTTTCTCCTAGCCCCAACGAGGCGCTAACGATCTTCCTGGCTCTTCCCGGCTTGCAGGTTTTTTTTCATTGCTACTTGCTCCGAAGAAGGTTTTTTCCAGCCCTAACCAGGGGATAAAATAATGTGCTGAAGCTGACCTGACTAACAATGCTAGCCAGACGAATACCTGGTAGGCAGATTTTTTTCCCTATTTTCCTCCCCAAAAACTAAGGTGCGTCTTATACTCCGGTGCATCTTATACTCTGAAAAATACGGTACCTAGTCCTTTGTAACTTTGTTCTAGTGAGCCTCATAGCTGAACATTGGTTTACTTATCAATCAATTTAAGAGCTGGCTCAACCATTGAAGAAAATGATTAATAAGTATCTTTTAAAAACCAAAGAGAAAAACCATAATAACAGCAACATTAAACACCATGTCATGGAAAATACCAGCAACTACCAAATTAAATATCTAATCTTTGATTGCAGGAATATGTCAAGAAATATTTGGAGACAGGCATATCTAACCTGACCCTGCCTCAGTAATTGGGAATAAAGCCAGATCTTCAAGGTATTTCAGAAGGCTAGGAAGGTAAGGCCCTGTGGGATCTCAGGGGGAAAGAATACAGGTAGTCCTCGAGTTACAACCACAACTGAGCCCAAAATTTGTGTTGCTGATTGAAACATTAGTTAAGTGAGTTCTGCCCCATTTTATGATCTTTCTTGCCACAGTTGTTAAGTGAATCACTGCAGTCGTTAAGTTAGTAACACGGTTGCTAAGTGAATCTGGCTTCCTCAATGACTTTGCTTATCAGGAAGTCGCAAAAGCTGATCACGTGCCGCAGGACATTGCAACTGTCATAAAAATGAACCAGTTGTTAAAGCAGGGGTCCCCAAACTTGGCAACTTTAAGTCACTAAATGAATTGTTGCAAGTTGAGGACCACCTGTATTAGGCATGAATAAAGTACATTTTTAAGTTCTTATCCTTTGTGATTTTGGCATTTGTGAGGCAGCACTCACAAATCCCAAATAATGAAGACCACTTTTATTAGTCTATGAGTTATTTAAGACATTAATTGATACATTACTGAGAAGCTGCATTTTTTTTCTCTCCTGCACAAATATTTTCACTATTATCATCCTCTCAGCACTTACCCCATATCTTTCAGCTACAATTTCATCCAAGTCTCGTTTTTCTCTCTCAGACTGCTCCTGCATTCTCTGGTAGGATTTCATTAGCCAGCTTAATCCACTATCTTCTACTGTTGTTGCTACAGAATAAGGATAGTAAATAACAGTATTTGCATTCTGAAATGTAATACAATTACTTTAATAACCTTAGTGCTAACTGCATATGGTGTGTTTCACAGTTGCAACATATGTTAGTCCAGTCAGAAATATTCTTAACAATGGTACATTTCTCCCATTTGTGTTCATGTTCTTACATGCATTTGAAAACCACAGCCCACCTAATAGTCTTTAAAAATTAATCCTCTCTTGAAGGTGACAAAGAGACAGTAGAAGTAATGGATTCTGTTAACTTCTCACTGATCACTCTTGTAGCATATTCAGTGGATAACCACAGGGGGAAAACTATTATTCTGTTTTTACTTGAATAACTACGAACATATAATGGGAATGCATGAGAAAAACAAAACTCAGGAAGGAAGGTACGAGGGTGAGTCAAAACGTAATGCCATTTTCTTTATTTCAGGTGAAGTTTTTGATAAAAATACCTGAAATTTTCCCAGTTATAAATGATTATATCATTTACGTTCTGAAATATTTTGTTTCTTACTTTTCAGGTTTTTAGACTCGCAAGGAAAATTCAAAATGGCTGCCCCCTTACGAGTTGCGTCAAAAACAAAGAGCAGTGATTGAATTCCTTGTTGCTGAGGGGGAAACCCCTGTGAACATTCACAGACGATTACAAAATGTGTTTGAGGACAGTACTTTAGATTATAGAGGGATTATAGAGGGTTTGAGAGGCAAACAGTATTCCGGTGACAAGGAAGTGAAAACTGCAGTGAAGAAGTGGCTCAAAGAACAGTCAACAGAATTTTACGAGGCAGGGATACATGCTCTCATTCGAAGGTGGAACATTGCTATTGAGAGAAACGGTGACTATGTTGAGAAGTAGTTATGTGATTCACAGAGGACCAGCTTCATTTTGATGTATGCTACATGTTCTTGTGTTGGTAATTATACCTGTCCCAAAGAAAATGGCATTACTTTTTGACTCACCCTCATAGTTGTAATAAAATAAAACTTAGGGTCCTTTCATGTTATAATGAATTTTTATTTAGAAGTACATCTAAACATATAAAGTTCAACTCTTGACACATTCAATTTCGGTATTTATTTCTTTCGGCATTTTGACATTTAAGTAACTTGAGCTGCAAACATTATGAAGTTAGGCTTTTTTTCCATCCTGCATCACTATTTGCCATTCAGCAAACATCTCTACCATTTAGCACACCACAGAGTTTGCATAATTTTATAAATAGTATTGCACACATGCGGGCATTCACACACACACACTCACACACCCTTGTGTTTGCTCTTTCCACAAGGAGACCAAATAGCCTACAGGAGAAAGCAGACACATGAAAAAGGGTTACATAAATAATATTCTGCCCCAAATAGCACCCTTGGTGTACTTTATTTAAAACAGGATTCACAAAGTTCAGCCCCTGAATATTTTAAAGCTGCAATTTGTATAATGGAATGAAACAGGCCAAATGAGATGACAACAATTCATCATGTCTGACTACAATCTGCTTTTTTTTAATTAGTTCATGATGGATTCTGAACATTCTGAAGGTCAAGCTCTTAAGATTACATGAAAAAGAAATGAGTTAAAATATTCTGCGGTTATGAGCTACAATTTTAATGAAGGTATCATTACCAACTAATATTAATTTTATTGTCTTCTAACATCAACATAGTAATGAAGGGGGGTGAGAGAGAGAGAGAGAGAGAGAGAGAGAAAGAGAGAGCGAGAGACAGAGACACAGAGACATTGTCAAAATTTATAGAACAATGTTACCTTTTACTGGTGTTGATACGTCTGTTGGTAAGCCTGTACCACCATCTTTCCAATATGGATTCAGCTCTCTTTCTGAAAGCAGCAACTATTTGGCAATTCAAAAACAAAAACAAAGTTACATAATTAATAGTTTCATGGATGTACTGTTTGTACCTCATCAAATTTACTTTACCTCTACAATCATTTGGAACAAATCCTAGAGCAAGGGTCCCCTACCTTTTGGACCTCAGGGACCACTACATTCATAATTTTAAATCCCGCGGACCACTAATACGAATCCAGCACGCCGCTTGCTGAAGCGCCTGGACTCCCAGTGACGGGATGGGGTCCTTCAGGCATTCTCTCCCCCTCTCTCTTTCTCTCTCTCCCCTCTTTCTCTACCCCCCTTTCTCTCTCTCTCTCTTGCCCCCTTTGTCTGTCCTCTCTCATTTCTCACATCTTTCTCCCTCATCTCTCTCCCTCTCTTTCTCTCTCTCTCATCTCTTTCTCTCTCATCTCTCCCTCCCTATCTCTTTCTCTTCCTCTTTCTTTCTCATCTTTCTTCCCCCTCTATGTCTCTCTCTCATCTCTTTCTCTCTCTGACATATCTCTTTCTCTCCCTTTTTCTCCTCTCTCTCCTCCCTCTTCCCCCTCTCTATCTCTTTCTCTCTCTCTCTCTCTGACATATCTCTCCCCCTCTCTCTCCCCCTTTCTCTCTCTCCCCTCTATCTCTCTCTCATCTCTCCCTCCCCCTCTTTCTTTCCCCTTTATCTTTCTCCCCCTCTCGTTTTCTATCATCCCTTTCTTTCTCTCTCCCCCTCTTTCTCTCTCCTCTTTCTCCTCCCTCTCTTTCTCTCTCATTTCTCTCCCCCTCTGTCTCTCTTTCATCTCTTTCTCTCTCTGACATCTCTTTCTTTCTTTCTTTCTCTCTCTCTCTCTCTCTCTCTCTCTCTCTCTCTCTCTCTCTCTCTCTCTCATATCTCTCTCCCCCCCTTCTCTCTTTCTCTCTCTCTGTCTCTCTCTCATTCTGATTCTCCGGCGCTCTCTGGGTCTCGTGGGTGCTCCTTCGGCCTTTGTTGTGCTGGATGCTTTGTTCCCGCTCTGGAATTTGGAGCAAATATTCATCCCCCGCCCTTCCCTTCTCAGGCCAGGCGAGGAGTGACTGGGGGGGGAAGGTGAGGGGCAGGCCAGCCACTGGTGGGTTCAGCGGACAGGAAGCCACACAGGGGGAAGAACGAGCCGCAGGTTGCCGACACCCGTTGCTTCAGCCCACCTGCGCCACACACAGACCCTTGCACCATTATCTCGTTTCGGCTGGCAAGGGCTGCACTGCAAAGTTGCAAGTTCCCTCTACGGCAGAGATTTCCAACCCCACCATGAACTGCCTGGCCGTTCCATATTCCAGAGCTCCAGTCACAGGACTGGCCATTAGTCATCCCGGAGCAGCTCTTCCACCCGGGTGCACCGCGGATCACCAAAATTTTCTTACAAACCACCAGTGGTCCGCGGACCACCGGTTGGTGACCTGTGTCCTAGAGGATCATATTCTATCTTTTCTGTATTTACTTAATGTGGTCACATTGTGATGATTAATTAATTTTAATTAATAGTCACCATGATAGAAAAAGAAGAAGTGGAGACCCTAGAAAGACTGCAGGGAAGAGCAACAAAGTTGATAAGGGGTCTGGAGGCTAAACCATATAAAGAACGATTGAGCTACAAGATATGTCTAGTTTAACAAAAAGAAGAAGGACTAGGGTGATATTATAATAGTCTTCCAGAACATGAGGAGCTGTCACAGAGAAGGAGTCAACCTATTCTCATGTGGGCAAGACAAGGAATAGTTGGAAGATTATCAAAGAGAGATCCAACCTAGAATTAAGGAGAAATTTCCTGATAGTAAGAACAATTAATCAGTGGAACAGAAGTTGTGGGTGCTCCATCACTGGAGGTTTTCAAGAAGACACTGGATGGACATTTGTCTGGAATGGCATAGGACAGTGATGGCGAATCTATGGCACGGGTGCCACAGGTGGCACGCGGAGCCATATCTGAAGGCACGTGAGCCGTTGCCCTATGTCAGCTCCAGCGTGCATGTGTGCGCTGGCCAGCTGATTTTCAGCCTTCTTTTCGGCTATTTTCGCTCTCCCCAGGCTTCAGGAAAGCCTGGGGATGGCAAAAAAACGGCCCAATGGGCCTACGGAAGTCCGGAGGCTTCAGTGAGGCCTGTGCGCATGCACAGGGTAAAGTGTGGGGGGTTGTGCGCATGTGCGGGGTGCAGTGTGTGGGTTGTGCGCATGCGTGGGGGGAGGCATTGCATTATGGGTGTGGGCACGCACATGCACGCTATCGTGCGCACACCCTTTTGGCACCCGAGCCAAAAAAGGTTCACCATCACTGGCATAGGATCTCCTGCTTGAGCAGGGGTTGCCCTCCAAGATTCCTTCCTATTGTTCTGTTATATGTTCTAACATGGTGCAGTGGTTAAGTCAGTGCTGCAAGCAAACTCTGCCCATAGCCTGGAGTTCGATCCTGATGGGATTCAAGGTTAACTCAGCCTTCCATCCTTCCGAGATCAATAAAATGAGGAGCCATATTGTTGGAGGCAATACGCAAATAATGCTGATAACGTAAACCACCCAGAGAGCGCTGTAAAATGCTACTGCTATTGCTAATTTTGTACTTTAACGAAGATTGAAAAAGTACCCCAAAATATCATCTTATTTCAGTTAATAAATAATAAATATATATGTTTGACTGCAAAAATAGGGGGGGATTAGTTTGACGACAATAGCATAAGTCGATTACTAACAAAAAAGCATTATTTGTTATATATGTGTAGCCATAAGGCATTCCACCCATCAATATAATGAATAATTAAAATACAGTTAAAAGTAAGAAACCACAATTCAATACTGGCCTCGTAGCCAGCAATAAAATAATTCAAGCTTTTTAGTTTAAAAGCAAACAGGAAACCAATTGTTACCTGCCAAAGTAATCTAATTAAAATTCAGCGAAGGCTGATGCATTTTGTTTGCAAATAAATTTATTTAAAGTTATTTTTATTTATATTAAAATCATTCTGTTTTTCTAATTCGTATACATCACGAAAAGTATGGCTTCATTTGCTCCTAGGATTTTATTTTCATTTTTTTGGCAAGAATCAACCAGACAAGCAGAATACTTATTAGGGCTGGATGGAATGCCCTATGGCTACACATATATTATAAATAAAGCATGAAAACCTGCTCTCAGGAGAATTGAATCCACAAATTAATATCTGATAACTGAAGAAATACACATTCTGGCTGTTGGCTACTCCCTTGCAATCTTTTAATCAATTAGTAACCAAACCTACCTGTTCATTTTCCTGGGCTTTCTGCTGCTTCAATATTTTTTCTTTCTGCTTTTCAGCCTTCAGTGATGCTAAAGACACTGTTTTCACAGACATAAAATCTAAGGTCATCCATTCATCCCTCTATGAAAAAAGAAACACATATTTTTTTCTTATTAAAAGAGATCCAAACTCAGCAACAGCTTACTTTTGAGATAAATGACAGGAAAGATGAAATTACAGGCTGTGGAATAAAGAAAGTCGATGGGTGTTTTGAAGACATTAAAAATAGAATAATTTCATTTAACAATTCATAAGCCTAGCCCATCCATCGTTTTTTTTAATTCCATACAATACATTTTAAGGAATGCATTTTAAGTAATGATGATTAAGTAATTAAGTAATGATGATGATTTAGATCATGCAAATGTATATGAAAATTGGGAATTTATTTGTCTGTTAAGAGTCTCGTATTTTGACAATTTTATGATTCAATCATAAAGAGCTATGTCACGTGACTGCATTGCTTAGTGATGGCTATCCTAGCAGTCCTGATTGCCGCTGTAACCCCAGGAAGTAACACAAAGAGGTAGGAGTCCAAGGTAAGGACTACACGATGCCACAAGCAAGGAAGTGTGTGTGGATGGATTCAGTTACAATGGCAATTCATGTAGCATTGGAAGACAGGATCAAGTTAGGAGGAGGAGAAATGTGTCTACATGGTCACTCTGATGGCCCACAATCAATCTTTACCTTCTAGGATCCAGGACTGCTGCGCGAGCTGTGGTGGGTGTACCAAGATACACCCACGTAACACCTATTCTCCGCCAGCTGCACTGGTTGCCTATCAGTCTCCGGTCGCAATTTAAGGTGTTGGTTTTGACCTTTAAAGCCCTACATGGCTCAGGGCCAGGTTACCTTCGGGACCGCATCCTGCCACATACCTCCCTACGACCAGTTAGGTCCCACAGAGTGGGCCTCCTCCGGGTCCCATCAGCCAAACAATGTCGGTTGGTGGGCCCATGGGGGAGAGCCTTCTCTGTGGGAGCCCCATCCCTCTGGAACCAACTCCCACCAGAGATCCGGACTATCCCCACCCTACTGGCCTTCCGCAAAGCAGTAAAAACATGGCTCTTCCGGCAGGCGGGGTGACGAGAAGATTCCCCCATGTATGAATGGTTTTTTGGTTTTTAATGCAATGTAATGTTTTTTAAATGTTATTTTATTGTACCGTTCTTATCTCTGTTGTACGCCGTCCTGAGTCCTACGGGATTGGGCGGCTTATAAGAACTTTTAATTAAATTAATTAAATTAAATTAGTCAGAACTAGAAAAACTAGAAAAATCAAGGATGGAATTTCCTGATGTTTCCTGTAACACTTTTTTTCCCCTCCTGAATATGCCAATGTCCAGAATACCATGAACCATTTTCTGGTTTTATAAAATTCGAATTTAGTGGTTGATAGAAATCTATCAATTATCCTTAAAAAAACATTAGGATCTGCATTCTAGGCTTTTTTTAAAAAAAAAAAACCTCTGAAACTTTCTGTCCCTGGACTGATAATTTTCGTCTGCAATCATGTTGAACTTTCAACTACAACATCTGTGTATGGGGGGGTTTCATAGAAATTATTGCCTGTCTTTTATTGCTTTGTTTATTTTAATCAATTTATATGATCATCACTTGATCGCAATGGCAACTCTGGGAAGCTTAACATAAACTACAACTGCAATCAATAGTAATACATATAAATAGTGACAACCAAGGACGGCACAAATTGTTTGCAGAGGATGCATCAGTCTCACAGATCAAATTAACCTCTCAATCTCTGTCCCCAGGGAAAGAGCCACATTTTTAAAGCTTTCCAAAATCTCAGAAGGGATGGAGCCAACTGAATCTCTCGAGGCATGATCACACAAAAGCTGGAGGATAAATCTTAAAATAGGATTAGCATTGTTTTTAAAAAAATCTTCCTAATCCAAGGAAAAACAAGAAACCCTAGCCCTGCAACCAGTTTGACATTTCCCTACTGATTGTCGACTTCTTTCCTCAAATGTTAAGCACAATTCCCATCTACAAAAAGGATGCTTACCTGAATTGATGTCGGGTTTTCCACTGTTTCTTCTTCCGATTGTTCTTTCTTTGCCTTCCAAGCCTGCTCAGTGCTAGAAGACTGTGCAACAGGCGCTTCCACCCATTCTTCTGAAGAACCCTAAGAACACATTTTCAAATAATCATATGTGTTTCAGAGGATTGCAGAGGCCTTTAAGGCTCAATGAAACAATGTAAAAGTCATTTAAAAACCCATTTCCTTTTCTATACGAATGAGAGAGTTATCTTAGCTATCCAGAAAGAGAGAATAAAGGGACTATTATAACATTATAATAACCTTATTGGCTATTGCAGCTCTTTAAATGTATTTATAAGAGTTGGGCAATCAGATAAAAAGTAACTAAGTACAGCTGATATTTATTACTTTTCCCCACTGAAAATAGGCCATCAATTTGCTCAGTGGGGTACTATTATTAATAATACAGCGCTACATAAAAAGACAGGTTTTTAACTCTCAAAAGACTTTTCAAAGGAATTACTTTTGCAGTCTTCCTGTTATAAATGACCACTTTAAATGCTAAAATAAAGCCAACACATTTTCACAGCTGGAAGTCATGCAATCGGCAGAACTTGTGGGAATGATGAGAAGAAGCAACAATATAGCCTATGCATAATAACACAATTAGAAGAAAAACCCAAACAAAGTGCAGACAACAGTATTGTTAACCGCACTTGCTTCAAGTGAAATAATCGACCTTGATCATAAGCAGATCTAGTTTAAGAAAAAGCATGCAGCCACCAAATATAAAACACTGCTTTGTATCAAACCAGCTAATCCAACTGCGCATCAGGGACTTGAAATCCAATTCTATCTGGCGGTTGCTACATTATAAAAGACTGAGGGATTTTCTACCATTGGAGAATCTTAAGCTAAATTTGTAAAATTGTGCAGAGCATATCCAGTAATAATGTAGAATAGAGTCCAAATAACATTGCTGCCAAGTATTGCAATGAATTGCATCAATAGAAGCAATAACGAGACAAACAAGTTCATATTTAACCTTTCAAGCAGGCCGATATTCTGTGTGCTGTGTCTAATGATGCATTATTACCCATACTGAATGCATGTAGCACTATGAGAAAAAACCCAGGAGCTGAAATCTGGCTCTTTCTATAATGTGCTTTCTATTTCTTCCATATTACATCAGATGTATGGTATTTTTCGGAGTACAAGACGCACCTTAGTTTTTGGGGAGGAAAATAAGAAAAAAAAATACCTTTTCAAAGCTCTGTTTGAAAGGTTGTTTTCAGGCTTGCAAAGCTCGGTTTGAGAGGTAGGTTGTTTTAGCCGTGCAAAGGTCCGTTTTAAAGGCTGCTTTTTCAGCCTTGCAAAGCTTGGTTTGAGAGGTTGTTTTAGCCTTTCAAAGCTCCATTTCAGAGGCTGGGTGGGGCTACATTCGGTGTATAAGACGCATCCAGATTTTCACCCTCTTTTAGGGGGGGAAAAGGTGCGTCTTATACTCCGAAAAATACGGTATGCTTCAAAATGAATGTTCATTTCACTATCTGTTCAGCCCACTTTCTTAATATAGGTGGAATTTTCTTCCTCCGACCTAATGGTCTATTTGCATGCTTATCATTATTATTTTTTTTAAATAGACTGATATTATATTAAATTAAATTAAATTCCAGGATATTGATCAAACTAAGGCCTAAGTATAATCACTAATATAGGCAAACAATAGCTTTCTCTCAGCTGGCGACTTGGATTTTAAAACTTACAGAGCTAGCATCAGATGAATCATCTGGTTTTTCTCTTGTAGTCTTTTTCTTCTTCTTTTCCTTTTTTTGTTTTTTTGAATGCTTCTTCTTTGTAACAGCATGTTCCTACAAAAAGCAACATTTGTATCAGTCTGACAAGCCACATAACAAGAATTAGGAAATTACACGGTATTTTATCATTTTTAAATTAACACCCTGCTAAAAACGTCCCAGGATACTTTGCTTAATGGTTTATTTTATTATATATCACACCCAAAGCTTCTTGATAGAAAGATACTTAGCATGCGTTAGAAACATACATACAGATGTATTCTACAATAACAAAGTTGATTTTACAAAGCTACAATTATTATTATTGCCAACCCAGTGAAATTTTACTTGGCTAAGCAACATGTCCCTTCTTCATTTGACATCACCACTGTTGATTCAATGAACTGACCAATGACCAAAAAGATACCACAAGGTCAAATTACTGTAAGTATCTTTTCTGTATGTAAAACTAAGTGATAATCTGATTTGACTGGGTATTGATTTACCCCATATTTTATACTCCATTACGGTGTAATACCCTCCCAATACCAGGAGCCAGAAAGTACATAGGCTGATTCATCTGGACCAACTGTACTTTCCAAATACTCTATATGGGTAACCACAAGTAGAGCTGAAAGTCTGTAGAGATTCTCAGTCATCCAAGTCATGGTTGTCCCAAAGGTGCTTTTTCAGGAGGCAACTTGTTTTTTCTTGTTTTTTCTTTTGAAGATGTTTCGCTTCTCATCCAAGAAGCTTCTTCAGCTCTGACAGGATAGTGGGGAATGGAAGGATTTATATTCCTTGTAGACAGCTGGTAATTTGTAAACCTCCAAATGCTTCAATGACCCTCTAAAACAGTGGTTCCCAACCTTCCTAATGCTGCGACCCACGCCCCGCCCCCACGCCTCCACAGTGACCCACCCCGCCGCCGCCATTTGGGTTATTTTACCCTCTGCGCATGCGCAAAGCACTGATCTTTCAATTTCACTGATCTTTCAATTTCTCACTCCTAAGTGACTGTGAGTTCCAGTTTCGGGATGTTGCCAGTGATTCTTCTTCCTTTATGTCTCTACAGAAATTTGATAACTTCTAAAAAGGATTTTAAAATATTTTTAATTTAATTAACAGTTTAGAGCCGGAGGGTCTGACTATTGCAGATTAATACCTTTGTTAACTCATTAGGTAAATATTCTCTGCAGTATCCCCAGCTTATTGTTTCAACTGGATTGTGTTGATCCTTTAGTGCTAATATTTGTTTATTAGGTTCAAAGCTAATCTTATTTGGATTATTTGTAATTATTGGTGGCAAGAGATATTTTGTACAATGCCTTGATAACAACATGTAATAATTACATTGTTATTATCTATGCCAGTGATGGCGAACCTTTTTTTTCCTCGTGTGCCGAAATAGTGCACACACACGCTATCGCACCTGTGCGCGTGCCCACACCCATAATCAATGCTCCCCCACGCACCCCTGCTCCCCCATTTCCTGACTTCCGGTGGATCCGGTAGGCCCATTTTTTGCCCTCCCCAGGCTCCAGAGGCTTTCTTGGAGCTTGGGGAGGGCAAAAACGCCCTCCCCTGCCACCCTGGAGGCCCTCTGGAGGCCAAAAACGCCCTCCCAGAGCCTCCATGTGAGCCAAAAATCAGCTGGCAGGCGCCCACATGCACGCTGGACCTGAGCTAGGGCAACAGCTCGCGTGCCAGCAGATATGGCTCCGCATGCCACCTGTGGCACCCGTGCCATAGGATCTATGCTGAACATCAGTTCAACATTTCACAATTATTTCTTCCATTTGCTTTTGTGTTCCAGAATTTGTTTTTAAATTCATTCAAATTTCTTTCCAAAAACGATTTATTTTTTGCTAACCCAGCAGAACATTGGTTTCCTGGGACTTTGATTGAATTTTGGCTTGTACTGCCTATTATTACATTTTGAAGCACTTGCCTCATTTTGCTTTTTCTATAAATTCATTAAGTTAAAACCTGAAATTTTAGTGAGCATTTATTTAAACTACTTAAGAGTCCTCCTCGATTCTTAAATTTACCTCAGAGGATTTCCCCTCCCCCAATGATTACAGAAAGATGATGAATGAAAACCATTTCAGTGATGATACTAACAATGCAGTCATTTCCGCATCATGTAATATTTCATCTGTTTTTAATTGAATTAAGCAATACTTTGATATTATTTTTAAATGACTGTTACTTGTTCAGCATAACTAGAATAGAAACAAGTGGGCAAATCTTTTGCTTATTCACAAATTAAAAATGATTGCAACGGCAATATCAGCAGTGCCTTTTAAAACTTGGCTGGCCCACAGTCATTAATATATTGCCCATTGAAAATATTTATTAGTCGACATCACAAGGCTTACCTTTTTCATTTCTTCTAAACGCTCGTTCACATCATTCAGCATCCAAGTATCTTCCCCTCGCAATCGCTTCAGTTCCTTGCGTCTTTCATCTTTTTCATAATTAGCTTTTGCCTGAAGTGGAGAAAGGGACATGGATAATGCAGCAAATTGCAAATATGTGTATAAAGCAATGCTTAGCTCTTCAGTGAAATACTCCATTTGGAATAAATCAGTGATGCTCCATTATTATCTCAAAGATACTTGATTATGCCAAATCAATGAAGCATAAGACTAGCCGGAGAGTTTTAAAAGAAAAAGAATTATAGTGAGCTTAATTTTGCTACTAAAAGCTGTTATAAGATCTGGAAAGTATAATACGCCTATAAATGCTGAAGGAAAATCAAATTGAATTTCCAAACCTACACTAAATCATCCCATTTATCAAAGAATATGTTTATTGAAATCTAAATTTTCACAAGCTAAGACTTACTCAAAAATTGTATAATACTTAAAAGATTCTCTCTCTCTCTCTCTCTCTCTCTCTCACACACACACACACACACACACACACACACACACACACACACACACACACAATTGTGGGATTGCGTTGCTTGGAATCCTAGACTGGCATATTCTTTTTTTTCTTTTTACTGTATATTTATTTATCTAATCATATGCATGCCTCCTAAACTATTTGCTATTGTTATTGCTTCCCATAGCCATTGGAAACAATCAACCAATGGAACAGCTTGCCTTCGGAAGTTGTGGGAGCTTCATCACTGGAGGCTTTCAAGAAGAGATTGGACTGCCATTTGTCAGAAATGGTGTAGGGTCTCTTGCTTGGGCAGGGCATTGGACTAGATGACCTACAAGGTCCCTTCTAACTCTGTTAATCTATCTAATGACAACATTATTATTACCCTGTTCTAATTGCTTTAGCCTCCCTAAACTATTTATACTTAGGGTTATCTATGCCAACTAGATATGGCTTACCTAGTTTAAAATATGCTGTTAGCATTTTTATTTTAGAATTTTCCCAAATGGGTCTGTTTTAATTTAAAACATTTTAATTTAAAACATTTTAATTGCTTTTGCACAATGCAAAGCACATGAAATAATATGTGTACATATGGGCTTTGAGAAGAACCCAGTTTTGTACATATCGTATCAAGGTTTAGGGTGAGAATAAATGCTACCCATATATACCGTATTTTTCGGAGTATAGGACGCACCGGAGTATAAGACGCACCTAGATTTTAGAGGAGGAAAACAAGGAAAAAAGTATTCTGAACCAAATGGTGTAGTAATATATTATTTAATAAAATACCAGTGTAGCAGAATACTTTTTACAACCATGTACACTTTTTACAACCATGTACACTTTTACAAACTTCAAACTTGACAGCTTTAAGACTTGTGGACTTCAACTTCCAGAATTCCTCCTCCAGTCATGCTAGCTCAGGAATGGGAGTTGAAGTCCACAAGTCTTAAAGCTGTCAAGTTTGAAGTTTGTAAAAAGTGTACATAGTTGTAAAAAGTCTTGCCAAGCTTGAAGACCCTTGCACCCCTAACCCCCTAACCCAGGGGTCTTCAAACTTGACAGCTTTAAGACTTGTGGACTTCAACTCCAATTCCTGAGGTAGCATGACTGGAGGAAGAATTCTGGGAGTTGAAGTCCACAAGTTTGAAGACCCTTGCACCCCCTTGGCAAGTTTAAGCCTTGTGGACTTCAACTCCCAGAATTCCTCCTCCAGTCATACTAGCTCAGGAATGGGAGTTGAAGTCCACAAGGCTTAAACTTGCCAAGGGGGTGCAAGGGTCTTCAAACTTGTGGACTTCAACTCCCAGAATTCCCTGGGTAAGGTACTTTGAGGGGAGTGAATTTCATCTCCCAGAATTCCAGCATGATTTTAAGAGGGGATGAAACCCATCCCCTCTTAAAAGCATAGCTGGCTGGGGAATTCCCTGGAAGCAAGAAGTCCACTTGTCTTAAAGCTGCCACTGTTGAGAAGCACTGCCCTAAATATTTCACAACGTAAGATTTATTGACTTCTGCATGATCTTAGGGCTCAGGAAAAAACCAACAGTCTCACAATTGGAGGGGGGAAAACGGAGATGCAAAGCATTATAAACTTGGATTTTGGTCCCTGAATCCATTTCTAGGCAGTGTTTTACTTTTGGGTTTAGCTTCACATTTTTCCCAAGCTGGGAAAAGAAGGGGTGTGCAAATTTTCAGGGAGAGGAAAAAAAATACACAGACACATACCTTTGGACCAGGAGAAAGATGGTTCAGTATTAACCATTGCATTTAGACCAGTTTAGCCGAGCATGAGCGTCCCCCTCTCTTGCCCCCGTTAGCAATTTCCTTCTGAAACGATCACTGATCGTTTCAGTGAAACGAAAACACTGCAAGCCCCTTTCCCAGGCAGAGCGTGGGGGAAAGCACGTGGAGGAAGGCTTCAGGCGGTGGTGGGGGTTTTCGGCAGTAGCTCCGGTGGCGGCTGGCTTTGGATACCGGCGGGAACGCCGGCTGGGACAGCGGTGGGGGTGCGGACAGCGGCGGCTGGGACAGCGGCTGGGACAGCGGTGGGGGTGCGGACAGCGGCGGCTGGGACAGCGGCTGGGACAGCGGTGGGGGCGGGGACAGCGGTGGCTGGGACAGCGGCTGGGACAGCGGTGGGGGCGGGGACAGCGGTCCCCACCCCCACCGCTGTCCCAGACGCTGTCCCAGACGACGACGCTGTCCGCACCCCCACCGCTGTCCCAGCCGGCGTTCCCGCCGGTATCCAAAGCGAGCCGCCACCAGCGCTACTGCCCAAAACCCCCACCACCGACTGCGTCGGTGTCGGATCCTGCAGTGGGGGTGGGGGCTGCAACGGGGGCGGCTGCGGCAGCCCTGTGCCGGTGGAGGCGGCGTCCATGCGGTCTGGCGGCTGTGGCGTCAACGTCCCTGTGCTCCAGCGGCGGTGGCAGCCCTGGGCAGCGGCGGCGGCCATGCGCTCCGGCAGCGGTGGTGGCAGTGTCCCTGCGCTCCGGGGGCGGCGTTGGCTGTGGCAGCAGCGTCCCTGCAGTCCGCCGCCGCTGCCGGCGACTAAGGCAGGGTCGCATCAACTCCCTTCCCCCCCAAAAATGCACCATTCGGTGTATAAGACGCACCCAGTTTTTGACCCTCTTTTGGGGGGTAAAAAGGTGCGTCTTATACTCCGAAAAATACGGTAGTTGCTCAAACATACAGTTCTGTGCTACTATCTTCTCTCCCCTCCCAAAAAGATAATCAGTAATTTTAAAAGAGTATAGAGCCAGTTTAGTGTAATATAGATTAATATCTACTTTCCAGTAAAAGATAATCAGTAATAAAAAAGTATAGAGCCAGTTTAGTGTAATATAGATTAATATCTACTTTCCAGTAACTTGGAAGTATCTTTAAATCACAGAAAAGTTCTACTGTTCCAGGCACACGAGGAATGTTTAATGAGATGCTCAAATGTAAATACGCTCACATAGCTGTAGGAACATTCAGAAGGTAGGTATCCTGCTTCTTAAAATCTCATGCCCACACATCAAGGAGCCATATTTCACTGAGTCAACCAATGTAAGCTCTTGAATTATCATTTCCAAAACTGCAACTTCAGCATTCATAACAGAAGGCACCGTGTCCACCTCTTACTTTTTAAAAAAGCCACCTTGTATTAGTTCTTCTATTATAATTAGCCATAGTTCACATTTACTAGTTAGGAAGCTATATATTGGCAGATATCAGATCATACAGTTGACAGCTTGACAGAGTTATGTATTTGGATTTGGGGAATCAGGGGATACTGTCCATTTCCAAATGCTTCTTGTGTAGAAGGATCCATTTCAGGGGCGGGTTCCTAATTTTTTTACTACCACTCTGTGGGCGTGGCTTATTTTGTGGGTGTGGCTTGCCAGCCATGTGACCGGGTGGGTGTGGCTTCTTGGACTGCTGAAGGGAGGGGAACTGAGATAGGTCCTGCCGGCCATTCCCCCTCCCCTCAGCAGCTCAAGAAGCCTCAAACGTGCAAAAATGCCTAGGATCATCACCGCGCATTCGTGGCTTCTCGGACTGCTGAAGGGAGGGGAATGGAGATAGCTCCTGCCGCTCGTTCTTTCAGCGTCTCATGTGCTCCCTCAGCCATTCTCCCCTGCTTGGACTCACTGTGGGGTAGGAAGGCAGCGCATGTGCAGTGCCGGAAGCTCAACTTCTGGGCATGCGCAAAAGAAAAAAAAAATTAAAAATTTTTTTTAAAAAAAATGGCAGCACCCAGGCACTGGCAACCAACCGCACCGGTACTGTGACGTCACCAGCGGGCCGCTACCGGTGCTATAGAGTGGACCGCACCGGTAGGAACCCACCACTGATCCATTTGTGCTGTTCACTCAAATCAAATCTCTGGGTGTAAGGGTCTATGGAGATTCTCGGTCACACAGGTCATGGTTGTCCCAAAGATGCTTTTTCAAGAGGCAACTGGGCTTTCTGGTTTTTCTTTGAAGACGTTTTGCTTCTCATCCAAGAAGCTTCTTCAGTTCTGACTGGATGGTGGGGAATGGAAGGATTTAATACTCCTTGCAGACTGTCTTCAAACAAAAACCAGAAAGTCCAGTTGCCTTTTGAAAAAAGCAACTTTGGGACAACCATGACCTGGATGACTGAGAATCTCCATAGACATTTAGTGATACACTTTAAATGGAGCCTTCTTGAATAGTGATTTAAATTGACATCTTATAATTAAATCCAAGTAAGTCGTGAAGCTACATTTCTAAATACATTACTTATGAAAATGACCAAAAAATATATAAAGATATTAAAACAGGGGTGTCAAACTCAAAGCCCATGGGCCGGATCCGGCCCACGGGGTGCTTAGATCTGGCCCACAGGGCCACCCTGGAAACAGTGAAGGACTGGCCCATGGTGCCTCTGCCAGCGAAAACAGAGCTCGGGAGGGCTGCACTGGGCTCTCCTGAGCTCTGTTTTTGCTGGCAGAGGGTTGCAGGAGGCCATCCCAACTGAAAACGGAGCTCGGGAGCCTGTTTTCTATGGCAGAGCACTCAGGCCACCACAGGCGCCCTCGACACGAGTGACAGTGAGCTGGCCACACCCACTCCACCCCACCAAGGTCAAACACAACCCTGATGCGGCCCTCAGTGAAATAGAGTTTGACATCCCTGTATTAAAACAAACACAAAAAGACATAGTAAAATAACAATTTTCCTTTTCTACAGACAATAAAGTTTTAATATCTCTTCAAAGTAAAACTTGTTTCTAACCACATTTACCAAACTACTGTAATCAAATACGATAGAATCAATTCAACTGTGAATCACAAGTTTCAGGAGCATGCCAATATAATTGATTGATGGGAACTTCCATGGCGGAGACTTTTAAAGGACACTAGGTTCACAAGCCTCACTTTCTGATCACTTTCAGAAATTGCTCATTAATTACTTCTAAGCTAATGAGAAAATGCTGAGTGAATCTGCCTTCAATCTTGAACAAAAGAAAGATTTAATCATAAACTTAAGAGGTTAAAGAATTTGAAGTAAACAGCAAAAAGGCTAAATAAGATTTTGATCTTAGAAATAAACCAACTAAGGGTTCAGATAAAATTGGAATATTGATTTTTTTGTATATTTTTGGAATTAATTATAAAGAACAAACAACTTCTTGTGGAAAATATATTGATTTGGTTTTACAAGACAAAAGGAAGATAGGCAATTTCATGATTTCAAAAAGTAGACACAAGAGGGGATTAATGTTTTTACATCAGAATATAGTAGTCACAGTATCAACAATGTCAGTAATGATGTCTATGTCCAAAAGATGTTACTGAAGAAATAACATATGTAGAACACATTTTATTGGACAAGCATTGAGAGCAAATGGTATTGAATGTGGGTTTACAACTGACAAGCCAAGAGAATGACTTACAAAAGGAAGTTTCACTTGATCTATGAAATAAAGTAGTTAAGGTTTTAAATTTTAAAAGGAAAATACAAATGACAAACCAAGAGAGTGACCTGAATCATTTTTCCTATTGGATTTTCCTATTGGACTGTTAAAGCCTTGGAGAATTCTGGCAATGGGATAAAGAAGAAACGAAGAGAAATCAAACCCTATGACAACATGTGTATGAACTTAGAAATAAAAGAAATATGAAGTTGGTTTATTTGATCAAAGGTAAAACAAGGTATGTTAATTCTGGCAACCCCTTTGAACCTTCTGACCCCCAACTGAAAATATGTTTTATGGATTTGTTTATGGATAACAGATGGGATATGGGATGATGAAATAAACATTTGTAATCTTATAAGGGGTGAAGAGTTTACACTAAATCTGTTTATAGGTGATAAATTTGGAAGTCACTTTATACATTTCTTTTTTCTTTATTACATTCTTACTTTTTCTTCTCTTTTTGTTACACTTTTTATTCCTTTCTATTCTCTTTCTTGCCTTAAACCACTAAGTTTAGTTTGTATCAGATTTTACCATTATAATCAAAATCCTTAATAAAAAATTACATATCTAGCAATAAACGGCATAACTTTCTATAAAATAAATATAAAAATCTAAATGAAATAAATATTAGTTGTATCGTAGAAGGGATGACAGCTTCACAGATGCACCTCTGACATCCCCTCAGGCGCGACTATTCTTTTTTAAAAAAAATCCCAAAATTTGCAGTTCTCCTCAATTAGTTTCTATTTTGATGACTGTCACAAATCAGTAAGCAAAACACAAATAAGTCTTGTCAACTCTTCTTTTCACGTACAGTGATCCCTCGCTATATCGCGGTTCACCTTTCACGATCTCGCTGCTTCACGGATTTGCATCGTGCATTGTGTTCTGCATTCTGATTGGCTGATTGGTAAAACAGCTTGCCAAGAGTCTGGCAGCGGCAGGCGAGTAAAGCGGTCCGATGAGCTCTGCGCGTGCGCAGGACTGCCGCTCATCAGCTGTAGGGCGGGCCGCGCTGTCAGCTTTCCCTGAGGGAAAATGGCCGTTCGCACCAAATCGACGAGGGAACGGCCTACAAGCTCGCTCAGGAGATCAGTGCCAAGCAGCCACAGCAGACGTCAAGAGAGGGAGAGGTTGGAGGATTTTTCAGGCTTTTTTTGGGCACCGAAAACGCATAAGCCGGGTAGGAGGGGTTAAAAAAAATAAAGGTTACTACTTCACGGATTTCGCCTATCACGGGTTCTTTTTGGAACGTAACCCCCGCGAAAAACGAGGGATCACTATATTTCAATACTTCTCTTCATAAGGATAGAGATCCTATTCTAAATACTGTAGATTTTTCCATAAAAAAGCAATGAGGGAATTCATAAGTAAAGTAACAAGGCACCCATTTAGTAATGTCCTTCAATGTTTGGCCCAATATACTCTTTCATTTATTAGATATGATGGTTTCAACTTAAAAATTTAAACAGTTATTGTTTTTTATCCTACCATAATAACCAAGCAAATAGAGCTATATGTTATGTGATTGTAGGACTTTTGCTAAAGATAGGCATCCTTAACTCGAATTGTGATATTCTGATAATACATGTCTCTATACATTATTCATAGAGTTTTCATTCCTGCCTCGCAACAGAAAATAATGACACTCCAGATAATAAGATCTTGAAAAAGCTAATATCTGACAGGCATAAAAGCCTGTCTGCCATTTTGCATAAAGTAAATCCCCCTCCCCCCCAAAAAAAAAGCTACCACCACCACCCAAGTTCACAAACATTTTATTTCAGATACCATGATCTGCTCTCTTTTTTTAGTCACAACAGATATGTAAAATTAAGGGTAATAGAATTACGGATAAACACCGCTACTTATGTTTAATTTCATTAGCTCCTATTGGTAGAATGACAAAAATCGGACATCACAAAATAAACACAAACTGATAATATACAATTAATATTTTACTTGCATGCTTCAATGCAACCCAAATCATCTGATAAGGCTGTGATCCAAAACAGATTTAGGAATGAGCCATTTAACCCATTTGAAGCTACATACTGAAATATCTAACGCTGGAAGAATTATGGAATTTACAGCAGTGAATAAACTTTCCTTATCTTTTTCAACACAAGCTAGGCTTAAAATTAACAAATAGGGCAAATGAATACATCCTATTACAATAACTACAACCATAAACATATTACATATAATAGGATTATGTTTTCTTAATAGCCTTGTTTTCATTTAATGCTATCTTGTGCAAATGAAGTTTTGTGCTCATTAATTTTTGAATACATATCCGAATTTAATAACAAGATACACAAACACCCAGATCACAGAACCACCTTGAGTAGGAAGTGAATTATTTTAGAGTTGTTTGCTCTTAATCCATGTAATTTATTAACTGTAAAAAAGCTAATAAACCATGAAGAACATATTTTATTATTGTTTACATGTACATACAATATTATAGTTTACATGTACATCTACTTAATAGTAACTTTAAAATATTAGCTAAAATTGGCATGGTCCTGTTCATACAAGACTTGCTTTATTAGCTAATGACAAATGGTAACAGTTCATGAAACAATAGCATCTATGCAATTCTGAGCCACTCAGTTTATCCACCCAACATTATTCTTTCACCAGGATTTGGTTCATGTTTCCAAAGAAAAGCAACTTCAACATTTCATTGGCTATATGGAAACAACCAGACAAGAGTAAAACCTTTTCATTTACCTTTCCTGAATAACCTTCAAGAATAAATTTATCAGGCAATGCCAGCAATTATCTTGAGGTTACATCTGGACTGATTTAGGGTTAATTTGAAGTGACTTAAATCATTTCTGGTTCATGTTAGATAATTGCTTCTTGATTCCAAAGTATAGTAAATATATATATATATATCAATTGATTGGAACACAAGTAATAAAGACTTACTCAACAACATACAAATCCACTATAAGACAAAGATCAGTTTTATCCAAATGTGTGTCCCTCTTCCCTCCTCCAACATTTGGAGGGAACATTATTCCCTATCATGGCATCAACAGCTAGCTAAGACATCTGGAAGTTTGAAGAATAGCAGATTGAAAATTGGTATCTGAAGGATAACAGACTGGAGAAAACTGGCATTTTAGAAGTACATTTATTTATTATTTATTTATTTATTTATTTTATTTATTTATTTATTTATTTATTTATTTATTTGTGAGATTTATATACCGCCTCACAGTGCAAGCACTCTCTAAGCGGTTTACACCATTAAGCAATGTATATTTACATTGCCCCCAACAATCTGGGTCCTCAGTTTACCTACCTCGGAAGGATGGAAGGCTGAGTCAACCCTGAGCCGGTGAGATTTGAACCACTGACCTGGGGATCACAGTCAGCTAAAGTGGCGTGCAGTACCTGCCTCTAACCGCTGCGCCACCTCGGCTCTTATAAAAATTATTGACTGCCCATCTTACCATAGAGTAACCTATCTACTGTGTTATCTTTTATAAACTTTCCTCGGGGTCTATCCAACTCAGATTAAAAAAAATATAAACCTTTGATGTTTTTTCTTAATTTACTCTCATTTAAACAACTGTTAGGAAGCACCAATCACATTTCTAGCCATAGCACATCATTATATGGTTCTTTCTAATGAACCATCTATATCAAGAAGCCTTAGTAATTTTTTTTCCCAGTTAATTTATTGCCACTGCTGCATACCTCCAAAATCCCCCATTCTAGTTCTGGTGATAGAATCTTGGTCTTCTAAGACAGTGGTCCTCAACCCCCGGTCCGTGGACCGGCACCGGGCCGCGGCATGCCAGAAACCGGTCCGTGCAAACAGGTGAAGCCCCATCCAAGGAATGCAGGCAGCAGGCAAAACCACGCCCCCCCGGTCCATTGAAAAGCCTCCCTCAAGAGAACCCGGTCCCTGGTGCCAAAAAGATTGGGGGCTGCTGTTCTAAGATATATTAATAGCTCTGCCAACCCTATTAAGAATTATTTATTCATCCCTGTTATTCATTCCAGAGTATTGAAACAATATTTTTATACACCTAGCATTATCGTACAAACATAAGCAGAATCGTTTAGAAACACAAGAATGTATGCTTACAATTATATATTAGAATAGTCTTACAAGAAATGAAGAAGAGTTCACTGTAAATTAGCATCTATGGATATGAGTTAAGCCTCCATCAAATGAAGCTTGATTCTTGGGACTTTATGGACAAATTGTAACTTGTTTAGCAAGAATACAGAAATGCTTTCCATTATTTTCTCTGGGAGTGTTTTTTGATCTTCCTATTCTACCTTACAGCCCCGGATCTTCTGCAGGATTTCCCATTCAAGTGATGACCAGGTTTAGTTTTTTGAGATTTGTCATGGTCACCCAAATACTGCCATTAAGCTGGGATGTGAGTTTACAAAATATTTAAAAAACTGCATCCTTCGATCATTATAATGTGATAGACTAAAATGGTAATTGGTTAAATCTAACTTACATATGTTCCCTGGCTTTGTCTTTAATTACTGTTCATATGATAACATAGACGGTTCAAACAACTGCTTAGAATACTTAGGCTGGAAGAAAGAATGCAGAAAAGAATCAGAGAAGGCAGAAAGGAGAAGCAATCACAGGCTGGGTATGATAGTTTCTCTGGGTAGGATGGGCAAAAGGAAGAAACACCATGGAGCCAATCATGGACTGCAACTACCTCTCAAATTCTACCAGCCAAAAATTGAGAAATCCCTTTTGCTTGCAGAAACTGTAAATAAATTAATTCCTTCCTTCATTTCTACTTCTATCCCAAATGCTAACACGTTTGAGGTACATGAATGGGATTTGCATATAGAAATAGAAAAACAACTGTCAAAACTCTTTGTCCCCTGAAATAACAATTAAATTGAACTGTCAAATTCCCTTCCAGCTTCTCCAACCACCTCTCTTTCTAATTCATCTTGTATATCCATAGATGACAAGGTAACTTGAAGCAGGACTGGGAGATGTTTTCTCAAGGTAGCGCAACTGAATGTATGAATAAGTAGTTGTTCTCACAACCCAGACAGTTCCGATATGGAGCCTAATCCTACTAAGTGCCCATTATTCCTATTAAATCATATTTCCATTTCTATAAAGATTCAATCTCATTTCACCTACTTACTGTATTCTGAATACCAGAGAAAAATGTAGGCTACAGACTTTATTAGCCATCATTTTTCTGATTTTCATTATTAGTTTAGAAGGCAGCATTACTGTAATACTCTTGCTTCCTTTCACAGCACATCAGCCTTTCCTGAGGTATTCAAAGTTTTTGCTTTATTTATAAATCTCTAATATTTCAGCCTTACAGTATTCTCATAACACATATGAAAATAGTTACTGGGGGTCCTGATGTAATAAAGCAGAATTCCAAGTTTTTCCCTGCAAAGTAACCATATTCCTATATAATAGATTAAGTTTCAGGTCTGCTAATCAACCTGAATTTAGCAACAATCTGGTCACGGTTGTTTAGTCACTTCTGATTCTTTGTGATCAGATAACGGTTTGCAGGGATTTTCAGTCCATAATTGCTTCAAATTCTTATAATCTCAAGCTCATATCAGAAATACTACTAAGATGTTTTGTCTTCCAACATCTTTTCTATTGTCTTTGATTTCCTCAAGGATCAGTGTGTTCTCCAAACAGTCTACCTTCCTCACTACATATCAACATTATTTAAAATTTAGCTTTATTAGTACTCCAGTGAACTGTCTGGTCTTCCCTCATACATTGAATTATTGATCCTTCAAGATACCATCAACAATTTTCTCCAGCACCACAGTTCATTGACATTATCACCTGCAAAGGGTAGGATTGCTAACTCTTTATCAGCAATCTTAGGATAGTGGAAGTTCTGTGCTATTGATTCACATAAAGAGAGATTCTTGTATGCATTAAAGAATGATACCACAGGCCTTCGCAGCTGTTAGTGCCTCCATGCTATGAAACACACTTTCCCCAGAGGCATACTTGGCTCCATTCTTGCTTATCACAAGATTCTAAAAAATAGATTTTTTTCATCATATTTTTGGCCTGAGTTCATTGCCTGTAATCTTACTTTGGTTTGGAATCTTTATTTTTATATATTTCGTTGTCCTTATTTCTGTTTTTTGTGAACTGCCAGAATCCTTTTGGATCGGAGTGGTCTACAATAAATAAAACCATTAGTTTCACATCCTCAAATATAAGGATAGGAGCCATGAAATGCCCCCAAAATGTTTCTAATTTGTAGAACTTTTCCCACACTATAGGTGGGAAACCAACACAGAAAAAACCATTTCTTTGCATAAATAGTAATATTTTGCCAAAAATGAAAGATTATACCCTAAATTAATTATTCTCAAGTTTCCATGAGTGCGTTCTTCTTTTTAGCTTTTAACAGATCCTCAAACTGATTATTAGGCTAAACAATATTTGTGGGATAATCCTAAAGTACAGTTTCTTACAAAATCCAGTTTTTTTTAAAAAAATTAACTTGACAGAGTTCTTGCACAACAAGGTTGTGAAGTTTAAAACATATGTTCTGGCTCCTCTAATTTTCAACCTTACCAAGAATCTTATAGCTTGTGAATAAATATGTTGCAGGAGATGACACCTGACTTGCAAATAACACATATCCACATGTATATCAGAAGGGACTTCTTTCCCCTGACTCTAAGACCTATCACCAAGGAGTAAAAAAAGAAATGATTTACTGATTGATAATATTTTACCCTACCTTTTGTTCAAGAACTCAAGGCCTTATAACTCTCTCCTTGGGATAAGGCATGTAATAACCACCTATGGCAGAGGGTGGACTTGTATCTTTGCTCTCTGTGGAAACTTCTCAGCCCATACTACTGTTTTCTGTTTTCTCACATACAACTTAAAAGGAACTATGGAATAAAAAGACCAGGAGTAATAAAAAGGGAAACATGATACTATGATCATCAATAAAGGAAAATATTTGTAGCTCAGGGTTGAAATGACGGGTCCTTGGTGCTCCCTGAGCTTGTTTTCTTGCAGATGTTTCATTATCCAAACTAAGTAACATATCAGTACGCTGAATAACAGAACAACAGACTTGGAAGGATCTTGGGAGGTCTTCTAGTCCAACCTTTTGCTCAAGCAGGAGACCCTATAGCAAACAAGTGTCTGTCCTTAAAAGCCTTCAGTGATGGAGCACCCACAACTTCTGAAGGCAAGCCATTCCACTAGTTAATTGTTCTCACTGTTAGGAAATTTCTCCATAATTCTAGGTTGCTTCTCTCCTGGATTAGTTTTCATCCACTGTTTCTTGTCTTGCCTTCTGGTGTTTTGGAAAAAAAGGTTGGCCCCATCTTCTTTGTGGCAGCCCCTCAAATATTGGAACACTATCATGCCACCCCTACTCCTTTTCAGTAGACTAGACAAACCCAATTCTTGCAACCGTTCATGTTTTAACCTCCAGCCCTCTAATAATATTTGTTCCTCTTTTCTGCACTCCTTCCAGAGTCGCTACATATTTTTATAATATGGTGACCAAAACTGGATGCAGTATTGTAAGTGTGATAGTACCAAGGCTTTATAAAGCAATACTAGTACCTCGCTTGATCTTGATTCTGTCCCTCTGTTAAGGCAATTTAGGATTGTGTTGGCTTTCTTGGCTGCTGGTGTACACTACTGGCTCATATTTAAGTGATTGTTCACTAGGACTCCAGAATCCCTAGTTTGGGTAATGAAACGTCTGCAGAAAGCAAGAAAACAACCAAACTCAGAGAGAACCAAGGACCTCTCCCCATGATACCCCCACTCAGTAAGTTCATTAATACTTTGTCTACAATTTAAAAGAGACTTTGTACAAGACTATATTGTATACTTCTCTCATTTCCTAAGACATCACAACAATCCAGTGAAAGAATTTAGTTGTAAATAAAACTGTACAGGTATTCGCAGATGCGAAAATACTTCCTTATGAAGATGCCCGAGAATCAAACAACAGTGGATTTATACTTTGATCACTTTGCTTTGGGCACCATTCAGAGCGATTGGGTAGAAGAGGGGGGTCTACATTAATAAATAAAAGGACATTGCCGGGGGGGGGGGTTTCCTCTGCCCCTCCTACTCCAAAACTGCCAGTGAATGCAATATCATGGGAGCATCTCTCTAGGAGCAATACTAGAGATAGCTTCATTGGTCAAACTACATTTCCCATAATTTCCGGAAAACGTTCGAAACGAGATAAAGAAGCCCAGTTATTACATCGGGCGGCTAATCTGGCATAAGGCGCAGTCCTTCAAAAAGAAGGGTTTTATGGCGACGTTTCCAAGCCGAGGGGGTCTAGACGGGAGAGCTCGGTCATGTCCTAAAAGAGAGAGCAGGGAAGGCGAGTCCCAATTCTGGAGTTTGTTTTAAAGATCAAAAACGCGCGACTCCCCCAAGGAAGGAAGCAAATGGCCCCGGACGCGGAGCGAAAAGCCGAGCCGATGGGTCACCTGCTGCAGCAGCGCCTCGCGCTGGCGACGCCTCTCTTCCTTACGCGCCGCTAAGACCCGCTCGCTTTCAAATGCGGACGCCATGATTGTTTCGGGGGGTGGGGGGGAAAGGAGTGTCTGCCGTAAAGGAAACCGGCTAGTGCGCCTGCGCAACACGGAGTCGTCAAGAACTGGAACTCATCGTTTAAGAGGCTTCCATTTTTGCGCATGCGTAGTCGGAGTCTTCAGGGCCTGAAGTTGCTGCTTTTCTCCTTCTTGGCTGCTGCGGACAATAGAATTGTTGCTACAGTATTTTGAAGTATCTTCCTTCGGTTCATTTTTATTTGTGGTGGCTTGATGTATTGCAGGCGTCCGTAATGTATTGTAGGAAGTATGGAAGTAGTTATCATTGCCAACACTTTACCTGACTCAGTAGTTTCTTCCCCAAACCCCAAAAACTTCAACCTCAGATTATCTACCATCGACCTCACCCCATTCCTAAGAGGTCAGTAAGGGGCGTGCATAAGCGCACAATCGTGCCTACCGTTCCTGTCCTAATATACCCATATATTCATACCTCTTTTACTTTTATTCATGCTTGTACTATTACATATATATTCAATCATGTTTTACTGTTTATACTTTGCTTATAATCATATATGCTTGACAAACAAATACAAAAATACAAATATGAGACATGACTTAGTGGGCAGCCTTTTAAAGCAGAATAGAATAGGAGTAGGAGTAGAGTATAGAGAAAGAATGGATCTAGACTTGAACAATCTAGGCAGACTGATCAATATAATGCAGTTTTATAGTTATGTAGAATTATTTATGAATTGTTTTTATAATTCATCTTAAATGATAAATTCAAACAAACTTATTTCCTTTTATTTTTATTACTTCTAAATTCAAAAAACAGATTTTTGATATTAAGACATTAATATGTTAATATTACAGAGTACAGTAATACCATTGTCCTGATAAATGAATTAAAAATGATATATCAACCTCAAACACCAATTTGCTGCCTTTTTCATTCCACAGTTCCTCTGACTCTTTATCAATGAAGTTTAATAATTTCAAAGCAAACTTTTGATTCCCAAACCCATCATAGTAGCCATATTTGACAGATAAATAGGTAAATATAATTTATTACAGCTAAAGGCAAAATCTAATTAAGGCCAAAGGCATTGCCTCAAAATACTAATCAAGGAGAGAATCTAGAAATGAGAAATTTCCTGACAGAACAATTAATCAGTGGAACAGCTTGCCTTCAAATGTTGTGGATGCTCCATTACTGGAGGTTTTTAAGAAGAGAATGGACAACCATTTGTAGAAAGTGAGCACCCACCCCTCTCCTAGAAGAATGAAATGTTTTGAGAAATATTAAAAAGGCAGAATATTGTATTTCTCTGGATGAGAAATTGAGAAACATGTTCTTGGAGACAGAAAGCAGCCCCCACCTTTCTTGAACTCCTCAGCAGATGCCAGCACTTAAGATATAAAGAGCTTATTGAGATCTAGGTAGCTCTATTCTTAAGCAAATTCCCTGCAGCAAGGTCTGAACAAAGGTAGGGTTAGCCCTCAGCCACAATAGGAATTGCCCAACAAGCCCCTTCATTGCATCAGCAGACCAAGCTTCAACCAAGCTTGGCTCAGACAACCTACAGAGTCAGCTATGACCCCTACAACAGCCAATAGAATACATGTGCTTGCACAGGAACAGGAAGCTCAAGTGCAAAGCCCAAGAGAAAGTATAAATACCCCCCACTCTCAACTCAATGTGGTCAGCTGTACCAGGACCACAAACGTGGTCCTGTTCATCAATAAATGGACTCTCTTTCCAATCAGCCTCCAGCCTCCATTTTGTCTTCAGTGCCTTTCTCCTGGCTTGGAACTGGACCTGGATATTTCTTCCAACACATTTTTCTAAAATGGTATGGGGTCTCCTGCTTTCAGACTTAGATTAGACTAGAAGACCTTCAAGATCCCTTCCAACTCTGGTATTCTGTTACTCCCCTCCCCCCAGATTTAAACAGCTTTACTATAAAATGTTACAGGAAATCAGGATTCTATCCACCCAGCCATGTTCCCCCAGAATATTCCATTCTATTCCATTCCAACCTAACCTATCCCATCCCATCCTATCAATAAGATTTTTTTTAAGTTTTCCTGTTGGAAGCAGGAGTAACAGAGATATTGGATGGTTATTTTTACTAAACAATTGCCCTGCCTCATAAGAAAGGTACAGCCAAGACATTGGGTCATTTCCAATGTTAAAATAACATTAAAATACTGAAGATTTTGTATAGAGGAGGAGGAGGCATTACTTTGTCCTTTCCTCAGCTATCTGTTCAAATTTCCGGGACTGTCGTGCACATAGCTGAGTTTATGAGTTACTCCGTTTTTAAAGACTCATTTAAACCAAAACGTTCAATTTATCATTTTATAATTTTGAAGCTATTGGGGAAGAAGACAAGTGTCACAAGGAAATGTCAAGGAGGGTACCAAGCTGAAATGTTATGAAACATAGCTTTTCAAGGAGATACATACTCTTATAAACACTTATCTTTTCACAAGCAAGCAATAAAATCCTAAATAAGAGAAGGCGAATTTCCAAACCTCATCTCTCAACTGTATAAGCGGAGATGCTAAGGAAGATATATTTTACCCGTGTAGTCTGCAGAAGAAAATAAATGTGATGTGTCAGGGTCAATAATTCAAACCGATTACAGCATGATGTGTACACAAGTGCTGAATTTATTTCTGCATAGAGAATATTTTTACAATATTTGCCCATATCAGCCTTGCATTTTGGAAATCATTTACAGTTCCTTGGGATTAATGGTCTCTTGGGCAGTCACAGAATTAGAATAGAGCAGAGGTCTTCAAACTTGACAACTTTAAGACTTATGGACTTCACCTCCCAGAATTCTCCAGCCAGCATAGCTGGCTGGAGAATTCTGGGAATTGAAGTCCTCAAGTCTTAAAGTTGCCAAGTTTGGGGACCCCTGGAATAGAGTCTCCTGTATTTGTGATGACAAATGGACCAGGCAAAGTATCACTCTATTGAGGGGAAAATCCATTTTCAAAAATGATATATTCTGTAGGTTCAGAATTTTTATCTTGAATTTTACACTACAGAATTGAGGCGGACGCTCAAGTACAGATTTTAAAACAGCACAGGACACATATCTCAATATGAGGTTTGATGTAAACACATTTTAAGCACATTCCACAGTTTAATATGACCAACACAATCAAAGGCCTTTCCATTATCAATAAAACACCTGCTGATATTTTTGGTATTCTTTGGCTTTCTTTGGATCAGTTCATAGGCATACTTTGCCATTCCGGTTTGAGATTGGA
The DNA here is from genome assembly GCA_023053685.1 of Diadophis punctatus similis. Lineage (NCBI taxonomy): Eukaryota > Metazoa > Chordata > Lepidosauria > Squamata > Dipsadidae > Diadophis > Diadophis punctatus. Next base: position 8,883,001 of record JALIGW010000016.1, on the reverse strand, counting down.
ACTTGTTCTAAGTTTAGAGACCTCTTGAAAGAGTTTCCTATTTTTCCCATGTTTGTTTCCATTTCAAAGTCTGTACAGACTTTGTCATATTAACTTGGAAGTTGCAAATGAGCAATTTCTGTCCATAGAGTCAATTTATGTCCTGGCCATAAGTTTGATCTTATAATTGAGCTCTCCTTTTAGCAAGAATAGTTAATTTTATTTCTATGTATTCTATCTGGTGATGTCCATGAATACAGGCATAATTTGGTTTGTTGAAAGACCATATTAGATGTAAAGATATTTTTCCATGGGCAGAAATTAATCTTTTGCTTGTTTCTTTTGGATTGTCTAATCCATATAATCCAATTATTTATTTATTTATTTAATTTATTTATTTGTTTGTTTGTTTGTTTATTATTTATTTATTTATTTTTGTCAAGTATGTGTTGGTAATATACATAGATATAACATTGTTTATATACATAAGATGGGTACTGATAAGAGGGAACATTAGGACAGGGACGGCAGGCACGCTGGTGCACTTACGCACGCCCCTTACTGACCTCTTAGGAATCGGGTGAGGTCAACAGTGGACAGTCTAAGGGTAAAGTTTTGGGGGTTTGGTGATGAAACCACAGAGTCAGGTAGTGAGTTCCAGGCATTTACCACTCTGTTGCTAAAGTCATATTTTCTACAGTCAAGTTTGGAGCGGTTCACTTTAGGTTTGTATCTGTTGTGTGCTCGTGTATTGTTGTGGTTGAAGCTGAAGTAGTCATTGACAGGAAGGACGTTGTAGCAGATAATTTTATGAGCTATGCTTAGATCGTGCTGAAGGCGACGTAGTTCTAAGCTTTCTAAGCCCAGGATTTCAAGTCTGGTTGCGTATGGTATTCTGTTGTGAGTAGAGGAGTGGAGGACTCTTCTTGTAAAGTATCTCTGGACACTTTCTATTTATGTACGATATGAGGTGTGGGTTCCAAACAGATGAGCTGTATTCAAGGATTGGTCTGGCGAATGTTTTGTATGCTCTGGTTAGTAGAAGCTACGTAAGATTAGGTTAACAGTTCTTGAAGCCTTTTTGGCGATGTTGTTGCAGTGGGCTTTGGCACTTAGATCATTTGATATGAGTATTCCAGAGTCTTTGACAGAGTGAGGGTCATCTGCAAGGTCTTGTCTGTTCAGCTTGTATTTGGTGTTCTGATTTTTTTTGCCAATGTGTAGGACAGAGCATTTGTTGGTTGAGATTTGGAGTTGCCAGATGTTTGACCATTCTGACACAAAGTCTAGGTCTTTTTGGAGGATAGCAGTGTTGTCGGTGGTATTGAAGAGTTTTACATCATCGGCGAAGAGAACGCAGTCTCTTGTAATGTGATTGCAAAGGTCATTTATATAAAGTAGAAAGAGTGTTGGTCCTAGTATGCTGTCTTGGGGAACACCGCTGTTAGCAGGTACAAGATTTGATAGAGCACTCCCTATTTTGACCACTTGTTGTCTGTTTGACAGGAACGCAGTTATCCAGTCATGAAGGGGTCCAAGAGATACCGTAGGATTTCAGTTTCAGAAGTAGTTTATCGTGAACCACTGAGTCGAAGGCTTTACAGAAGTCTATGTAAATTGCGTCTATTGTATTATTTAATTATAATTAAATTCATTAACCTCCTCTTTTTCTACATGGGTAGTTGAGACATAAGGAGAGACCATTTGGTGTAGCAGTTAAGACAGTAGGGTAGAAAGCAGGAGCCCATGAATTCTATTCCTGATGTTGGAAGAAATATCCATCTGGTTCAGTTCCAAGCTGGGAGAAAGAGACTGGAAACATGGAGGCTGATTGGAAAGATGGTTTAATGATGAAGCAGAACCACCAAGCACATGGTTCTCTGGTGTAACTGATCACATGGAGTTGAGAGGGGGGGGATTTATATATTCTCTTGGGCTTTGCACTTGAACTTCCTGTTCAAGAACATGTATTCTATTGGCTGTTGTCAGACTCTCGTGGGGCCATGTACAAATCCTACGAATTTGTCTGAGCTAAGTTTGGTTGAAGTTTGGACTGCTGATGCAATGAAGGGGTTTGTTGGGCAATTCCTATTGTGGCTGAGGGCTAATCCTACCTTGTTGGATCTTGGGTGAGGATATTTGCTTATGAATAGAGCTAGCTATCTCTTTATCTCTTAAGTGATGACATCTGCTGAGGGCTATTAAGAAAGGTGGGGGCTGCTTTCCAAGAGCATGTTTCTCCATTTCTCATCCAGGGAAATATAATGTTCTGCCTTTTTAATATTTCTCAAAATATTTCATTCTCCTAGGAGAGGGGTGGGTGCTAACTTTCTACACTGACTTAAGACAAAATCAGCTGGGTAACCTTGGGTAGGAGATAATGGAAAACTGCAGGGGCTAGTCCAAGCAGTTGCCAGTAATCAACAATGACTTGAAGGCAGTGATGGCGAACCTATGGCACGGGTGCCACAGGTGGCACGCGGAGCCATATCTGCCGGCACGCAAGCCGTTGCCCTAGCTCAGCTCCAGTGCGCATGTGCATGCCCACCAGCTGATTTTTGGCTTGCGCGGAGGCTCTGGGAGGGCGATTTTGGCCTCCGGAGGGCCTCCAGGATGGCGGGGGGAGCGTTTTTGCCCTCCCCAAGCCCCAAAAAAGCCTCTGGAGCCTGGGGAGGGCGAAAAATAGGTTCACCGGGCCCACTGGAAGTCGGGAAATGGGGGAGTGGTGGGGTCACGCACGCATGTGCAGGAGGGTGGGGCAAGTGAGGAGCTTTGAATTATGGGTGTGGGCACGCACGCGCGTGCAATAGCGCGCATACGCACTATTTTGGCACCCGAGGAAAAAAAGGTTCGCCATCACTGACTTGAAGGCAAGAAAACCACCTTGGATGATCATCCTATTAAAAAATATCCCAGAGTTTAATTGATATTATTCAATCACTGATTACCCTGTAGCAGAGGTGGGTTCCTGCCGGAGCTGCCCAATGCGCAGCTACGGTAGGGGGCAGCCGATTGCACAACCGCTCCGGAGCCCTCTCTGCCGGTCCATTGTGCGCGTCGCCATTTTTTTCGGTGATTTTGGGTCGATTTTGCTTCTGCGCATGTGCAGAAGCAAAATTACGCTGGAATCTTGTGAGGGGACGCGCTTGCGCACAAGATTTCGGCGAGATTTTGCCTCCACGCATGCACGGAAGCAAAATCGCGCCAAAATCTCTCGCGCACGCGTGTCCCCTTGCGAGATTTTGGCGAGATTTTGCTTCTGCGCATGCGCAGAAGCAAAATTGCATGAGGGGGCCACGTGCATAGCAAGCGTGTGCCCCCCCTGAAGCATGGAGATGCGCGTGCATGGCTCCGGCAGCAAGGTAAGAAAGCAACCAGCCCCTGCCCTGTAGCCAAATGCTATTGCTGTTATATCCTTCCTAACTATAAAAGCCATTCCTTCAATACTATTCCTGTAATAAGCACTTCAATCTTCTGGCTGAAAGTGTGAACCAGGGGTGAAATGCTACTGGTTCGGCCCGGTATGGGTGTACCGGTAGCAGCGGCTGCCCATAGTTAACAGAACCGATAGCGGCGGCGGCACGAGGCTCCGCCTACCCACCCGGACATTGCCATTTTCTTTTTTTAACCCTCTGTGCATGCGCAAAGCTTTCTGCGCATGCGTAGAGGGTGAAAAAGCGCACACGACGGTGGCGAGCGCGCTTCCAAACCAGTAGGGAAGGTAAGTAGATTTCACCACTGGTGAAATCCCAATCCAATTCATCCACTCAGATTTAAATAAAATAAAATTAGGAAAGGAATTGGGGTTTAAGAGAAACCTGATCATGAATAACAATGGGATAAGGCAAAGTCTTTAGGAGGTGAGAAAGTCCTTCTTTTTATATTAGAAGAAATATACCTTAGAGAGCACATTTTAAAAATGAAGGATAGAAAAGAAAAGAGCACTCTTCCATTTGTCTACTTTGAAAACCTTACCTAAGTTTAGCCCTCATAGTTACAAGCAGACAATGTTTTCTCTTTGTTCTATAATCTTCTGTGGTAGCTGGGGGGAAATGATCATGTTAATAAAAGGCAATGGTCTCAGATGACATGAACTCCAGCAGGAAGGCATTAACCTTTGCAAAGTGAGTCACCGTATCCCATTTAGCAGAGAGTTTTAATGTGCTCCCTGATAGAAACAGCATGAGCCACTGGCAATTTCCACAGTGAGCAACTGCATACATTTTTTAAAAAACAGGAAAGACCATTGGGAAAAAAAAGATGGGATATTTAATGTCTGGGAGGGGAGGGGAGGGGAGGGGAGGGGAGGGAAGGAAAAAGCAAGATTTCACCAGTGTGAAGAGAGCCGAGGTGGCGCAGTGGTTAAAATGCAGCACTGCAGTTCAGCAGTTCAGCTGTTCAAATCTCACCAGGCTCAAGGTTGACTCAGCCTTCCATCCTTCTGAGGTCGGTAACCTGAGGACCCAGATTGTTGGGGGCAATATGCTGAACTCTGTAAACCGCTTAGAGAGGGCTGTAAAGCACTATGAAGCGGTATATAAGTCTAAGTGCTATTGCTATTGGCCAAAGTGAAAAAAAACTTTTTTTAAAAAAATGTATTTTGGGAGCATTAAAAGAATGACAGGAAAAGCTGGGATTTAATGAATAAATTCTGGATGTCTCTGCAGGAGGTCTCAGCCTGAATCTTAACACTGTATTTCAGAAAGTATTCAGAGTCATATCTCATAAGGCAGGAAGGCGATATGGAGAGAAATGGGCTATCCCTGTGTTGAAAAGCAGTTGCCTCTCGTTCAGTTATTTATATCCCCTTGTTTTAGCAAATCATCCATTTCTCAGCTGAGTACTCTTGATCTTTTTTCAAGGATCACAGAGACGGAAGTGGGAATATTATGCACTGTGATTAAAGTAACAGTTTTGGGCCTATGAAACATTGTGCAATAATAGCATAAAGGAAAACAACATTGAAAATGTATATCTATTCACTGGTGCTTATAAAGACTTCCCTGAATTATCATTTTAACTGCCACAGGTGCTTTCAGTCATCTAGGTGAGATATGCTTTCATTTGATAGGCAGATAGCACTTCCTATGGGGAATCTTGTAAATAAGATTCCTCCCTACGACCGGTTAGGGCCCACAGAGTTGGCCTCCTCCAGGTCCCATTGACCAAGCAATGCCGGTTGGCGGGGCCGAGGGGGAGAGCCTTCTCTGTGGGACCTCCCTCCCTTTGGAACCAGCTTCCTCCAGAGATCAGGACTATCCCTGCTGGCCTTCCGTAAAGCAATAAAAACTTGGCTCTTCCGGCAGGCGGGGTGAAAGTGAGACCAACTAGACCAGATATGGGTCTCCCCCCTTGGTTATGAATGTTAGATGCTCTTTTTAATTTTTGCAATTTTTAATTATTGTGTCTTTTTTATATTATTTTTATATTGTTGAATGGATTTTGACATGTTGTGAGCCGCCCAGAGTCCCCTGAGAGTTGGGCGGCATATAAATCCATTTAAATAAAATAAATAAATAAATAAATAATGATTATAAAAAAGAAACTTAGGCTAGGAACATGACAGTGCTGCTAACATTCATTCATTCAACGTTTTTGCTCACCCAACTCCAGTGGACCCTGTGTGGCCAAATAGCCTGTTCTTTCCATTCAGCAAGGTAGAAACCAATAGGGGCGTGCATAAGTGCACCAGCGTGCCTACCATCCCTGTCCTAATGTTCCCTCTTATCAGTACTCATCTTATGTATATAAACAATGTTATATCTATGTATATTACCAACACGTACTTGACAAAAATAAATAAATAAGATAATATAAATAATCTCAGATGCTCAACTGTTATGGAACATGAGGGGTGCCATTGAAAGGCATGACATCCATCCATCTATCCATCCATCCATCCATCCATCCATCCATCCATCCATCCATCCATTCATTCGGTTTCATTCTGCCTGACTCTCGTTGATTCTGGGCAACATACAATTAAATAGAAAACCAACAGCAACAAATCTCAAAGAACATGGCTGTCCTGAGGTATACTTCTTGCAGGTCTAATAGGCCAGATAGAGAGAATGAGAGAGATGGACTTTGAAGTAACTTGGCCCTGTGCCCTGAAGGGCTTTGTAAGGAACAACCAACACCTTGAATATTAACCTTAATAATCTGCTCCCACCCCAAACTCCCACCCCAGAATCTGCCAGCTTGTTCTTCCAGTGACTGATTTTTGTATAACAAAATATTCTGAAGAATGCCTTCATAGTAGCATCCTATAGGCCCAGAAAGCCCAAACCGACTCATCAATGGGTAAGTGAAATTGGGCCCCACTGATCATACCCCACCTCAGATTGAAAATCCCAATAATTGGTGTGTAGGAGCCTTTTCCAAATTAAAAAAAGTGAAAAATAGAGGAATCCACAATTGCGTTGGTAAGAAGAGGGCACTGTAGAATAGATGGAGTTTGTATGATATGTTAATAATGTCATTTTTAGTGGGTTCACCCACTGTCTTTTAATTTGGATTGGTGTAGTTCTGTGATGGCGAACCTATGGCACGGGTGCCACAGGTGGCACATGGAGCCATATCTGCCGGCATGCGAGCCATTGCCCTAGCTCAGCTCCAGCGCACATGTGGACGCCCGCCAGCTGATTTTTGGATCACGCAGAGGCTCTGGCCTCCGGGGGGGCACGGGAGGACATTTTTGCCCCCCCAAGCTCCAAGAAAGCCTTTGGAGCCTGGGGAGGGCGAAAATCAGGCCTATCAGGCCTACCGGAAGTCGGGAAACTGAGCGTGGACGTGTGGGGGGGCATTGAATTATGAGTGTAAGCACGTGCACGCGTACGATAGCCCGAGGAAACCCGAGAAAAAAAAAGGTTCGCCATCACTGGTGTAGTTTGTTTTATTTCTGTTTGCCATTCAGAATTCCTTACATACAGCATGTCAGCAGCAACATAAATTTGTTAAATAAGCAAGAAAGAAAACTGAGCCAAGTTGTTTGGGAATGAGATGGTACCTCGGTTAGGATCTGGACTTAACAGTAATAACAGAATGACAAAGGTGGAAGGGACCTAGGAGGTCTTCTAGTCCAACCCCCTGCTCAGACAGGAAACCCTACACCATTTCAGACGAAAGGTTGTCCAATCTCTTCTTAAAAACCTCCAGTGTTGGAGCATCTTCTGGAGGCAAGTCATTTCACTGACTAATCGTTCTAACTGTCAGGAAAATCCTACTTGTAGGATGGGTATGCTAACAATGCTAGCTCCAGGTGTAGCAAAGCTAACAAAATCCTGTACCTACATTCTGTCACAATGAGACTTATCTGTATACACACATTAATATCCCTCCACCCTTTTCATATTACTATTTTTAAGAGTCATTTTGCTGTAAGATCTTGATATTTTCAAGCCTGCCATTACATATTAATGTGACAAGTGCTAGAAAATTACTAGCGGGTAATTTCCAGTTTAGTTTGAATCCTAGCCAGTCAACTTCAGATCAGAGCAAGCAGAAACAACATTCAATTAAGCTAGCAAAAAACCAGATTTATAGCTTAAGATTTCTTTAATAAACATCAGCAAACATGAAAATATTTTATTGCTAGACCAAAGCAAAAGCAGGCAGAACACTAAGAAATAGAAAAATGAATAGCTAGAGGACTTAATATCAACAATCAAAATATTATAGCTATTACTACAAACATCATATCCTTTCCCAGGTTTACTTGAAATATACTATGCGTATTTACCATGGATAGTCCTGCAGGAAGTTTGGTTATTCCAGCTTCTGTATACATCCTGTAGCACCAAAAGAGAGATAAAAGTAAGGATATCATGTTATCTCTCCTCCATAAAAGAAACAATTTGATGGACAGGGATGATATATCCAACATCGAAAAGACCCAGTATAGTCATTGTATTTACTGCAGAATCTAAGATCTAAGATTTATCTCAGACATCCCTTCTCCAAAATCACAATTCCAATTATCTCTCCCTATTGGTTTCAGTGTCTGAGGGAGTTGAAGTTCTCAACAGCACAAGATCCTTATATTTCTCACTATTGTACATACTAATAGAGTTATCAAGAGTGTCGGCTGTACTATTAAGAACTGTACCACAGGGGAAATACTGTCAGATGCAGTTTGTTCCATCTTTGTAGTTGTGAGATACATATTTTAAAAAAGCACCCTACAAGCACTGTTTCCTTTGAGTACAATCTTCGAATGCAGCTTACATTATGGCAAGAGCTGACAAATGGCAAGATGGATCCCTCAGATCCCTGTTTATAAGGCTAGTGGGTTGTTTTTTTCTTCACCAGCAGGAAAATGCGTAAATCCTAAGAACAGTAGAAGTAAGTGGACACCATATTTAAAATCTCCAGGAGAAGTTAGTGGAGAACATCCTTCCTTTTATGAGTCACGCCATTTGGGGAAAATATCTGTGTTTTTCAGATACATTGATATACATAAGAAAGTGGGGCCAACATCTTCACAATTCAGAGACCTCACATGTACAACACTTTCACTAGAACATTTAAACAGATGGATTAAAACTTCACACTCCAGATGGCTTCAGGCATAGCCAATCATTAATAGAGAACAATGTTAACAACTCTGATTAAGGTCAGAGCCTTATTTTTTTAAAATAGATAGCCTCCATTGTAGAAAATTATTTTATAGAAAACATAAAAGTTGAACATCTCCCCATAATCTTCCTGGAATATTTCTCTACCATAGTTTTAAAAGTGATTTTTCTCTAACTTGATTTTCTGTTATAATTACAATTCCTTAAGGGATCCATCTAGTGCACATTTACCTGAGTTTCATTGGTAAAGCAGAATATTCCAGGGTGAATCTCTGATTAGAAAGAATCAGGGAAGTGATGAGGAAGCTCTATGCTAGAATCTGCCTTCAGATTACTAAACTAGAAGGGCAACACAAGGCAGTTTCCATCAACACCTTATACCTGCTTCCCTAAGGAAAATATGAACTTGACTTGGAAGATACTATCACTTGGAAGACTGGAGTCAGCTAGTAGTGATATCTTATATCTTCATTAATATCTGTCAGACATCCTCACCTGGGCTCAGCCACTGTTTCTACAGCTTAGCAATAGCACTTAGACTTATATACCGCTTCACAGTGCTTCACAGTCCTCTCTAAGCAGTTTACAATGTCAGCATATTGCCCCCAACAATCTGGGTCCTTATTTTACCAACCTCGGAAGGGTGAAAGGCTGAGTCATCCTTGAGCCAGTGAGACTCGAACTGCCAAACTGCTGGCAGCCAGCAATCATCAGAAGTAGCCTGCAGTACTGCCTTCTAACCACTGTGCTACCATGGCTCATAGCTAGATTCCTTGGCTAGACTTGTCTGAAAAGTCTCAGATGGGGTTCTGATAATTTAAGATCTCAATTGTAGAGAAGAATGAAATCTTACAAACCAATTTTTTGCCTATTGCTCATGCAAAAGCATCAAAATCTTAAATTCCAATGCATTTAAACTCAAGGCTCTTTCTTCCACTCATTTGGTGGGACACTTGGCAACCTTGAAGCTCAGTGGGGTTCTTTCTGTAATGGGCATCTTAGAGACTGCTAAATCCACCTTTACCATATGATGTTCGTCCATGGTGTTCGAAGAGGACCTTGACATCTATCAGGTTGTGGGTTGTTTACGATGTGTCCGCAGGTGGCTGGTGAGGCACGAAATGTTCTGCCACATGTTGGGCAGCATGTGTGGGCACCATTGTCGCAGCATTTGCAGCTCTGGCTTTGCAGAGTGATTATATAAGTGATTAGGAACAGCTATATTATATGCCATGCTTTTGAGTGGGGAAATGCTCTTTAAAAATGTTCTCCAGCTATCCTGTTGATCCAATATTTCTACACTTGTTCTGAGCAGAGATTTTTTTTAAATGTTTTATTCATTCTTATTTAAGCAAGGTTTCATAACATGCTCCAGGAAAAGCCAAATCATCCATCACTGTGATAATTCAATGTGTAGACTGATTCATTTATCTGAAATTATCCCATTAACAAGACCATTATTCCATTAACAAGAGCAATAATTTATTTTTGTTGCACAGATGATCAAATCATGGTTAATTAATATACAGCTTTTGGGCATAGATGGCACGTGCAGCTTCTCATTTCTTTCAAGAAAGAATATGGTATTATAGTTAAATGCCATCCCACATTTTCATGTCTGGCTTTCGTTAGAAAAGATTGTTTCTTGGATCAGGACAACTCCAAATGTTTGTTGAGTAAATCCCCCTAATAACGTGGCTCTGAATCCTGAACTTTCTCAACAGTAGAAGCTCTCTAGTAGATACTCCCCAAAGTAGTGAGTACAATCTTTTTTACTACAGTTGTTAAGCAAATCACTGCAGCTATTGACAGATAGGAAATTATTCCTATCAAAGAGGTGATATAGAATCTTGCTTCCTTGAAGTCATCCTTACTTAGAAAATAAAACCGAGATTCAATTCTAATTAACAAAATATTTATTTTAGTACAAAAGTAACAAAAGAATATAAACGTTATAAAGCTACATTTTCTCAGCTAAGAATTCACGTCTGCCTCGGGCGAGGCTCACAGGAGAAGAAGGAAGGAGGAGACTCCTGGAATGCACACATGCGCAGTAATACATGTCACATGTCTGCTGATTAGAAAATACAGTAAACCTAGAAATATGGCAGAGGTGCTCAACTGGCAATATTCACATCGTGACAGCTATTAAGTGAATTACGTGGTCATTAAGCAAATCTGGCTTCCCCCATTCACTTTACTTGTTGGAATCCAGTTAGGCAGGTTACAAATGGTGATCACATGACCCGGGGACAGTGCAACTGTCATAAATCCATGCCAGTTGCCAAGTGCCTGAATTTTTATCACTTGACCATGGGAATGCTGCAATGGTCATAGGTGTGAAAGCCAATCATAAGTCACTATTTTCACTGCCATTGTACCGTAAGTGCAAACTAAACTAAACCAGTGGTTATAAATTGAGGACTACCTGTACATACCTTTTAGAACTCCATGAATGCAATGGCAATTTCCCTTTCCTTCATTCTACACTTTTCTACCATGCCATCCACGAACATTTCAGGCTTACTGGAACAGAAAATTTGGGTACCATGAGCACTCTGGAATATTCTGCTTTATCAATAAATTGCATTTTTCTTCATGATTATAAAATATTTATAATTTATTTCATTTATTAATAGCATTAGCACTAGCAATAGCACTTAGACTTATATACCGCTTCATAGTGCTTTACAGCCCTCTCTAAGCGGTTTACAGAGTTCAGCATATTTCCCCCAACAATCTGGGTCCTCATTTTACCGACCTCAGAAGGATGGAAGGCTGAGTCAACCTTGAGCCGGTGAGATTTGAACAGCTGAACTGCTGAACTAGCAGTCAGCTGAAATAGGTTGCAGTGCTGCTTTTAACCACTGCGCTACCTCGGCTCCTAATTAAATTAAGAGTTCCTTATATTTTATGTAATATAACACAGCAAAGAGAAAAAAGAAAAAAAATATTAAAAAAGAGAAAATGCAATTAATAGCTAACTTGTATGCATAAAGATTTCTTGTGCAAATCTAGATGCATGTGGTAGATGATGATGATGAAGAAGAAGAAGAAGAAGACAGACAGACAGACAGACAGACAGACAGACAGACAGACAGACAGACAGACAGACAGACAGACATGATATGGATGGATGGATGGGATGGGAAGATAGATAGATGATAGATAGATAGATAGATAGATAGATAGATAGATAGATAGATAGATAGATAGATAGATAGATAGATAGATAGATAGATAGATAGATAGATAGATAAGATAGATATGGATAGGGAGGGAGGGAGGGGGAGAGAGAGGGGGGAGAGAGAATATACATGTAGTTTGCACAAAATTTTACTGAATATTACAATTGACATTATTACCATTTGGCCATTGTTAAGTTATGTGTCATGTGTCATCATAAACATTACTTTGCATACTTATTATTATTCACATAACAAACAAATCCTTCAATTTATTTGAATTTTGATTTTCAACTCTTAACAGCCCCATAGGGATATTTTCTCCATGACGATTTATCCCTAACTTGGCCTTTCAGGTCTTCCAGTGGTGTGTGCCATCGCCTCTGTAACTGAGTCCATCTACCTTGCTGCTGTTCCTGTTCTTCTTTTCTCTTCTACCTTTCCCAGCATTAGAGTCTTCTCTGGAGAGTTGGGTCTTTGTATAATGCAGTGGTTCCCAACGTGGGGCCCACGCCCCACAGGGGGGCAATTTGATTTTTAATGGGGCAATTGGAACCTTGTTTAAACGAAGTTGATGGCCTTTTAGGCTTCCTCCGTGTGAGTAGGAGTTCACTTTTTGAATAGTAAGAATTATATGTCACGGGGGGGGGGGGCATCAGGATTTTAGAGATGCTTAGGTGGGGCATGGCCAAAAAAAGGTTGGGAACCACTGGTATAATGTGTCTGAAGTAGGATAATTTGAGTCTGGTCATTTGTGCCCATTGGTGATTCATTGGTTTGCAGAACTCAAGAGGTCATCTCACAGTTCAATAGTCTTCTTCAACACCAAAGTTTATTTGAATTTAGTTTATTCAGATGCTATCTCTGTTGCTACATAGCAACTGCAATCAAAATGCTATTTTATCTAAATAGCAGAGATTTTGCGTGCCACTTAACGCTCGTTGTTTTGCAGAGTGAGATGGGTAGCATATAAATGTAAATCAGTGGTGGGTTCCTATCAGTGCGGTCCACTCTATAGCACCGGTAGTGGCCCGCTGATGACATCACAGTACCGGTGCGGTCGGTTGCCAGAGCCTGGGCGCCGCCATTTTTAAAAAAAAAAATTATTTATTTTTTTTTTAAAAAATTTCTACGCATGCCCAGAAGCAGAGTTTCCGGCACTGCTCATGCGCTGCCTTCCTACCCCACAATGAGTCCAAGCAGGGGAGGATGGCTGAGGGAGCGCGTGAGACGCTGAAAGAATGGGCGGCAGGAGCTATCTCCATTCCCCTCCCTTCAGCAGTCTGAGAAGCCACGAACGCGCGGTGATGATCCTAGGCATTTTCGCATGTTTGAGGCTTCTCGAGCTGCTGAGGGGAGGGGGAATGGGCGGCAGGACCTATCTCAGTTCCCCTCCCTTCAGCAGTCTGAGAAGCCACGCCCACCCAGTCACATGGCTTGTAAACCACACCCACAAAATAAGCCACGCCCACAGAGTGGTAGTAAAAAAATGAGGAACCCGCCCATGATGTAAATGAAGAAGTAGAGAGGAGCCACTTTTGTTATCTTACTGTTTGATTGTGATCTTGCCAATTTTTCAACTCAGCTCTATAAATATGTCAATAATAGGAACAGATGCCAGACAGTAATAAAAACCTAAATATTGCAATATGGTTCAATTCAATGAAAAGCTACAGGTTGTTTTTATCTTCTTGATCTTGGTTTGCTCCAGGAAGCTGTCCATTGTAACAAAACAGCATCTGGGAAGATAAGTTTAAGACAGTTAAGCAAAAATATGACAAATTTTGGATGCATGCATTAAAGCACAATAAATGAAGCACTGCAATATAATTGACTGTGGTAATTAAATCAGAATAAATGGTAGAAACTAATCAAAGCATGATTAATGGCAAAAAAGCAGAGTAATTCAAATGAAGAAACATTAAACTTCAACTCTGCTTAGCATACTGATAACATGGAACATATCATATTTAAGCAGAAAAAAATATGAAATATCATATTTACTACTCCAGAGGAAAGTCAACATCCTTAAATCCTGAAATCCTTTTCAGATTCAGATGAAAAAGTCCAGAATGCTAAGAAAAGTTTGAGAATGTGAAGAAGACATTAAAAGGAGAAGATTTCCTATGTACTTATTTGGAAAATAAAGTAAAAAAAAAAACCCTAAAGCAAATCAGTTGATATATATTGATTCTCTCTGATGCATGAGAAACAGAAGTTCATGCAACTTTCAAGGTTATTGAAGCTAGATCAAATCACAGCTGAATCACTGCATTCTGTTAAAATAAACATCTATGTATCAAAACAGCACATTTCTACAAAGCTATATAAAAAAATAATTGTAATCTTTACTTCTGTTGGGGGTGTTACTTGGAATCCTGACAAGAAGTCCAAGAATTAAATGCCTTTAAGCAGCACCAAAAAACGATCTAGTGTAGTGGTTAAGGCATCAGACTGGAGACAATGAGTTCTAGTCCTGCCTTAGCCATGGATGACCTTGGGCCAGTCACTTTCTCTCAGCTCTAGGAAGGAGGCAATGGCAACCACTTCTGAACTCTTGCCAACAAAACTGCAGGGACTTGTCCATGCTGTCCCCAAAAATTGGACACAATTGAACAGAAGACGGGTGGGGGTGGGGGGAAAGCAGCAACACTGTAAAATCTTCTTATTGTTATTTCTATCTAGTTAATATCATAACTTCCAATAAGCTCTAACGCACGGGTGTCAAACTTGATTTCACTGAGGGCCGCATCAGGGTTGTGTTTGACTTTGGAGAGCCGGGGGGTGGGCATGGCCATGGTGGGCATGACACGGGACTCGTGTCGGGGGCATCTGTAGTGGCCAAGTGCTAAGGCAGGACTTCCTTAACACCCTCCCTCACTCCTTCCTTCCTTCCTTTTCTTTTTCCTTCCCTTTTCATTCTAATTTCTTCTTCCTTCCCCTCTTTCCTTATTTTTCCTTCCTTGCTCTCTTCCCATCTTTTTCTTTGTCTTTCCTCTTTCCCTTTCTCTTTTCTCCTTTCCTGTCCTTTCTTGCATGCACAAATACAAAAGGGGAAACATTTCTCATTTTGTTTTGTTTTTAGTTTGTTTTGATAGCCCTCTGCCAGCTGGGAAGGCCGCATGCCCCCCCCCTTGAGCTTCATTTTCGCTGGCAGAGGGCTGCAGGAGGCCGTCCAGGTCGAAAACAGGGTGCAGGGCAGCCACATACGCCCCTCCCCAAGCTCCATTTTTGCTAGCAGAGGCACTGCGGGCCTGTCATTTGCTGTTTCCAGGCCGGCCCCGTCTTGAGTTTGACACCCCTGCTCTAACGAGTTCTGTATTCAAACAGGGATGCCATAAGCAAAAGTAATTTCATAGTTTTAATTGCCCCTTTTTTATGTGGAACTGCAGATGCATTATCTTCACTGTTGCATATTTCATGCATCTCCTAGCACTGTACATTTTGTGATTTACTGCCCACCTTTCCTAAATGAAACTCATGTCCTGTCTGGGCAGAAAGCACAAATAAATATCTAAGACATTAATTTAAATTAAGTAAGTCTACTAAAAAGAAGATGAAAAATTGAAACTAACCATTAGTCGATTTTAAAAATCAGAGTTAAAAGCAGCCTGGTGCAACAAGAACTGAATGCTCTACAGACGGTGTTTGTTTTTAGCCTTTTGAAATATCAGAAATTGGTAGCCTGGTTTGTGGGGACCAACATGAGAAATGGGTTCCTCCTTGACTATCTAATTGTCTCTGCCCTTCCCAACAGGGTGGAAAAACTCGGGGTCCCTTAAGTTAAACAATGTCATCTCCTGGGATTCTGAAAAATGCCTTCTTTGTCTCCTTTTTTGTAAGCACTCCTGCCCTCCCCAGCCTTTTTCCCCTCCCCCCTTCAATATTTGGTCATCATATCTTAACAACAGCAGCTTGAACTGAACTCAGAAAAATCTTGATAACTAACGAAGTTAAAAAAAACAATTGCTACCAACCTGCCTTCCATTGAGGACCTGTATACTGCACGAGTCAAAAAGAGGGCTGTGAAAATATTTACAGGCCCCCCACATCCTAGACATAAACTGTTTCAACTCCTACCCTCAAAACGACGCTAAAGAGCACTGCACACCAGAACAACTAGACCGCCATCACTCTGCTAAAAAACATGGTCAAACTATTTACTAAGTCTGCACTACTATTAATCTTCTCATCGTTCCTATCACCCATCTCCTCCCACTACCTTATGATTCTTGACGAACGTATCTTTTCTTTTATGTACACTGAGAGCATATGCACCGAAGAAAAATTCCTTGTCTGTCCAATCACACTTGGCCAATAAAAAATTCTATTCTATTCTATTCTATTCTATTCTATTCTATTCTATTCTATTCTATTCTATTCTATTCTATTCTATTCTATTCCATCTACCATCTGCAGGTAACTTTGCTAAAGTAACCTTCACCAGCTAGTAATGTGCCATGATATTTTGTACCAAGTAAAGTTTTGGAGTGGTCTTCAGGGCAGCCCCAAGTAGAATGCTTTACAATAGTGATCTAATCTACATTATGGACATGAGTAACTATTGTCCCCACCAGCACATGAATCAAAGCCTCCCCTAGCCACTGATTGTACCCGTGGTTCAGGGTTGGGTTCCTACCGGTGCGGTCTTGCCTGTTCGTCGCCGCAGAGCCGAAGAAGCTGGTGGCATTTTTGGCGCGGGGCTTTCCCCGCCCGCTTTCCCCGGCTGCCGGGACACCGCAATTTGCGTTCTTTTGCCCTCTGCGCAAGCAGAACACTTTGCGCAGGTGCAGAGGGCAAAAGAACGCAAATGGCGGCGTCCCAGCGGCCGGGGAAAGCGGGCAGGGGAAGCCCCATGCCGCGAACACCACCAGCTTCTTCGGCTCTGCGGCAACAAACAGGCAAGACCGCACCGGTAGGAACCCACCCCTGCCGTGGTTACAGAAGAAGCTATCAATAATAATTTTTAAAAAAGGTTATGGATGTGCTGCTTCAAAAGGATGTTGTAATAGTATGTGGGAATGACCTTGGGAGACAGTAAGAAGAACTACTGCCTAGACAAAGATCTGTTAAACGAAATTTGAGTCCACAGAAGGAGTGGCAAAAGCATTTCAGAAGCTCTCTAGCTTTAGGGAATATAAAATGAGGGATGAGATTGGTATTTTCAGAATTTCATGATTCTGTTAATGTACATTTACAACAATGGTAATGGTGCTTATTTGAACTACGTGACAATGCACCTGGAATTATTTCTGCTTCCACTGTCCTTTCTGCCACTATGTAGGTTCATAATAGTGACTGGCCACATTCATCTTTTATCCTCCACCACTAGTGCTCTAGATCAGGGGTGTCAAACACAATTTCATTGAGGGCCGCATCAGGGTTGTGTTTGACCTTGGGGGGCAGGGGGGTGCGTGGCCAGTTCTATGTCACTCATGTCAGGGGTGCTTGTGGTGGCCCGAGCGCTGTGCCAGTGAAAACGGGCTCCCGGGCTCCATTTTTGGCTGCAATCCTCTGCCAATGACAATGGAGCTCGGGAGAGTTGCCCAAGGCCCTCGTGAGCTCCGTTGTTGGCTGCGACGGCGTCCTGCAACCTCTGCCAGTGAAAATGGAGTAGGGAGGGTCACTGGCAGCCCTCACGAGCTCTGTTTTTTCTGGCACCACAGGCCAGTTCTTTGCTGTTTCCAGGGCAGGACTTGTTAGAACCCAGGCAGATCCATAAGAGACCTTCAAATTCTCGCTCTAGAAAAGATTAGTCGTGGTGACCAGAAATTATCTGACATGGAGAAAGGACTAACTGCACTGTCCTCCACTTTCTAATCATGCTCCATCTGCTCTAAGGTAGTGACCAGTATGGGTTAGGCCAGATATCCTCAACAGGGACAAACACATAATTGCTATAAATCCATGACCTTCGGAGCCATTTTATCTCCCTCTACTAGGGCATGGAGATAGAAATCCCCCAGCACTGACCATTTTGGAGTATATAATAGTATTAAATTTTGTCAATATCGAAGATTTTGCACTCATGCCTAAACATTTAAAATATAAGGAATTATTTATTTATAACTAAAGAACCTCACCTGTTGATTTTGATAGATCAAAAGACTCTCTCAGTGGTGGGTTCCTACCGGTGCGGTCCACTCTATAGCACCGGTAGTGGCCCGCTGGTGATGTCACAGTACCGGTGCGGTCGGTTGCCGGTGCCTGGGCGCTGCCATTTTAAAAAAAAATTATTTTTTTAAAAAAATTTCTTCTGCGCATGCCCAGAAGCCGAGTTTCCGGCACTGCGCATGCACTGCCTTCCTACCCCACAGTGAGTCCAAGCAGGGGAGGATGGCTGAGGGAGTGTGTGAGATGCTGAAAGAATGGGCGGTAGGAGCTATCTCCATTCCCCTTCCTTCAGCAGTCCGAGAAGCCACGAACACGCGGTGATGATCCTAGGCATTTTCACACGTTTGAGGCTTCTCGAGCTGCTGAGGGGAGGGGGAATGGGCGGCAGGACCTATCTCAGTTCCCCTCCCTTCAGCAGTCCGAGAAGCTACGCCCATCCGGTCACATGGCTGGCAAGCCACACCCACAAAATAAGCCACGCCCACAGAGTGGTAGTAAAAAAATTAGGAACCCGCCCCTGGACTCTCTTAGAAGCTCATCAAATCTGGACTCCTTTTCTCCATTCTTCTTGGATATTCACTTCATTTAAATGTAGCTCATACATAGCATTTAATTGTTATCATGAATTGATGGGATATTTTATGTCACTCACAAACAGGGCATATCAAAACCCCAGTTTTCAGATTTGTGCCAAGCTGTGTGCAAACATGTATCTATATTTTCTAAATCAGTGCTTTTCAGCCCCCAGCTACAACTTTTGCAGACATTTGCAATTGTCTGCTTCCAACCGACTTGAGCGATCTCTTATTTCTCCATGCCAGGCAGAGTGATGGCTGTGCTTCTGTGCTATATTTAATATCTATCCATGGTCATTTATTTTAATTGCACTCATCGCACTTCCCATTCCACTGGGCTGACTCCATTTAATTGGCTACCATTTGTCTCAGCTTCCCACTGTCATGCTCATTTATCTGACGCCATTAAACCCCTGCTACAGCTGCATTAACCCAATTCTTTCACTTTATATCTGCTCCTGGCCCTCCAACTTTTCAACTAGTTAGTATGTTGTCTCATTACCTGCAGCTCTCTTTTCGACCTTCACCAAAGACATTGTCCTCCACCAGTCTCCTCTCAGCACACAGATATACTTCTCAAACAGGTTTCCCTTTAATTTCCAACTTCTTCTGAATCTCAAATTGTAGGCTGGCATAATTAAAGGGAGCAGACTTCGGTCTTAGCTAATTAAGTCAAGCCTCCTGCAAGAAAGGAACAAAGACTGGGGGAGTTGGAGCTAGCTAGTATTTATTCATATTAGTACATTCATATCAAGAGTTCAGAACAGCAACCAAACCCCATCTCCACTCCTATTAAAACTAATGGTGCCCCTTTGCTAAATTGCATTGACCTCGTATGGCTCCTCTGTCAGAATCCCTTAAAGTTACAGAATTCTTGGTTTCTTTGTCTAAAGACTCAGCAAATTCTAAACGTAGAATAATGGGATTCCCAAATAAGTGTGTTCAAAAGCTGGATGTAATTTCTATTTTAAAGGCAGTGTGAAAGAAGCAGGTGATGTTTACAGATATGCAGTTTCTCATTTTGAATTATTTGGGTTAATTTCAAGTACTTCAAAAAACAAAAAACTCTGAAGGACTGGAACATGTGTTATTTTTTTGTAACTTATTCCAGGGGTGGTTCCTCCCGGTTCGGACCGGATCGGCAGAACTGGTAGCGACCCACTGGTGACGTCACGATGGCGTCACGGATCCGGTTCGATCAGTGCTGGTCTGTGGGCACCGCCATCTTTTTTTTGGAATTTCTTTCTGAATTTTTTACTATTTGGAAGCTTGTTCCTCTGCTGCTGCTTGAAAAAGGACCCTCCCACCTGCCCCCGGGTTTATACTTACTTTTATTCCTTTGCCCGAAGCACAGCTGATCAGCTCCTCAGCTGTCTTTTGGGCTGATTATAGCTACTGAGCATGCGCAGAAACAGAATTGCACGAGGGGACGCACGCGCGTGAAACATCGCGATGCGAACCGGTGGCGAAGGTAAGTGGAACCCACCCCTGACTTAGTCAATTTTTGTAATTGCCCTGCATTTTCCTTGTTTTTATTTATTTTTATCCCACCTTTATTATATAAATAATTCAAGGTGGCAAACTTATCTAAATGATCTTCTTCCTCCTATTTTCCTCACAAGAACCCTGTGAGATAGGTTGGCCAGAGAGAGAGAGTGTGACTGACTCAAAGTCATCCAGCTAGCTTTCATAGCTGAAGCAGATCTTGAATTTAGGGTCTGCTACTTTCTAGCCTGGAGTCTTAACCACTAGACCAAACTGGCTCTCTTGTTTTCTGCTCCTCCTTGGAAATTTTGCTGAACCCCATCAGCTAGGCCTTCTAAGTTGGGTTAATTATTATTGTATTTGTTATATTAATGCTAAACGTAACTTTGATGGACACAGAACTTGAAAGAAATTTTGAAACTTTGTTATTATAATGTATATGTTGACCGTAGCAAGAAATCTATCTGTGCAAAGATGGAAAGCCACACTAATTCCCATAATGGAAAAATGGGAAATAAAGGTGATAGTTAATGGAAATGGAAAAATTGATTGTTTTAATGAAAGAAAAGAACTTATCTAGTCTTGTATATGTGCAACAATGGAAAGACACACTAATTCCCATAGTGGAAGATAGGCAGCAAAGGTGGAATTAATGGAGATGGCAAAATGGTTTTAATTAAATAAAAGAAGTTATCTAGTTTTGTTTCTATTTGGAAACTAATTCTGGACTTTTTGCTCAAGATGGAAAACATTGAAATGTTGATTTTAGGTTTTGATGATCAGAATGATTTTGTAATTATAGAAGTGGCTTGAAATGTTGTGAAATTAAAGCAAAAGGTTTATCTTGTATTATTTTTGTAGTCTACAGCACTGAAGAAAGTCAAAATCCATTACTTTTGTCTTCCTTTGCACTTTTCTCTCTCTTATTTTCCTAACTTTGCTTTCTCCTTTACTTTTTTAATCTTGCAATGAAACTTAAAAATGGCACCACTTGGCCTCTGTATAGGAGAGTCACGGAGCAGATCGACTACTACTCTTTCCAAAAGGCAATCTCCGGAAAGCGGGTACCATTTGGGTAAGGTGACCAGACGTCCCGCTTTTGGCGGGACAGACCCGATTTTAAGCCAATTGTCCCGCGTCCCGCATCGTCTCAAAAAAGTCCCGCTTTTTTGAAACGACGCCTTCTGACCGGATGTCTCCCACACAGAAATCTGCGGCCGGTGTAAAAAAAAAAAATCAGAGCCGGGATGTTTCTTCACATCAATGCCGCTTCCAGCGAAAGGAAAGGAAGCGCCTCATCCACATTCCCGCCCGCACCTTTTTTTTCTCTCTTCCTCTCCCCAGGGTGATTCCCAGCAACGTCCAGGGACTCTTTCAGCAGCCGAGCCAGGCCCCGCCCAGCTTCCTCCCCGCCTCCCGCATGTCATTCACTCTTTGAATCTCGGGCCCTCCCCCCCCGGCAGAGAGCAGAGACAGGCTGGCCTGGCTCCGGCTCCTTTCCTCCCCAGGAATCCTTTCCTGGGTCTGCCACACGGGGGGAAGGAGCGGAGGCGTGGGGCACCCGCCGGACGCCATCCAGGAGAGAAGACCAGGCCCGGCTGGCAAGGGCCAGGAAGGATTTTTCCCGCGCCGTCAGCCAGCTTTTCCTCCAGGCCAGACGCAGCAGAGGCTGCAGCTTTGTGCACCACCACCACCCCTTCATCGCAGCCTTTACCAATGCCATGGCCGGGGCCGGGGCTCGTCTCTGCTGCGTCTGGGCTGGGTCTTCTCTCCGGGGCAGCGTCCGGTGGGTGCCCCACGCCTCCGCTCCTTCCCCCAGTGTGGCAGACCCGGGAAAGGATTCATGGGGAGGAAAGGTGCCGGAGCCAGGCCAGCCTGTCTTTGCTCTTTGCGGGGGGGGGGAGCCGCTTCTTGGGAGCGATCTTGCCAAGCTACTGCTGGCTCCCGAAGGGGAGGCGGGAGGCGAGGAAAAGCCTCCCGCCTCCCACCCACCCACCTGGACGCCGACATTAGCATCTTTTGCCTTCTGCACATGCGCAGAGGGCAAAACTCAAATGACGGCGTCCAGGCGGCCCCACCCCCCGCCAATGTCCCGCTTAAAAAAAAAATCTGGTCACTTTACATTTGGGGAACTATTGCAGTTCACAGATCGTGACAATTGCAGCTGCTTTCAAAATGGCACCCACTTCTGGGATGGCACCACACAGCTTCTGTATAGGAAGGCTGCATGGCACATTGGCAACTTCTCCTTGGAAAAGCAATCTTTGGAAAAGGTTAATAAAACAAGGCATGATGGGGGGGGGGAATGAAGCCTAAAGCAGGGGTCTCCAACCTTGGCAACTTTAAGACTTGTGGACTTCAACTCCCAGAGTTCCTCAGCCAGCTTTGTGACCTAAAGGATGGTACTAAATGGGACAGGATACTATGCAAGGGCTGCCTCAGGGGATCGGAAGGCCCTGGGAGACCCAAGACAGACCTCATATGAGCTGGGTGGGTGCCACAGTCTGACTGCACCAGGTCTCCCAAGGTGTCTCCCCCCCCCCCCCGGCAACCCTTGCTCCGCTTAAAAACTGGGGAAGCTGGGATTGTGGCCTTTAAGCAAGGCAATAATGTGGTATTAACAACCATCTCAACTTATGACAGTCATTCCGGGCTCAATTGCATTCTCTTACAGGGATCTAGTAATATAATTTACTTGATTGCAATCTGATTCTGGATCTAATATAAAACTTGATTGATTCACCAAATAACAACATGGTATTGTGTTTTATTATTTCCATGGAAGCTAATGGAAGCAGGATTCTTGAACCTGATTATATTATATTCACTGGTGTTTATTATTTGGATATGATAGGATACTTAGTTTAAGTATATTGTGCCAGTTAGATTTAGCTTATTGGACTAGATTCATTTACTGTGAGTTGTGTTGAGGCCTAATTAGATTTTAATTTTGTGTATATTTTATTTTGCAAATGAAATATCATGTGTCTTGTAACATACTTTATTAAAAATTACTTTTTGGTAATAAAGATGCTACTATTATTTTTTGTATTGTGTTCCCTCTCCCCACCCTACCACCAATTTTAAACTTGGTGCATCCAGGATTCTAAATTGCATAGAAATACCACACTCGTATTTATGCAAGCTTTCTGCTGAATCTATAGAGTACAAAAATTGTCATGTCTGTTTTGTAACTTTCAATTGGACAAAATTAGACGGTATAGATCAATAATTATTGAACTGAGATAACTCAAATGGACTAATTTTCAGATTTCCAGGACTTACTGGTAGTACTTCTAAGGCAGTGATGGTTAACCTTTTCCGGACTGAGTGCCCAAAGCGTGTGCGTGCCCAAACCTCCAAAATGCAATGTGCGCGTGGCCCCCATGCATGCGCCCCAACCCCCGTGCATGTGTGCGCAACCCCCCGCACCGCCCCCCCCAGAAGGCGCTGCGGGCCACCTCTGGCATGCGTGCCATAGGTTCGCCATCACGGTTCTAAGGGAATGGAATTTGGGGAAGTTGTGGCTACTTCAGTCACTGCAATTATGTGATCTTCATTTGCAATGTTCCTTGATTCCTTCCTGGTCACTTGTTTCCTCGCCTCCTGGAAGAATGGAAGGGGAAGGGAATTTCCAATGTTCCCTGCCAGCTTTCTACAAGAAACTCAAAAGGAAGGAAATTGGAATTTGATCCCACTGCTTTTTTGCCTGTCATGGTTACTATATTTCTGTTTAATTAACAAAATATCTCTGAAACAATGACACATGGGTCACAAGCTGTCAAGTATTAATTTAAAAAATGAAGTGCTGATGGAAATATAAAGCTGGGGGAGAAATAGAAATTGTATTCTGAAGTTTTGACTTCTGATATTCTGTATCATATATACCTTTTTGGTATCTACATAGAATCATTTATAGTAATGAAAATTAGTGGAATATTCACTAGAAAATATTATGTATCCGTGCCTTTCTATCTCTCCCTCTCCCCTGCTCTCTCTTTCTATATTAATTTGATTGATTTCTATGCCAGTGATGTTTGTATCTTATACACTTATAGACACCAACCAAATATACTTGCAAGGCTATATATAATTAAAGATCCACAGGTCCTTTTCCAAATACCTTTAAAATTCACAACCAAGTTTAATGTTGTGAGAGATTGCTTAAGTACATGGGAATGTGCCAGTTGGCCTCTTATTTCTCTTTTTCTGCAATTATTTTGGTGAAGGAAACAATGGGTAGGCTTGCTAGAATAACAATAGAATGCTGGCACTGCCTTGAACCAACAATGTTATATTACCTTTCAAAATGTCATTTTGTTGCTTCTCCTACTCTGAAACCATTCCAGGCCTGCTCCTTCATTAGGTACAAATACATTTCTTTGTTTTATTATATTGAGCACATGCTCTGTGTGTCAACCTGCAAAGCATCCCTGGCTTGCTATCAAGTTGCCATAGGCCAGCGGGGATGGGAAACTGGCGAAATGGCACGGCAGCCAAAGACAGAGGCACATTCCATGCTTATCTCTCTCAAGGCTGTATCCAAGGGTTACCCACAGCAGCCAGAGGGGAGTGACCTCTACAACCCGCGAAGTTGCTCCATTGGCGAATGTGATTGATGACACACCCTGGTGGGGACAGGGGAAACAGGGTCATAATTGGGACGTAAATTACGTATGGTCAGAGCTGGCTTCACTTGGGAACGTGCGGACATGAAGCTCCTAATAAATACCTGGATTTCTTTTGAAGCTTGGCTCGAGGCTCATGATTTAATTAGGGCATCCGTCGGAACCCCGATACTGTGTTTCTTTGATCAGATCCCTACGATGGTTTGAGGTATTCTTATAATGTTTGTTTTGACCTGCCCCAGGTGCACAGGACCAGAATTCACTGTAACCCGCTAGTTTTGCTAAATAAAATAGTCATTTATATCCTTCCATAAGTTTGACATTTCTCAATTGTTCCACTGCATATGAGTGCATCAAATCAGAAGCTTTCAGTATTTGATCACATCTCCTAGAACCAAGAGATCTGTAAATTGCAAGGATGATTGTGAAATCTGATCATCAGGCTAGAATTTCATAAATCGGGGAAGGAAAAACAGCTCTCTCTCTTCGCAGCATGTAAAAGTGGTACTTATTTATTTTTTAAATAAATTTTAACAACACCAAAAGCCAAATGCCAGGGTAACCAACCATGTTTTAGAAATACCCATGGAAATAATTGTGTCAATAAATCCATCAAAGACACAGCTGCCTCGGTGGAACCGTGAAGGCATCACTGCTTTTCGAGAACCACACACCAGTTTCCTTGGTCATAATAACTTCCTTGCACCTTTATGCAGTCTAGTTGTCTACACAGCTGTTCCAGTTCACCTTCGTAGAAGACGTGGTAATAGCGGTGAAAAACAGGGTTGGGTTCCGGAGCATATGTAGAGCCATCCAGAGGCTGACAAAGCTTGGCATGTCTTGTCTTTTTCTTTATCCCATCTTTCAGGTTCCAAGGGACCAAGACATCTTGAGTTTCAAAGGAAGTTCTATTTGTATGAACTGGAAGGCTGGCAGGAACCAGCTGGCTTGGACTGTGGCTCGTCCCATTAGGCTGATTACAGTCCTTGCTGGACTGTGCCAAACCTTGGCATTCAGTGCTGCCTGTTTTATTTAGCGTGGCGCTGACAGCTTTGCCAAACCTTTTATCACTAGCTTTCCCCCCTTTCAGATACTTCGACTTCTGCTCCTTGTATTCCTGCTCCATGGCCCAAACGTAAACAAGTGCTTTTCCACCAGGTCTCAGCAGCCGAGTCAGTTCACAGAGCACAGCCAGCCTCCTCTCCTAGTCAAGGGGGAGAAACACAGATAGTCATCCTAAAGGTAAAAGGTAACAAACCAAAAACAGTACTCAGAACAAAAACAAAATACAAGACCGAGCTCAGAGAATTAGGAGCACTGTACTATTTTGTAGTCTGTTTACTTCTGCTTTTTAAATTATACATCTTTCATGCTTTTCAGCTATTTAATAGAATTATATATTAATGAAATTACCGTATTTTTCGAAGTATAAGACGTACCTAGATTTTAGAGGAGGAAAACAAGGAAAAAAGTATTCTGAACCAAATGGTGTAGTAATATATTATTTAATAAAATACCAGTATAGCAGAATACTTTTTACAACCATGTACACTTTTTACAACCATGTACACTTTTTACAAACTTCAAACTTGACAGCTTTAAGACTTGTGGACTTCAACTCCCAGAATTCCTCCTCCAGTCATGCTAGCTCAGGAATGGGAGTTGAAGTCCACAAGTCTTAAACTTGCCAAGTTTGAAGACCCTTGCACCCCTAACCCAGGGATCTTCAAACTTGACAGCTTTAAGACTAGTGGACTTCAACTCCCAGAATTCCTCCTCCAGTCATGCTAGATATGGTAATTAGAAGGCAAAAACGCCCCAATTTTTGCAAAAAATGGCCCGTTTTTCGCTCATTTTTTTTGCAAAAACAGGGCATGCAAAGGATCTGGGAAGGCTGCAATGGACTCCTAGGGGGTGGGGAAGGCAAAAACACCTCCGTTTTTGCGAAAAACGGTCCATTTTCCACTAGTCTTAAAGCTGTCACATTTGAAGTTTGTAAAAAGTATACATGGTTGTAAAAAGTTTACATGATTGTAAAAGGTATTCTGCTACACTGGTATTTTATTAAATAATATATTACTGCATCATTTGGTTCAGAATACTTTTTTCCTTGTTTTCCTCCTCTAAAATCTAAGTGCGTCTTATACTCCGAAAAATACGGTAAATATTTATTTTTAAAAATTTCAGCAAAAAAAAAACCTACAGAACAAGGAACAGCTACCATAACATGTGAGCACTTTATTGAAAGAAAGAACAAAGAACATTTTAATTACAGGTAGCCCTTGACTTACAACCGAGTTATTGCTTAGCGACCATTTGAAGTTACGGCAGACTTACTAGCCACATTCAAAGTTCTGACAGCTGCCCATGCCCTGTGGACACATGACTGCATTTTGGGTGCTCAGTAACCACCTGCATCAACAACCATTTGCAACATCCTGCAGCCACAGGGCTACGATTTATGATGTTTTTATTGTAAACCATTGATTTTCAGTTTCCGGAGGAATACACGTATAGCGAATTAATGGGTCACTTAACAACCGTGGCATTTGCTTTATAACTGCTGCAAAAAAGATTGTAAATCCAGGAGTGGTCACATGAAGATTCACTTAATGACTGGCATGACTTATGACCATAATTGCAAGCTTAATTACAGACGTAAGTCAAGGACTACCTGTAAAATGTAACAAAATAGATCTCTCATAGTAAGGGAGCCCCCATGAGCTTCCTTAACTGTACTAGAAATGTTAGCAGGGCACGTAACTGAGTTTCCTTTGAAAACAGGGAAGTGATGGTAGGTCTATCAGAGTTTGTTGCATAAAAATCAATTCCAGAAGCACACACAGATAACTGATTCAGCTGGATTCATTAACTTCTTTATAAATATAGTAATATATACAGTATATATTTACAATACCAGTAGCAGAGTTCTTCTTCAACATAGTAGCAGTTACAAGCAAAATACAAGCAGCTTCTAGTTCAGAGTGCAAAGAGAGACAGAGTGGGCTGAGCCATGCCCAGCCTTCTAGTTTCAGTTTTGATTCTCTGCACAGATTCAGATGTGTTTAGCTCTCATTGGCTAACTTAGTTGCTATGCCTATTCATTGGCTGACCTTGTTACCATTGGCTCTCCCAGTTCATGAATAATCTGACAAGGTCTAATTAGGCAAAAGAGGTCTTTCAGTAGCTAAGCTAAAACCATTTATCCTCTCTTCTGACACTTACCAAAAAATATTGATTGTGAGGTAGCTAGCAAAACTGAGAACCACAACATGCAAGTTCTATGATCTGTTCACATCCAGAATAGAATATGCCATATTGGCTAAAACCTAGCTCAGTGATGGCGAACCTATGGCACGCG
Organism: Diadophis punctatus similis; assembly: GCA_023053685.1. Lineage (NCBI taxonomy): Eukaryota > Metazoa > Chordata > Lepidosauria > Squamata > Dipsadidae > Diadophis > Diadophis punctatus. The sequence continues at coordinate 8,855,098 of JALIGW010000016.1, read as the reverse complement.
TGCCAAAGGTGGCACGCGGAGCCATATCTGCCGGCACGCGAGCCGTTCTCCTAGCTCAGCTCCAGCGTGCATCTGTGCACTGGCCAGCTGATTTTTGGCTGGCGCGGAGGCTCTAGGAGGGCATTTTAGGTTTCTGGAGGGCCTGCGGGGGGCATTTTCATCCTTCCCAGGCTCCAGGAAAGCTTCTGGAACATGGGGAGGGCGAAAAACAGGCCTACCGGGCCCACCAGAAGTCGGGAAACGGGCCGTTTCTGGCCTCCAGAGGGCCTCTGCGGGGGCGGGGAGGCCATTTTAGCCCTACCTAGGCATTGAATTATGGGTGTGGGCACTCGCACGTGCGTGATAGCACGTGCGCACGCGCTTTCGGCACCCGAGGGAAAAAAGGTTTGCCATCACTGACCTAGCTTATCCAAGTTAACTTGGAGAGCGAAGTCTTGCAAAAAAGATTCAGAAGGATCTCACATCACAATACAACACTTGCTTCATAATTTGCTTCAATAGACCCATCTCCATCTGAGGTTGAAACAGGATCACTGCTAAGTGGTCCCACATGTGCTTTGTGTACAAAGTTTCAGATTTAGCAGCGGCATCTTCAGGGAACAAAAACTTAAGATAATATGCCAGAGAACATGAAGAGCCACCGCCAATCAGAATAGACAGAATTGAGGAATTTTTATTGCAGACTGTACGGGATTTTAAGAAACTTAGAAAAACTTTGGCGGTACAGGAATGTCACAGGATGGGAAGGTTCCCCAGAATTTATTTTCCGTTTTATTTCTTGCTGCCAGTCCCACCTCAGAAAATAGTTGTAAACAAAAAATAATAATAAACATGGTAAGCCTTAATTCAATGGCGCCAATAACTGTGATGTAAAAATCAAAGGAGTAATCTGGAAGTTCTTTGGAACTGGGAATCACAGCTCCCTGGAATGAATCCCTGGAATGAAACAACAACAACAACAACAACAACAACAACAACAACAACAACAACAACGAAACAGAAGGATAAACTATATTACAATTTTTCTACTTTTAGGCCGTTTTAACCTACCACTGTTGAAAAATGATGGATGACCGCAATGGATATGCAAGCATCACAAGAACCACTCCTTATTGGCACAGTGAGCGCATCGCACACAAAAGCCTGAAATTCCTTCTCTCCACAGATGTCTACCAGAGTCTTACTACGGTCACAGCCCAACTGTTAAAATTAAAAATAAAAAGTGTGAGAAGGCTCTGCATAAACCAGGAAAGAACATTAAAATTGTGTAGCTTTTCAGAAATAAGCAATAGTCAGAGACCCAGTTTTGTAGATCCAATATTGAAATGTGGTTAACTTTTATCTCTTTGGGGAAGAACCAAAATACCGTATTTTTCGGAGTATAAGACGCACCGGAGTATAAGACGCACCTTAGTTTTTGGGGAGGAAAATAGGGGAAAACAATCTGCCTACCAGGTATTCATCTGGCTAGCGTCCTTAGTCTGGTCAGCTTCAGCACATTATTTTATCCCCTGGTTAGGACTTAAAAAAACTTTCTTCGGAGAGAGTAACAATGAAAGAGCCTCCAAGCCGGTAAGAGCTGGGAAGATCGTTAGCACCTGGTTAGGGGTAGAAAAAAACTTATTTTGAGCAAGTAGAGCAATGAAAAAAAATTCTGCAAAGACTTAGGGCTGGAAAAAAATTCTTCGAAGAGAGTAACAATGAAAAAGCCTGCAAGGTAAGAGCTGGGAAGATCTGTTAGCACCTAGTTAGGGCTGGAAAAAAAGCTACATTCGAAGTATAAGACGCACCCAAATTTTCAGCCACTTTTAGGGAGGAAAAAGGTGCATCTTATACTCCGAAAAATACGGTAATGATCCAAATGCTGAATTAACAGCATGCACTCATGCTTCTTCAGTGAAAGGAACAGTAACAGCTGGCTGCCCAGATGTGAAGGACTGTAAACTCCAAATTACACCTGCAGGTATCAAAGCTTTTAAGTTTGTCTCTTTTATGCTGTTCTTTTAACACAATCCACCACACTGGTTGCCTTGATTTATAAACCTGCTTCCCTCACCGCACCCACCAAGACTTATGGGATAGTTCAATATTAGCTGCATTTTATAGAAAGTGAGCTTACGAACTCTGTCTAAATGGTATCAAAAACAAACTATTCTTTGAACCCCCAGTACTATTAAGAAACCAGTTCTCTTTCTCATTCCTGCCATCAAGACACCCCATCCGGGATCCAACTGACATAACTACAAGTAGGGTTTACATTTTAATTCCATTTTCCATTATCATGCGATATCCACAGAAGCAACAGGAAATGGATCCTGACTGATTCTGTGCTCCACGTTTCCCCAGGGAAAGGGAATATTTTCTCACCTCTTCCACAGATTGCATTCCTGCTATATGTTCTGTCAATTTGCCAAAAAAAATTTAAAAAAAAAAGGGGGGGGAGGGGAAGGATAGCAAAGAGAGCAAACATGGCTACCTATGCCCCCCCTTTTTTAAATTTTCTTTTTCTCCAGCTAGACAATTCACTTAGGAATGCTTGCAGCAATATTAGCTCTGACCTTGTTTATTTGAAATACATTCTGCTGCCCCGCTTCTCTTCTGTAAGACACTCAAAACAGCTTGGAATAAAATCAATACACATACAGTTATTCAGCAGAGGACATCAAAACTACAACAACTACAAGGCATAGTAAGCTAGGCTGAATGCAAAGGCTAGGCTGAGCACAGTTCAGGGGTGGAATCCAGCAGGTTCTGACAGGTTCTGGAGCAGGGGCGGGTTGCTCACTTACCTCGCTGCCGGAGCCATGCACGTGCATCTCCACGCTTCGGGGGGGGGCACTCGCTATGCGCGCGTGCCCCCTCGCATGATTTTGCTTCTGCGCATGCGTGGGAGCAAAATCGCACCAAAATCTCGTGAGGGGATGCGCGTGTGAGATTTCAGCGCGATTTTGCTCCCGCGCATTCACGGAGGCAAAATCTCACCGAAATCTCACACGTGTGCATGTCCCCTCGTGAGATTTCCGCGCGCTTTTGCTTCCGCGCATGCGCAGAAGCAAAATCACCCGAAAATCACCGAAAAAAATGGCGACGCGCCGGGTGGACCAGCAGAGAGGGCTCCGGAGTGGTTGCGAAATCCGCCACTCCCTACCGGAGCTGCGTACTGGGCAGCTCCGGCAGGAACCCACCTCTGTTCTGGAGAACCGGTAGCGGAAATTTTGAGTAGTTCAGAAAACTGGCAAATACCACCTCTGGCTCGCCCCTGAGTGGGGTGGGAATGGGGATTTTGCAATATCCTTCCCCCAGGAGTGGGGAGGGAATGGGGATTTTGCAGTATCCTTCCCCTGGAGTAGGGTGGGAATGGAGATTTTGCAGTATCCTTCTCCTGCCACGCCCACTAAGCCACGCCCACAGAACCGGTAGTAAAAAAATGGATTTCACCACTGGCACAGTTCCACCCACCATCTATCCAATTTCCACTAGAGATGGCCTTAACATCACATCTTTCACGAGAACAGTACTCTGAAAACGGGTCGAGGTTTACCTTTTAACTGCAGCCACTTAGCTGCTATTACTGCCTACCTTCCAATGTTACATTTGACAATTTGACCATTTTCTAACTGAAAAATATAATAATTAGCGACCAGTCAGGTAATAGGAGACAATTTCAGATTGAGCCTATTTGTCACTGGTAATGTCTCTGTACAAAACTATCCTCTTTGCTTCAGGCTGGCCTAAACCACAAATTCCTTCAGACTACCTTCATTGGTAGGGTAGTATTCAGGCTTATGAGGAATATAAACCACGGTTCTAAAAACTACTAAGAGCAATGTTTGGCAGTGATTGTAAATACTGAAGAACTCCTACCCCTAATAAACATGTTCTTATTCAAGTAGATTTATCTAAATTTTGGAACAAGCTAGTAGTCTCAACAGGCAGAGCGAGTTCATCTATAGAATTCACTGAGACGTCTGCTTTTGGTCTGAAATCAGAGTTTTTTTTTTTTTTTAATAATCTATGGCATGAAAAGGGCATTTATACTGTTGCTATATAGACAGCTATATAGCTGTATTCCTCCCTTTTTTCCAATCAGTAAGAAGTTCAGAGGCGGTCTGAATTGGGTTTATTAATTTACTACCAACTGTATGTTTCCTATCGCGGCCCGGTTCAAATAGCACGGAAGCGCACAGCAGGAGAGATCACTTTAATTTTCAATCTCAAGAAAAGGAGCACTGCAGAACTCTCATTTGACCTTCAGATCGCATCACACAGCCTGGAATGGCTTTGTGGATAGCTTTGGAAGGCTAGCAGGATTGCAGCAGAAACACTTCTACTGTATTATTGCTATCAACTTGAGAGCAGCAGCTGTAGAATGAAGGAGATTTGAAAAGGAAGCAACCGACTGAATCCCAAGTAGTTTTTCCACTGGTGCAAGAAACAAGCAAGCTTGGAAATTCTGCCCCACACTTGTAGCCTAAAACTCTAGTATAGTCCTCAGGGATACCTCCTGCATTGCCTGCTGGGCCCCATGTCTTACCTGGTTTTATTACTTTTTAGATTATTTTTCAAAAAAAAAAAGACAGAAAGCGATCATTGAATTGCAAAGCAAACTGTCAGGTTCAAGCCTTACCTTCATTTCAAATAATGTTACTTCTACATGGACCTATAAGAGCTGGAAAGGGAGACTGGAAACTTTACTATTTTGCCTTTGGATAAATAGGTATTTTGTGACTAAGCACATCCCCTATGGCAGCCTTTTTTGAGAATGTGTATAACACGCTCTCAAAATTTAGGAGCATCCACTAAACCTCCATAAGTTGTGACTCTTGATCTCTCCTGCAATATATCACACTATTTCCAAAAATTCCACAATGCTTTCTGAAAAGAAAGGTAATACGGTGAACCCTCACTATATCGCGGTTCACCTTTCACGGTCTCGCTGCTTCACGGATTTGCATCGTGCATTGTGTTCTGCATTCTGATTGGCTGAACAGTCTCTCCACTTCTTCTCTACCTGTGTGTCAATAACGTTGCGGTTTATACACGTACTTAAAACAGCTTGCCAAGAGCAGTGAAATACACGTGAGTCACTATTTGTCCTACTGTACTTTGTATTTTTTTTCATAATCATTTTTCATTTTCTCCCGTTCTAATCCAATGACTCGGGTCGCGGTGGGGAGGTGCTGATCTCCGCAATTTGAAGCCTTCAGTTCGTATTGATGATTAAAATTATTATTTTACAGTACAGTAGTTATTTGTAAAAAGGTTTTGTTCTTTGGTTTCAATGTATTATGGAGTATTTCATGGTATAATAATTGTAAAAAAAATAAAGGTTACTACTTCACAGATTTCGCCTATCACGGGTTCTTTTTGGAACGTAACCCCCGCGAAAAACGAGGGTTCACTGTATATAAAACACACACACACACACACACACACACACACACACACACACACACACACACCTTTCAGTGATGTTTCAAAGGTTGCCAATTTAAGGTGAGCAAGTAAAGCCCCACTTTATGAATGAAATAAACCTATGAATTTTTTATTCATAGATTATATAAATTTATGGTTATTCATAATCATCATGGCAATCCAGGGATCAGTCTGTTTACAGGCAAGATATTATATTTGCAAAGAGGAAATAAATTACATATAAAAAGTTTATTACAGTAAAAAACCAATAACACAGGGAATCGTGTAAATCTGTACCACGGATTGCTTGCTATGAATATAAATGTTGATCTACAAGACTAAAACTAGTTGATGGATTAGCTGCTAGAAGACAATAAAAACAGAATGCAAAAGCTATAAACTAGGTTTGATTCATGCACGTGCATATATCAAATGAAAACAATGCCATGTAAAGTCAAAAGATGGGACATACAAAAACCAATAAATAGCTTCCTTTGGTAACTCTAACAATTTACTCATTTGTTTTAACATAAATAGAATTTTTTAACAACAGGTTATTTATTTTAATATTTCCAGCCAAGACAGATTAAATTCTCAATTTAGTCAGCTTTAGCTGCCAATTACAAAGTGGTTTATTGACAGAATATATGCCAGAGCTAATTCTCAAAGCAGATTTGCTCCATTTCATTAAAAGGGAAAGAGCTGTAAGGGGGGGAAAAACAATATTCCACATTTCAGTTCTGTTGGATTAGGGTAAATGTAAAGTGCACGCCAATCGCACATAATGCTATTCATATCATAGATTTGCCGTAACTGGGAAAACTTTATTGCTGATGGTGCCAATTTCATTACTGGGTTGATCGTAAAGACTTCGATTTTAATTAAGAACATTTATAGCACCAGAGCTCACCATCTGAAGAACAGATTGCGCTCCAAACAAACAAATTGGTCCATTCTGGTGTTTACAAAGTCTAAAAGAATTTTTCATGACTCGGGTGAAAAAGAGAATGTTAAAAAGAATTTCTAACAAGGAGCCCTGTTAGATAATTTAGAGCTGGGAGAAGGGGATGGAATTTGATCCTTCATGTGAACCAGTGGTGGGTTCCTACCAGTGCGGTCCACTCTATAGCACCGGTAGTGACCCGCTGGTGACGTCACAGTACCGGTGCGGTCGGTTGCCAATGCCTGGGTGCCGCCATTAAAAAAAAATTAATTTTTTTTTAAAAAAATTTTCTTCTGCGCATACCCAGAAGCCGAGTTTCCGGCACTGCTCATGCACTGCCTTCCTACCCCACAGTGAGTCCAAGCAGGGGAGGATGGCTGAGGGAGCGCGTGAGATGCTGAAAGAACAGGTGGCAGGAGCTATCTCCATTCCCCTCCCTTCAGCAGTCCGAGAAGCCATGAACGCGTGGTGATGATCCTAGGCATTTTCACACGTTTGAGGCTTCTCGAGCTGCTGAGGGGAGGGGGAATGGGCAGCAGGACCTATCTCAGTTCCCCTCCCTTCAGCAGTCCGAGAAGCCACGCCCACCCGGTCACATGGCTGGCAAGCCACACCCACAAAACAAGCCACGCCCACAGAGTGGTAGTAAAAAAATTAGGAACCCGCCCCTGATGTGAACATCTCAGCAACTAAATAGAAACTCAAGAGGCAAACTTGGTTCTCTTATAAAGAGACGAAATTCCATTCAGCTTAATCACTTTCCGCTGTCCCAAGTAAGAACAGTAAAAATGGACAGAGAAGCAGGGATTCAATCAAAAAGACCACCCTGAGATGACCTTGCAAGAGACAATAACACTGTAGTGTGATGAAATGTAATGAGCTATATAGCTTAGATAACCAAGAGGAATAAAGCATATGACAGCCAGAATACGAACTCCTAATTTGCATCTAAATTATATCAAATAATGGCAAAGTCAGGCTTAGTTGTAACGCTTTATGTAGCAAAGTGAATCCACTGCACAAAACAAAAAGATTAAATCTTGCAATAAAATAAAAATACTTCGGAGCATCAATTATTTCAAGTGTGATAAAATTACAAAGGATATGCTAGCTCCAGAGGAAATTTCCCTTTGGCATAAATGTGATGAATACTGGGATGGAAACTGGAAAGAGATGATTACTGCAAACTTGCATTTTATCATTCCCCCAACTAACGCTGGGATCTTAGCAGATATCTTAACAGATTAACAGAGTTGGAAGGGACCTTGCAGGTCATCTAGTCCAACCCCCTGCCCAAGCAGGAGACCCTACATCTGCCTCTACCTAGGATCAAACTCACAACCTCCTGATTGTGAGGCAAGAGCTCCACCTCTAGGCCACAGCAACTGGGCTTATCTCATTCAGATTATCAGAGATTATTTTAACATTTTTCTAACTAATTAACTTTCTTCCTCTCTCGACATGCTTCTGTGATCAGGATTTATTCAGAGACAAACTTTAGTCCAGCAGCCGATTTGGAATGCCAAGGCTGAACGTTGGAGCATGTGCAATAATGCAGATGAATACCGATGAGCTTTTTTCCGACAGAGGTACAATCACTCAGCTTGCCAACAAGATGTTCTGCATTTGATATGCTATTTGTATGCATACCCTGGATATACAGCAAAGACAAAAGGGAGAGATGCAACCTTGAGCCATGTGGCAGCCCGTAGGAACAAATGGGAACAGAAAAAGCAGGAAGTCCAGAGAATGCAGAAGAGCTTTTGCTGTGAGATTAAAGAAGATGCAGGATAGAAAGCAGCGCCATGCGTAATGAGGACAGATGAAACCAGTAGCTGAAAAAGATCACACTGCAACTGATGAAAGGATAGTGGAGAATTTCATTGTTCAGGCAAGGAGGTATAGATGCCCACTTCAACTCCCAGAATTCCTGAGCCAACCATGTCCACAAGTCATAAAGTGGCCATAGTTGCTCACCCTTCAGTTAAGAGTATGGAAGGAAGCGTAGGCTCTTATTTCCTTTTTCTCTTGTGAATTTAATTCCTGAAAAATATTTGTTGGAATATTCATGAGCTGGAAGAGTCATGTGGTAACTCAGTCAGCCAATGTGAGTTAAGTGCTACTGAGCATGTGCAAAGAATTAAGCTAGGAGCTGGACGTGTTCTCCAGTCTTGGTCTGCCTCTGTATCTCTCTGTGTAGTCTTCATTGTGCTATGATGTCTGTAAGAAGTATGCTTTCTACTTGCCGTAAAGAAGAATATATGGTACTGTAAATATTTTGATGTGATTATAAAGAAGTTATTTAATTCAGCTAAAGGCAGTCAACTGTGTGAGCTTCTGATTTATTCTTGAACAGATAATTAAAATTCTCTGATAATATTCATGATTCTTTTGTGTGTGTTCTTTTTTGATCATGGCAAAAATGTCAACCGCATAGTGTGAATATTTGGGGATGTATCTTTTAGGAGTACTCCTGCTTCCAGACGTTACATTACTGTCTGTGCTAAGATTCCTGAAATAGACGGTTATCCCTCTGATCTGTTTTCATTTATACGTTGATATTTTGGGCTGGCTACTGATATTAGTAATACTGCTGCTTCATTGTTATGTCATTGTTATTTTATGGCGAACATTTGAATCTTGTTCATGTACAGGTAGTCCTCAACGCACGACCACAATTGAGCCTAAAATTTCTGTTGTTAAGTGAGACATTTGGTAAGTGGGCTTTGCCCCATTTTATGACTTTTCTTGCCACAGTTGTTAAGTGAATCACTGGAGTCAATAAGTTAGTAACCTGGTAGGTGAATCTGGCTTCCCCATTGCCTTTGCTTGTCAGAAGGTCACAAAAGGTGATCAAGTGACCTTGGGACACAGCAAAAGTCACAAATATGAACCAGATGCCGAGCATCTGAATTTGGATCACATGATCATGGGACTGCTGCAAAAGTCGTAACCATGAAAAACGGCCGTAAGTCACATTTTTCAGCGCTATTATAACTTTGAATGGTCACTAAACGAACTGTTGAAAGTCGAAGACTATCTGTATTTTATCTACATAGAAGTTAGCTCTAAAATGACAATCGAAAACTACAACAACATTAAAATACAATCTTGAGGAGAAAGTGACTTCTAGTTTACCCCTCAGATGACAGAGGTGGCATTTACTAAATAGCAGTAAAGAGCCATTTTCAATCACTTTCCAGGTGATGAACCTCATGAATAAAAAAAATGCTTTCAGAACTCATGACCCTACGTGATAACAACTATTAAAAATAATTGGATGATTTTTACTTCACAAAAATTATCCTTCAGAAAAATTAATGAAAAAGACCCTTTCCTTATATTTTCTTCAATAAAATACAGGATAGAATCTACAAAAAAAATAGCTTCTGCCCCATTTTTGGTCTCGGCATCGAGTGACTGCATTTCTTTAGACCAGTGAAGAAAGAAGTCAAAATGTTATCGTTTCATCCTAGACCAGTGATGGCGAACCTTTTTTGGTTCGCGTGCCAAAAGGGGGGGAGGAATGTGGGGGATCACGTGTGTGCGTGCCCACACTCATAATTCCATGCACCCCCCCACATGCACGCATGACCCCCCTGCTCCCAGCATGCAATGGCACGCCCATTTTTCGCTCTGCCCAGGCTCCAGAACCTTTCTAGGAGCCTGGGGAGGGCGAAAACGGCCTTCCCCACTCCCTCTGGAGGCTGGAAACAGCCTGTTTCCCGACTCCCAGTGGGCCCAGAAGGCCCAAAAATCAGCTGGCTGGTGCACACATGCACGCCGGACCTGAGCTCGCATGCCCACCGATATGGCTCCGCGTGCCACTTGTGGCACCCGTGCCATAGGTTCGCCATCACGGTCCTAGACTGTAGCCATATTTCAGCAGTAAGGTAAAAGGTAAAAGTTCCCCTCGCACAAACATGCTAGTCCTTCCCGACTCTAGGGGGCAGTGCTCATCTCCGTTTCTAACCCGAAGAACCAGCGCTGTCTGATGATGATTTCATGGTCAAATGGCCGGCATGACTAAACGCCGAAGGCGTTACCTTCCCACCAAAGTGGTCCCTATTTTTCTACTTGCGTTTTTACATGCTTTCGAACTGCTAGGTTGGAAGAAGCTGGGGCAATTAACGTGAGCCCACTCTGTTACGCGGTGCTAGGGATTCGAACCGCCGAACTGATGACCTTTCTGATCGACAAGCTCAGCGTCTTAGCTACTGAGCCACCGCGTTCCCTATTTCAGCAGTAGCCCCATTTATTTCTATTATCGAAGTAGCAATTAAGATAGAAAATGCAGAAGAGAATAATTGTAAGGGAGCATGCAACCCAGGAGAGATTAATTACTTATCCAAGTTCAGGGAACAAAAAGGAACATGAGATGCTGTGGGCATTTAGCTCTACTTCATAATAACTAACTCCACCAGGTGGAATTAAATCATTTAAGTCCATTGAAATCTGATTGATGTAATGTATCAGAAAGCTAATGGAGAGAGAACTACATCTAATTTTGAAATCCAGCCACCAAATGAAATTATGTGGCTCCCCAGAGAAATATCTCAGCTATAACTAATAGCATGAGAGTCTTGAGAAAGCAAATTAAATTCTGGCAAATGCATACAAACACAGCAAGAAGGATGACAGCACGCAGAGAGAAAAAGAGAGAAATTCCATTGGTCTGCTTGTTCTGAAGTAACTATCTTTAACAGTTGCTTCACGTAAAGCTTTGTTTTCTACCACAGAGAAAGCCGTATCACCTTTTTTAGGGGAAAAGATGCTATGTTGAAAATGAAAAGTCTATCTCTCGCTGGCAGATGCATTTCCGGCAACTTGCTTTATAGTTTTAAGCTTTCACTGTTCGCTGTTTCTAGTCTTTAATCTCCAAGATACTTTAGCTTCTTGGCTGCTAATAAAATCGGAGTATCCAAGCTTCCCACGAGCGAGCCCTTGGTATTCTGCAGAAATGAAACCCATCAGTGGTTTTTACTACAAATGGCTGCCTGGAATGCCTCCAAGGCATTTCAAACCAGCAGAACCGTTTCCCATGATCTACCGATGGGGGATTTATTTCATCAAATCTGAAAAGTGAGGGGTTTCAAGGTGCTTAGAAAGGCATTACCGAAGAGTTGGGTAGAGTTGGGCACCTGACAAGGCTCCTGTTATGGAGGTAAGGGTGTTCACCCCCTTCTTCTGCTGTCTCCTGTTCACTTTTCACCTGCAGTCTTGCAAGGGAACAAGGAGAAGGAGCTATAATTGCCTTGACCTTTCCCACTGCAAAGCCATTCAAAATCAGCTCAGAGTAAAGGATCACTGAACATTCAGTAGCAACAGGGAGACATGATGGTGGTGAATCAGCTCCCAGACAGAGAACTGAGACAATCTTGCTGAAGGATCTCGACAGTATGTTGCTGATACAGAACTAATTCACATATTGCACTAAGCCATGGTTTATCAAATAAATAGGAGCCGAGGTGGCGCAGTGGTTAAAAGCAGCACTGCAACCTTCAGCTGATTGCTAGTTCAGCAGTTCAGCTGTTCAAATCTCACCAGGCTCAAGGTTGACTCAGCCTTCCATCCTTCCGAGGTGGGTAAAATGAGGACCCAGATTGTTGGGGGCAATATGCTGAACTCTGTAAACCGCTTAGAGAGGGTTGTAACAAAGCACTGTAAAGCGGTATATAAGTCTAAGTGCTATTGCTATTGCTATTGCTAAATCACAATTGGCTGGGGTGATTTCACGGGCCTGCCAGAATCATTCCGAACATGGTGGATCTTTACGTTAAGGGTTTGCAAACTTTTTTAGACCACGCAACTTGTTATAAAAAAAACAGAACTCCTGATAAAGAGACACAGTCTACAGCAGTATTTCTCCACCTTGGCAACCATAAAATGTATGGACTTCAACTCCTAGAATTTGGGAATTGAAGTCCATGTGATTAGGGGACTGGAGGCTAAAATATATGAAGAATGGTTGCAAGAATCGGATATGCCTAGTTTAATGAAAAGAAGGACTGGGGTGACATGATAGCAGTGTTGCAATATTTGAAGGGCTGCCATAAAGAAAATAGGGTCAACTTGTTTTCCAAAACACCTGAAGGCAAGACAAGAAGCAATGGATGGAAACTAATCAAGAAGAGAAGCAACTTAGAACTAAGGAGAAATTTCCTGACAGTGAGAACAATTAATCAGTGGAACGACTTGCCTCCAGAAATTGTGAGTGTTCCAACTCTGGAAGTTTTTAATAAAAGGTTTGACAACCATTTGTCTGAAATGGATACGGTTTCCTGTTTGAGCAGTGGGTTGGGCTAGAAGCAGGGCTCTCCAACCTTGGCAACTTTAAGACTTGTGAACTTGTGAACCAGCAAAGCTGGCTGAGGAATTCTGGGAGTTGAAGTTCACAAGTCTTAAAGTTGCCAAGGTTGGAGACCCCTGGACTAGAAGACCTCTGTAATTCTGTTCTAGGAATAGAAAATTGGTGGTATTCAACTAATTTTGTTTTCTGCCCATCGTCTCTCTCAAGTCACAGAACACAAGAACACAGTTTGAAAAACCTCGTCTTATGTAATCAGCTATCATCTTGTAGGGAAGGTAGGGGGAGGTGTAAAATTTTTAAAAATTGCACCAGACCAGATGATTTATATACTGCTTCAGACTAACAGGGTTGTAAGGAGTGTACAATTAATGGCTGCCACATTTTGTGTCAGCAGAAGTTTAACTATGACCTTCTTTTCCCCTCTTTCACTTTTTTTCTATAATGACATTATAAAAATGTTGGAGTCTTTCAGAGTAAAGGTTTATCATCATCATCATCATCATCATCATCATCATCATCATCATCATCATCATCCTTGGCAGACGCATTTATCTCGTTTCTATTCAATTACAAAACGTAAGTTGCTATTAAAATCTCCGCTATTACAATGCATCTGCTTTCAGCAATTTATTTTAAACCATGAGGAATCTATTGAATTATGAACAGGAATATTTATGCTTGAACGATGTAGCTTGGAAATAATTACCAAGTTACATTGCAGACTCCAATCTTTGAGCAAGACCTACTGGACAGAAAAATCAGAGCATCTTAATGATAGACGCCCACAAAAAGAAAGTTACAAAGTGTAATATTCCCTTGTTTCATCCAAAAATAAGTTGATATTAAGATTGACCATTTGTTTTTTGCTTGGGGAGGCTGTAATTTTTCACCCGCGACAATCTGTCTTTGACAATACCATATGAGAACTGACAACTAACGTACTCATTTTAAAAAGTATTATATCCTTTTTAATGATATTCATCTAGTGGGGTTTTACAACATCTGCCTTTTTGTTCTTATAAGATTTCAGCCTACACTTTATTTTGATTTGGATTTTTGGCTACTGCAATATCGCGCAATGATTCTCATTGCCTGTAAATGTTGGGTTTGTTGATCGGTCTTATGACCGAATGTTAAGATTCACTGCAAAGAAGTACCACAATACCCCAAGCCGCAGGCATCCATAACAAGCCACAATAATATTAAAATATCATGAGCATCAGGGCACTGCTGCATAAACTATGCAATTGTGCATCATGACATCAAAAGCGGGTGTGTAACTTGTGTTGCTTGCATGATAATGTCAATTTCTCCCCCTGCTCACCCTTCGATTAGAGTGGAGTTATTCACTGAAAAAATAGGGACATGGAAGTAAATATGAGAAGCTAACCTTTGACACCCTCCCACTGTCTACATTATATAGGAATCTCTAACTGTACCATTCATTTCTTGGCATCTCCATATAAAATTGTTTTCCTGATAATAAGTATCTATAGAAATTAATAATAAGGGTTTTTTAGTTTCAAGGATTTAACAAAGATCTAACAAAGAAAACAAAGATTTGGTTTAGAGGATTCCACAAAGAAGAGAGGGTCAACCTATTTTCCAAAGCACCAGAAAGCAAGACAAGAAACAATGGATGGAAACTAATCAAGGAGAGAAGCAACCTAGAACTAAGGAGAAACTTCCTAACAGTGAGCACAATTAACCAGTGAAATAGCTTGCCTTCTCAAGGCCCTCCTCAATGGAGGTTTTTAAGAAAAGACTGGACAGCCACTTGGAATGGTACTATAGGGTCTCCTGCTTGTTCACGGGGTTGGATTGGAGGACCTCCAGTGCCCCTTCCAATCTGCTATTTTGTTAAAGACCCAGGAGTTGAATAAAATAATGCAGTTCTTGAATTTGGACTTGGAAAGGGGACCATCTACCCTCAGCTACAGTAGATGGTCATTTAATCAACATTATCAGCTGCATAAGTAGAGATTCCTAGCAATGTAGTTCAAACCAGCTAGCTGATCATTTGAGACCCAGAACACTGATTTCCTACTTATGTATAACATATGTATGTTACGTGTAATATATAGGGTTATATGCGCATGAGGATGCATCCATATTTCAGGCCATGACCTCTGATTCAGCCGTGATTGTAACAGTCAAGACTAAAGCTTGCCATCATCCATAGACTATGACGTGCAGCAGGTTTTGTAAGAATACAGCCAGTTGTTTATTGTAGTCTCAATATCTGAGGAGAGAACAATGCTTGACTGACGGTAAAATTCAGTGTATGTCCACTAACAAATATGTTTTGCTGTTTTTGACTGTCAGGTAAGCACCCGCTGGATTGTAGTTTAAAATTCCCTATGGTTTTTATCTCAGATAAAACAAGCAACCTAGATTTATTATTCGTTAGGCAAAAATAATCCCATTTCCTAAAATTACCTTCAAAGAAAATAGAAAAGACAGAGAGAAAACTAGATTCTCATACAATAAGTTTTTTCTTCTAAGAAAGTCCCTATAAACCACCTCAAGATGGCCATTCTCAAGAAAAATAGCTACAAAAGCACATTTCCTCTTGAAACAGCTGTACTAAAAGTCAACAAATTTTTTCATTCTTGTCCCAATGGATTATATGGAACCAAAGGACATTTATCAAACTGAATTAATCACCAAACAAGAAAGGTTGTGCTATACTCACAACTGCTTTATGGACTGACAGTGTAAACTCTCTCCTATACACCTCACTCTTTGGATCTCCTACGTTTTATTTCTCTCAGAACTTATTTTCACATCTCCTGTCACCCCATTCTATGGATTGATTATTTATTTTTTTATTTTTTTATTTTTTTATTTTTTTATTTTTTTATTTTTTTATTTTTTTATTATTTATTTATTTATTTATTTATTTATTTATTTATTTATTTATTTATTTATTTATTTATTTATTTATTTATTTATATGCCGCTCAACTCCGCAGGGACTCTGAGCGGCTAACAAAAATACAAATAACATCAATATAAAAAATTTAAAAACAGGATTAAAATACAGTATAACAATATATAAAAAGACATTTAGTCAACTCAATCATTCAATCCTTTCATTACAAGGGCCAGCCTCGACAATCAATGGCCCAGTCTTGCCGAAAGAGCCAGGTCTTAACGGCTTTTCTGAAGGCCAATAAGGTGGGGATAGTCTGGATCTCGGGGGGAAGTTGGTTCCAGAGGGTAGGAGCCGCCACAGAGAAGGCCCTCACCCGCGGGCCCGCCAGCCAACATTGTTTAGCTGATGGGACCCGGAGCAGGCCAGCCCTGTATGATCTAACCGGTCGCAGGGAGGTATGCGGTAGCAGGCGGTCCCGAAGATACTGTGGCCCTGAACCATATAGGGCAGTGATGGCGAACCTTTTTTGGTTCGCGTGCCAAAAGGGGGGGAATGCGGGGGATCACGTGTGTGCGTGCCCACACACATAATTCCATGCACCCCTGCACATGCACGCATGACCCCCTGCTCCCAGCATGCAATGGCATGCCCATTTTTCGCTCTCCCCAGGCTCCAGAGCCTTTCTAGGAACCTGGGGAGGGCGAAAACGGCCTTCCCTACTCCCTCTGGAGGCTGGAAACAGCCTGTTTCCCGACTCCTAGTGGGCCCAGAAGGCCCGAAAATCAGCCGGATGGTGCACACATGCACGCCGGACCTGAGCTCGCGTGCCCACCGATATGGCTCCGCGTGCCACTTGTGGCACCCGTGCCATAGGTTCGCCATCACGGATATAGGACTTTAAAGGTAATCACTAACACCTTAAATATTATTAAAAACAATATTCCATGCTCCTGCTAATGTAGATGACAATCCAAGAAATCCTGGTAGATATAATTCTAACAAACAAAAAAACCCCAAACAATTCTAATTTGGTAACCATGTTAAGTCTGAAACATCAAAAGCAACATAATTATTGTGCATTTTTAATTAAATTTCAAGGTATCAGGGGTTTCTTATTTATTTAAAGTCAGTAGAACCTGATGATCAGAAAATGTTCAGCTGCAACACGAAGTCCTTTATAACTCTTCCTATCTGAAAAGATCCAATAATCATCTGAAATTGGCAGAGGCCTTATGGAAAACGACTAAAGAGAGTTGCAACCTGCAGTTCAGTGAAACAATTATTCAGCTCCAGCAGCTCCTAACTGGAAGTAATTTCATCTAGCTCCTAAAATGCTATCCAGTTTTAATTAATTCACATTAATTAATTGTATATGCTTCTGAGAATGATGTTATTTCCTGATTATACCCACCACATGGACCTAACCTCTTACACCTAGATGATAATGACTTTAACATATGGCCCCACAATCAATATTTGGTTTGGGCAATGTGGCAACGAACAACTAAAACCTTTTAACCTATGACCTGATAGGCAAAATAAACTTAGAGAAGCCAGGGAGGACAATACATTTTCTTTACAGATTACAATCCATCAAGCCTAACACTTTGAACAGCAATTGTAAAAAAACAATTAGTCTGAAGCTAAACAAATTCTCCTGGGGTTTTAATCTTTGGATGTAGATTGAAAACCTATTGCTTCACTATCGGTATGTCTCATATATTCTTAACTTTTTAAAAAGATATGATTACATGATGCTTCCAGCAGACATTATTTGATATTACAACTAATATGAATCTGGACAGAGTAAACCAGGCTGTGGTTTGATTTATTCTATTATCTATTATTTTTGTAGTGGCCTGATTTATTCTAGGAAAATGGAAGTTAGCAGTTTCAGACACACTCAACGGGAAAATGTGAAAACCATAGAACAGGTGTGCCAAACTCGATTTCATTGAGGGCCGCATCAGGGTTGTGTTTGACCTCAGGGGGCTGGAGTGGGTGTGGCCAGCTCAACATCACTTTTGTTGGGGGCGCCTGAAGCGGCCCAAGTCGTCTGCCAGCAAAAACGGGCTCCCGAGCTCCGTTTTCGGCTGTGACAGCCTCCTGCAACCCTCTGCCAGTGAAAACGGAGCTTGGGAGGGCCGTGTGTGGCCCTTGCGAGCTCCGTTTTCGGCTGCGACGGCCTCCTGCAACCCTCTGCCAGTGAAAACGGAGCTCAATTTTTGCTGGCAGAGGCACCGCAGACCGGTCCTTCTCCGTTTCCTGGACAGCCTTGCAGGCCAAATCTAAGCACCCCGCGGGCCGGATCCAGCCCACGGGCCTTGAGTTTTACACCCCTGCCATAGAAAGAAAACAAATGGGATTGGTAAATATAATCAGAAAATTCCTTGCTAGAAACTATGCTATCTAATATTAAGAATAGGCCTAAAATCTTATCCAGGACTATGTATGGTTAGATTTAAAAGCATAGTTCAGGTATGTATCAGTCAAGTCGGCCAGTTCAGGAGACGGAAACTATAACAACTATGTAATTCCATTTTATTGTTAAAGGATACAATAATATAATCTTAAAAGGCCTGGCAAAGATTATATTTTCCTGATCTTGTACCAAAAAGAATCAAGGCTGATCAATATTCAGCTTCTTTTTCACTCCGCCTTTATCTTTTGGGGCTAAGTTATGTCTATTTAATAGCTGCTGATACTTTCTTCAAAGCCAACTCAGTAGTTAGGACTCAACTTACAACCACAATTAAGCTCAAAATTTCTGTTGCTAAGCAAGGCAGTTGTTAAGTGAGTTCTGCCCCATTTTATGACCTTAACAATTGTTAAGTGAATCACTGCAGTTGTAAAATGAATCTGGCTCCCCACTTGCTTGTCAGAAGGTTGTAAAAGCTGGTCACATGACCTTGTGATCCTTGTCATTGCAACCATGATAAATACATGCCAGTTGCCAAGCATCCAAATTTTGATGATGTTGCCACAGGGATGCTGCAACAGTGATAAGTGTCAAAAATATCGTAAGTCGCTTTGTTTTGCTGTTGTAACTTTGAAAGGTCACTAATTGTCACGATGTAAATATTGCCAGTTGAGCACCTCTGCCATATTTCTACGTTTACTGTATTTTCTAATCAAGCAGACATGTGATATGTATTATTGCGCATGTGTGCATTCCAGGAGTCTCATCCTTTCTTCTTCTCCTGTGAGCCTCGCCCGAGGCAGTCATGAATTCTTAGCTGAGAAAATGTAGCTTATTAAGGTTTATATTTTGTTACTTTTATACTGAAATAAATATTTCGTTAATTAGAATTAAATCTCGGTTTTATTTTCTAAGTAAGAATGACTTCAAGGAAGCAAGATCCTATATCACCTCTTGATAGGAATAATTTCCTATTCCGTCACTAATCAACTACCTGTCCCCTTTTACAGCCTCCCCTAATAAAAGATTTGGGGGATTTTTCATATATCTAACTTAGCCAAAATTATTTTGCAGCTGGGTTGGTTTAAGCACTGGAACAACTTGCAAAGGCTCTCTGAAGATTTATTTAGTTTAGATGTGCTTTGTTTATGGATTTCACTATAAATTTTCATTTGCCTCTTGCCTCTAAAGCAAAAAAGTAAACTGCTATAATTTGGTGGGATTCCCCTTAAGGACGCCAACAACTAAAAGTGATTACCTGTTCTAAATTTAAAATGGCATATAAATGTAGCACATAAACAAACACATTCTGGTAGGGGGGACTTCCGCTACCTCGGAAAATTAAACCTCTGGTCCCGGTGACCGATCAAGATTGGGTCCTGCAACATTATCCTAAGACACGTATTATTTGTCTTCATTCACATAAACAAAGCTTACAGAAATGCAAACCATATATATCATCTTACCATATACAAGTCTTTGCAGAGGCCTAAGTACTTTCCATTGCCACAACCAACATCAGCCACAATAGCCCCACGTGGCAAACCTTTAAGGAACTCAACCACTTGTGGCCACGGACTATGCCTGGTGTTGCTGAAATGTCTCGCAATGTCTTCATACACTTCGTGGACATACTTCTGCTCTAGCACAGAGGCGTCTTTGTCGTTAGTGTGAAACAAGGGCGCCCTCTCTTTGTGCCGACTGTCGCATACGGAAGGAAATGCTGGGGGAAGGAGATTGGGAGAAGAAAGTTAGAAGATAGGTTTATTTTTAATTGCTAAGTTTTAGACCCAGAACAATCTTTTTTTTTAAACGGAGAGAATCGAACTGCAAATTTCAATGTTAATTTTTATTGCAAAATTTAATTACAGATAGCCCTGGATTAACAACAGCTATTAGGACCGGACTTTCTGTTGCTAAGTGATGCATTTGTAAAGCGTGACATCACAAGATCGTGCTGCTTTGCAAAGAAATTAAGGCATTGTTGACATTAAGTGAATCCTGTACCGTTAGTAAGTGAGGACGTCATGTGGTTGCCATTTGCAACCTCCTGCTGTCTTCCCCATTGGCTTTGCTCGTAGGAAGCCAGAAAGGACGTCATAAATGGTGATCACATGACTGCAGGACACTGCAACCAATATATGTACAAGTACCAGTTGTAACTACCAATTTCTCAGCACCACAATAAATTTGAATAGTTGTTAAGGGAAGCTCACCCATAGTTCAATAACAAGAATGCCAGCCCTCCAGTCTGTTGCTTATGAACAGACCTCCTCCTCTTAAATTAGAAAAATTCCCATGTTCAAAAGGTAGTCATCCCTAATTAGGACATTATGAAACAGGATTGGAGTAAGCAACCAGAGATATGTAGATATCTCCCTTGGCAGCTAATAAACTTCCTGTCCCATCTAATACTCTTTTATAAGTTAAACACAATATATATAATTTTAGCCAATGGGCTAAAATCTGTTTATTTGCTTCTATACCTCAACTAGATGTCTTCGGCATTCTTACCTTAGAAACTGAAAATATTGCAGGGAATACAAGTCTAGGAGACGAAGAGGAAATTTGGGAATAACCTCACCAGATTGTTATTCTGGGTAATTGGTAATGAAACTGACCACACCTTTTAGGGGAAGTTCCAAAATTGGAAATATGCTTAACCCTGCTGTAAGAGTAAATAAGTGATTTACTGTGAATTAGCTGCTATGAAAATCATATTCCAGGAATGATATGCATATTCCAGAAATGGTATGGCCAGGATCCAACGTACCCCAAGCGTTTCTCTATTACAGTGTTTCTCAACCTTGGCAGTTTGAAGATGTGTGGACTTCAACTCCCAGAATTCCCTAGCCAGCAACACTGGCTGGGGAATTCTGGGAGTTGAAGTCCACACATCTTCAAACTGCCAAGGTTGAGAAACACTGCTCTATTAATATAGTAGCAAATAAAAAGTCAGGCTGGCGGCTGGTGACATTCACACATTTATCCAGCCAACAATATGGATGAAGCTTGTCATTACCTTCCTCAAAGATATTTTTCAACTTCCCAGCCTAGGTTACAACTCTAGTATCTTCTATTGTTTCCCTGCCCAAAAACTACACAGATCCAACTTTTTAGCCTGTTTGAGAATGGCCAAAGTTAGTTTGGTGCTGCCATCTACTGGACACTTATATGTTGGCGCTCTCTCCTTTTTTCTATTTCCAGATCCCTGTCATCTTCTAGCGCAGTGGTTCCCAAAGTGGGCGGTACTGCCCCCTGGGGGGCGGTGGGAACCCTTAGGGGGGCGGTGAGAGGCAAGGTTGGCGACAGGGGGGCGGTGAGAGGGGCCAGGGGGGCGGTAGGTTTCTAACCTACAGAAAGATGGTAGGAAGGAAGGAAGACAGAAAGAAAGAAAGAAAAAGATGGTAGGAAGGAAGGAAGGAAGACAGACAGAAAGAAAGAAAAGATGGTAGGTAGGAAGGAAGACAGACAGAAAGAAAGAAAGAAAAGAAAGAAAGAAAAAGAAAGATGGTAGGAAGAAAGACAGAAAGAAAAAGAAAGAAAGAAGAGGGAAGGTAGAGAAGAAAGAAAGAACGAAAGAAAGACTTATGACCACAATTGAGCCTAACATTTTGGTTGCTAAGCAACAGCGTTGTTAAGTGATTTCACCACACTTTACAAGTTAGCCATGCCCACCCAGTCACCTGACCACTAAGCCACGCCTACCTGAGGGGGCGGGTTGGGGGGCGGTGAGGATAAGTTTGTAGCACCAAGGGGGCGGGGGACTGAAAAAGTTTGGGAACCACTGTTCTAGCGTCTTAAAACCTTCTGGAATGGCCTATCTGGAGACATCAAAGGGTTTCATTAGAAGAGAAGCCCCTTCTCTGACAGCCCAAAGAATCCCCTCTGCCTTCCTGTTCATTTTCTCTGATTCCTAGCATTTATAAATGTCAATATTAATCATAGTTTTTAGTTACCCATACACTCTTATTTTTAAATTAATTAGAAAAAATGGTCAATGAGATAAGGGGATTATTTTTTTCTTGAATTTCATCCAAGGCTTTTAGAGCTTTCAGACTGATCAAAACAAAAGGAAGAGAGAAAGCCATGAAGGCAAACCATGTTTTTCATTGCCTTTTGTAACCTGGTACAGAATCAGCCATGTTAGGATTTTGAATACCCAGAATTCCTAGTCAGCTTATACAAAGCCAAACAACAGAGACAGAATTATGTGGAGAAAAAGCTGACCTTTATTGTCTAGGCCAGTGATGGCGAACCTTTTTTGGTTCGCGTGCCAAAAGTGGGGGGAATGTGGGGGATCACGTGTGTGCGTGCCCACACTCATAATTCCATGCACCCCCGCACATGCACGCATGACCCCCCTGCTCCCAGCATGCAATGGCATGCCCATTTTTCACTCTCCCCAGGCTCCAGAGCCTTTCTAGGAGCCTGGGGAGGGCGAAAACGGCCTTCCCCATCCCCTCTGGAGGCTGGAAACAGCCTATTTCTCGACTCCCAGTGGGCCCAGAAGGCTCGAAAATCAGCCGGCTGGTGCACACATGCACGCTGGACCTGAGCTCGCGTGCCCACCAATATGGCTCCGCGTGCCACTTGTGGCACCCGTGCCATAGGTTCGCCATCACGGGTCTAGGCTAATAATTATGTATAATGACACCACAGTGACACCAGTCTTAATGGCCCAGACTCTATACAGTGTTCTTCAACATAAACCATTTATTTCCATACAAAATTTTTCATCAGTAGCCTAATGTACCATCACAAAAATAAACATAAGAAATCTGGCTGTGAATCTCATGTACATGATTTGAAAGAGGAAAACAAAGCTATTATCCTGAGACACTTGTTACAAGTGACCATGCTAAACAAATTGGGTTTTTTTACATTCATATAGCATCCATTTAACTTCTATTATATGGAGTTAATATGCTGGAAAGCAAAGCATCAGTTATAGCCTCATCTACATTTCTTGGAAGATAGAAAGGATGCATAGTTGACCTTTCAGCTTTGTTGGAAATGTGCCATCTGGGCAGAAAAAGGGGTAGTGGAAACCTTCTGAGAGTGATGCTTGGCAATTTCCCACAAGGCAGCTGCCCAGGCTGGCTAGGGAATTCTGGGAGTTGAAGTCCCAGATCCCCAAACTTAAAGAAAGTTTGGAGATCCCTCCCTGACAGCTTTTCTCTGAGAACATTTACAACAGTGTTTTTCAATCTTGGCAAAATGAAGACTCTGGACTTCAACTCCCAGAATTCCCCAGCCTGCCTGACTGGCTGGGGAATTCTGGGAGTTGAAATCCAGATATCTTCACCTTGCCAAGGTTGAGAAACATTGATTTACAATATATTCTCCTTTATACAGGCAGTCCTCGAGTTATGGCCATAATGGTGCCTGTTCATTTTGATCGTAAGTCATAACCCATTGTTTGCTATGGCATGGCTTTGCCAAAAACTGGAGGTAGGTGCTGGTTTTCAGCAAAAAAACGTATGAAAACGTTTCATCGTAAAATGTGGGATGCTGCAAACAGCCAGAAATTAGGCAGTGGTGCAAATTTTTTTACTACCAGTTCTATGGGCGTGGCTTGGTGGGCATGGTGTGGCTTGGTGGGTGTGGCTTTGTGAGCTTGGCAGGGGAAGAATACTGCAAAATCTCCATTCCCACCCCACTCTAGGACCAGCCAGAGGTGGTATTTGCCGGTTCTCTGAACTACTCAAAATTTCCACTACTGGTTCTCCGAACTACTCAAAATTTCCACTACCGGTTCTCCGAACTACTCAAAATTTCCACTACCGGTTCTCCGAACTACTCAAAATTTCCACTACTGGTTCTCCGAACTACTCAAAATTTCCACTACTGGTTCTCCAGAACCTGTCAGAACCTGCTGGATTTCTCCCCTGAAATGAGGCCACATTGCTGAGCAATGTGCAGTCACTTGACCATTGGGGGTGGGGAGCTACCATTGGAACTTCAGAACTGGGTCATAAGTTCTCCTTTATCAAATAGGTTGTAACTTTGTTAAGCAAACAGTCACAAATTGAGGACTTCCTACACATGCACAATATATTAGAGAGATTAAGATGCTGAAACCAAAAGTATGCGTTCTAGTTCACTCTTAGGCATGGATGCTGGCTGTGTGACTTTGGGCCAGGCACTCTCTCTCAGACCAACCCATCTCATAAAGCTGCCGTTATGAGGAAGATACACAGCCTTATGAACACCATTTTGAGTTGTAAAAATAAAAAAAAACAAGATATAAATTTAATAATAAGTAAAAATTCTCATAACTCCAAATGAGACCATCAGGACAAAGAGCGTAGGAACCCCCGAGCTAAGAACTAATAAAATAGAAAAGTAGCTTTCTAGTTCTCCAGAATTTTAGAACTCTTGGCCTTTTGTAAGGTATTAAAGTTCTGAATGTTCTGTCAGGCGTATCAGCTGATGGAATTTTAAATTTGTAGGTAGATCTGTGTTGTTCTTATCATCACTGATTGAAAAAGGAATGATGACTTTTAGGCCCTGGATCTCTATTATATTATTACTGAACTCTTCGGTTACTATTTTGGGTAATTATTTTAATAATCACGTTGTTTTATTTCAACCCTCTGCAGACTGTCTAAAGCAGGGGTGTCAAACTCGTGTTGTCATGTTGTCGTCACGTGACGTATCACGACTTTTCCTCCCTTCACTAAAATGGAGGTGGGCGTGGCCAGCACGTGATGCATCTGGACTTCAGGCCATGAGTTTGACACCCCTGGTATAAAGTCACCTCTGAGGTGGATAACTATAGAGGTAGCATATTCTAGTAAAGATAAGCTACAATGTAACTCACAAATAATCAGACATGTCTTAATTCAATATCAATTCTATGATTAGATGGATGGAATTTTTTTTAAATACAACTCTGCAATAGGGACACATAATTGCCAGTGGTGAAATCCAATTTTTTTTACTACCAGTTCTATGGGTGTGGCTTGGTGGGCGTGGTGTGGCTTGGTGGGCGTGGTGTGGCTTGGTGGGCGTGGCTTGGTGGGCATGGCAGGGGAAGGATACTGCAAAATCTCCATTCCCACCCCACTCTGGGGCCAGCCAGAGGTGGCATTTGCTGGTTCTCCAAAGTATTCAAAATTTCTGCTACCGGTTCTCCGAACTACTCAAAATTTCCGCTACCAGTTCTCCGAACTACTCAAAATTTCCGCTGTCAGTTCTCCGAACTACTCAAAATTTCCGCTGCCGGTTCTCCGAACTACTCAAAATTTCCACTACCGGTTCTCCAGAACCTGTCAGAACCTGCTGGATTTCACCCCTGATAATTGCTGTTTTCAAAATGATAAAATCTGAAAATCACACTGTTTTGAAAAAGATTTCCAATGAAAGAGGCTCAAATTGCATGCAGCACAGTACTTACAGCAGGAACAAGGGCTTTTCTTTATTTTCCGGAAAGTGAAAGATATTCTCTTTCCCCTTTTGTTTAAGGTTAACTTTCTGATGTCATCAGTGATGCTTCCAACGTTCTCTCCTTCTGATGCTTGAACAACGTCAAATTTCCTTGGTGTAATGCTTTAAAATAAAACAGAGGTCAGGATTTCACTCCCTTTTTTTATATTTCATAAATATCACATTTTGGCACACATGTTTTAAGCTAGAGTGTAAAACGTTGAAGAAGAATATGACTATTCAGAACAATTTCAGCAAAGACAGAATCTTTTCTACCACCAATTCTTCCTCCCAATTAATTCAGCTGGTAAGTGTCAAAGGACAGTAGCCCAAACAAGGATAATGGCAAAATAGAATAGAATAGAATAGAATAGAATAGAATAGAATAGAATAGAATAGAATAGAATAGAATAGAATAGAATAGAATAGAATAGAATTTTTTATTGGCCAAGTGTGATTGGACACACAAGGAATTTGTCTTGGTGCATATGCTCTCAGTGTACATTAAAAAAAGATACGTTCATCAAGAAACATAAGGTACAACACTTAATGATAGTCCGGGTACAAATAAGCAATCAAATCTTATTAGGAACCAGTCAATCTAAATCGTAAGGATACAAGCAACAAAGTTACAGTCATACAGTCATTAGTGGGAGGAGATGGGTGATGGGAACGATGAGAAGATTAATAGTAGTGCAGACTTAGTAATGACAAAAAGGGAAGGATAGCTAAGTAAAGCACTCCATAACAAAACTTTTGATCCCATTTGTATACAGAAGTAGCAGAAAAATCCATTTATCATACCATAATAAGGACAAACTAGGGAATATTTGGATTTAAACTTCAGAGCTTGATGTTAAATAGAAGAAAAGTGTTACAACAAAAGGGATGTGCAAAACCCCATTAAATTCAAGAAAAAAAGTTCTGAAAAACTTCATAATCTGTTCCTGAATCTGTGAGCTTTCCATACCCCATATAACAATAAAACATTTAACTCAAGTAAAACAAATGTTAATTAAAAACATACAATAATAACATGTATTAATAAAGATATGTATAGGATATGGAAAGAGCTGAACATAACCGAAGGAGAATATAAAATCATATCCAGAAATGGTAGGAAGTCTGTCCAAAAGAAAAAGTTAAAGCTCTGAAGGCAGGCAGAAAAACTAGATGTCTCTAGGATCAGAAGAACAAGGGCTATATTGCAGTTCTGTCCCCAGTGGGGTTTCTCATAAGTAAAGCAAATCCGAGAGCACACAACAAATAGAAGGTCAACCTAATTGTCCAGGTGTGTCCTGCTTTTCCTCCTTACAACAGCAAAGTGTTGTGTTGCCAAATCTGCTATAGACTCAGACAAGATTCAGATGTGGGGTTTTTTTGTTGCTTATATCTTATATTTATTGATTTTACATTTCTTTTTTGCCATTTTTCTCTTTGATCCTGTTTAGTGTAGAGCTTGTTTCTCTTTCTTATAAAGCTTTTTTAATATAACAAGTTGGTGTGTCTCCCCAAATAATAGTAGTCCTTTAATATAATAAAAATAAAAAGGCTTCCCTCATAGGAATATGTTGATAGATAGATAGATAGATAGATAGATAGATAGATAGATAGATAGATAGATAGATAGATAGATAGATAGATAGATAGATAGATAGATAGATAGATAGATAGATAGATGATAGATAGATAGATGATAGATAGATATAGATGATAGATAGATAGAAAGATAGATAGATAGAGATAGATAGATAGATAGATAGATATAGATAGATAGATAGATAGATAGATAGATAGATAGATAGAGATAGATAGATAGATATAGTTAGAGATAGAGATAGAGATAGAGATAGATAGAGATAGATAGAGATACTGTAGATATAGATAGATATATACATACATACACACGTGTGTGTGTGTGTGTGTGTATGAACTTAGAAGAGGATCATGAAAAGAAGACAATATTGAGACTGCAGTATAAAGATGATGAGGTGGCAGGAAGAAAAGCAGCAGAAAAAAGCTATTTCACATTAAAGAAGGCAGGAAAGAGGGAATATTGAATAATACTGAAAGGGCTTAGAGTAATCCTGTTTGATAATCAGCTACCTCAGTGCGGAATCTGCCTCTGGGAACTAGCGTAACGGACCAGCTTGCCTTGAAAAATCCCCAGAATTTCAACCTTCAAGATCATCAGCATTTCATTTCCAACAAGATAAGCCTTCTGCCTGTTATTAATGTCTATGCTAGAAACCTGAATTTAGCCTTGTCAAAGGAGCTACAGCAAGGCAAAAAAAATATTATTGGTGAGCAAATAATGGGTGGCTGCAACTGGTGAGCAAAGCAAAACCAAACACAAATACACCTATGTACACATTTCATAAATGTCAGAAGCATTATCTCTGTTCTTTGCCAAATGGATGTTAACTGGCCAAACTGAAGAACATTTTATATGTATTAAGAGTAATCTTCCATTCACAATCACAACAGAGACCAGAATTTCTGTTGTTAAGGTGGTTAAGTGAATTGCACCCATGTTATGACCCTTTTTTGCCACGATTAAGCAAATCACTGCAGTTGTTAAGCGAATCACGTGGTCTTTAAGCGAATCTGGCTTTCCCCACTGACTTTGCTTGCTGGAAGGTTGTCAATGATGATCACATGATCCCAGAATGTTGCAACCATGCTGGGTGACAAACAACCTATTTTTAACATGTGACTATGGGGATATTGCATTGGTTGTAAGTACGAGGCTAGTTGTAAATCACATTTTTCAATGTCATTGTAACTTTGAACAGCCACTGAATGAATTGTAAGTCAAGGACTACCTATAGCAGTATTGGCAAACCTTTTCGGCACTGAGTGCCGAAATGGCAGCGCCCGCACGCGTGCCGGAAACCAGAAGAGTGGCTACCCGGTGCGCATGTGTGCACTGGGAAGATGATCTTCCGGTTTCCAGTGCATGCATGCGCACCGGCCACCTGGTCTTCCGGTTTCTGGAGCGCATGTGCGAGCGAAGACCAGCTGGCTGGTGCACATGCCGGAAACCGGAAGTCATCTTCCCGGTGCGCATGCGGTTCTTCTGGTTTCCAGTGCTCCCGTGCACATGAAGACCAGCTGGCTGCCGCACCGGAACCCAGAATAGCAATGGGCGATGGCTCACATGCCCGGAGGGTTGGCTCTGTGTGCTACTTCACGTGCCATAGGTTCGCCATCACAGACCTACTAGATTTCAATGAGATTTACTACAGTCTAAGTTCATAGATCTTATTAAGCCACAAAATGATTACCTTGTTTTAATTTGACATGATGTATGGAGCAATTAAAAAGGAACATGAAACCCTGATATTTTGTTAGTTTGCAAATCCCAGCTTGTTTTTAAACGCAGTTTACCAGAATCATAATTTCTAGCCTGCTTTTCTGTTCCACTCTTTTCTAGATACAAGCTGACAAAAATAAAGAAACAAACCCAAAACCCAAGAACTGACCAAATCATCCATGCTTGCTTTTCTCGTTTGCAATGTCTACTTCAAAAACTCCTAGTTCAGTGTTATATTTCAATGCAACATAGTCTGCTTTGTTCCCCTAGCTCACTATTCTTAAACTGCTGTCTTTAAATGTTGGAATTACAGCTCCAGCGAAGCATGACTATTCACACTAAACCAGTGCTTCTCAATTATTTTCTGTGACGCCCCCCCTAGGAAGAGTAAACATTTTGCGCCCGCCCCCCAACTCTCCGACCTGGGCCCCAATGGAATTTTAGTGTTAATATTTATTATTTTACTTATTATAAGCTGCAAGCAAACTATTGGCTGGGGAAGGCTGCTCTACCCACTTACCTGGGAGTAAGTCACATTGAACTCAGTGGAGCCTGTTTTCGATTAGGCACGCATAGGCTACCGTGGTTAGGGCCCTCTTTTGACACGGGGCCAGGCCAGCTTAATCAATCCGATGATTTGGGGTCGCCGGCCTGGCCCATAAGCGCCGCCTCTGCCGGGCACTCACAGCGAATGGTGTGGAAGGAGGCTTTAGGGTGCCGTTCGAAGCTTTCGCCCAGCTGCAGAGGATGTTCCTCCTTGTCCAGCAGCAGGTTCGCCACGCCGTTCATGGCTACCGTGGTGCCCACCAAGAACAACAAGAACCCATGCAGCTGCCCCGCCCCGCCTGGCCGCCTTCTCTTCCGGGCTCAGAGAAACGTGCAACTGGGAAAACACTCCCCTTCCGGGGGAATCGATCGAGAGGGACCACGCATGTTCCCTGGGGTCACATGCGCCCCCCCCTTGGCATCGCTCCGCACCCCCCCCTTGGCATCGCTCTGCACCCCCCCCCAGGGGGGCGCACCCCACTATTTGAGAAGGACTGCACTAAACTGAGGGAGGCTGCTTTAATTCTATCAGTTTCCTACTTCTTAAGGTTTCCGGGAACTGCTAACATATCCTGCTCTCTTTCTGATGCCCTCTGGAATCCAGGTGTTCTACTGATTAATAGGTTCAATTAGGTTGAAGGAAATTCAAATTCAAATCATTCATCGGCCATAAAGCTTTGCAGATGATTAAAGTCACAACCTCGCAGAGTTAATGTGAAAATGAAATGTACATCTGGGGAAGCTCCTTGAAGGAAGGGTAGAGTTAAGAAATGTCATCCATCATAAATACTTGCACCTTCACCCAGGTGGCATCACTGTTTGTTTTCTTTCTCAACAAATAAGTTCTGTATGAAAACTTTAATTCTTTAGAGGTCAATTGAACAGAAAACTGAGCTTCATATGTATAAGACCTCTTCCTTCATAATTGCTCACACAGTCAATCAAAATTCAGATGATAGGTACCTTAAGGTGGTGACTTGTCTTTTATGCATATTACTAACAGGATAAATAAATAGTCAGATTATGTTACTGACTACTAACAAATATAAAAGCTTACTACAATACATTGCCAATTTATAATTTGACTGGAAGGTGGATGCCAGTTCTTACCCATGGGTCCAGAGGTATCTGGATTCTCCAGACATCACTAGCAAACTACGCTGAGGCAGCAACACTGCAACTGTGCGTCCATCAGGATGTTTAAAATCCATAACAATCTGGAGAAAAGGAATGGAATCCACAATTAGTTTGTGTCATTGAAAGTTGTCAAGATGTGTACTTGCAAGATGCAAGATTTACCATTCAGATCACGTGATGAAAGACACACTAATGCCCTTTCTACATCGTATCATAAGTTAATGGCCCCGAGAGGCACATAGGTATCCACAGAAGCAGATATCCATGCGCTGGTACAAAAAAAGGAAGAAGAAAGAATTCTTCATTGGCCAAGTGTGATTGGACACACAAGGAATTTGTCTTTGGTGTACATGCTCTCAGTGTACATAAGGAGAATAAAATACATTCATCAAGAATAAAAAGATACAACACTTAGTGATAGTCAAGGTTACTAATAAACTATCAAATCGTATTAGGAAACAAATTAAACAATATAAATCGAAAGATACAAGCAACATGGTTATAGTAATAAGGGGGAAGAGATAGATACTAGTAAGGAAGAGAAGAATCATAGTAATGCAGTCTTAGTAAATTATTTGACAGTGTTGTGGGAATTAGTTGTTAAGCAGAGTGATGGCATTTGGGGAAAAACTGTCCTTGTGTCTAGTTGTTCTGGTGTGCAGTGCCCTATAATGTCGTTTTGAGGGTAGAAGTTGAAACAATTTATGTCCAGGATGTAGATATTTTCACAGATTATCGAGAACTATTGTCCATGGCCACAGAAACGAGGACCAAAAGTAACAGGTTTAAGTTGCAACGGCCTATACAACTGTTTGTTAGACTGTCATAATAATGGAATAGTCTTGCGGATATTGTAGGTTCTCCATCATTGGAGGCTTTGAAGAAGAAGATAGAAAGCCATCTCTCGTGGATAGTTTAACTGGTTTCCTGCACACTGCAGAGGGATAAATTATATTATCCTTGTAGTCCTTTCCAACTTTCCAACCCTACAATTCTAAGCTTTCACAGATGTAAGTGGCCCTGAGATCTCAAGTTGTGTGCTCTTGACCTAAAACTTTTCTGTTTTCTTTAATCCCACCCACATCCCCTTTTAAACATTTTTTAAAGAATCTACGATAGTTGAAAATCAGCATTTACAGCTCCTACATTCATCTTTAAACGTCTGCCCCTAATTCCTCTTCTTCTTCTTCTTCTTCTTCTATTTATTTTATTTAGTGAGATTTATATACCGCCTCACAGTGCAAGCACTCTCTAAGCGGTTTACACCAGTAAGCAATGTATATGTTTACATTGCCCCCAACAATCTGGGTCCTCATTTTACCTACCTCGGAAGGATGGAAAGCTGAGTCAACCTTGAGCCGGTGAGATCTGAACCGTTGACCTGTGGATCACAGTCAGCTAAAGTGGCCTGCAGTACTGCCTCTAACCGCTGCGCCACCTCGGCTCTTCTTCTTCTTCTTCTTCTTCTTCTTCTTCTTCTTCTTCTTCTTCTTCTTCTTCTTCTTCTTCTTCTTCTTCTTTCTTCTTCTTCTTCTTCTTCTTCTTCTTCTTCTTCTTCTTCATCATCATCATCATCTTGCCTCCACATGGAAAAGTCCTGATCCCATTCACTATTAAAAATCAGACGCCAAAGGAGACAGCGATGACCTTGTTGTGCCTCTTTGCGAATCTTTTTTTGTCCAACCAGAGAACTGCAAATTTCCACTTCTTTGTTTCATTCCCTCACACGTCCATAGTCTCCAAAGAGAAGAAAGAGGCATATTAGATGCCTGGCCCTCTTTTTAATTCACTAAAGGCTCCCAATCAATAGCGCTACTTCTGCCACTGCTGAATCAATTCATCTCCTGACAGGTTCCCTCCACTGGAGCTATTTCCAATTACTATTTTTGTTCCTATCCATTTTCTTTATTCCCAGAGGTGGCAAAGCCAATAAAGATCAAATTTCTACCTTGCCCATAAATACATCATCAGGGACTGCAGTCAATAATAATAATTTTTTTAAAAAGAAAGAAAAAAACAGGGAAAAGAGTAAGAAGCTTGATGTGTTGATCTCACACACAATCCCTTGCCATCTTTTTTTTTTTTGCAACTATAAGTAGGGGGAGAAACACACATGAAGCTAATAATATTGCTCTGCAGGGAACAACATGATGCTGCAGCCAGCGTTTGTGATGAGGGACTCTGATGGATCTTTCAGAGATGCTCAGACAGCTACAAGCCACCACTTGCATTTTGAATGTTGTTCCTGCTGTGTTAGACACAGCCCAAATAAAGCAAGCAAGGTGTGAGCATCTGTGGGGGAGGGGGCGGGGGGAGAGAGACTTTACAAACAAGAACAGAGGGAGCAAGAGGTATTTCTTAAAGGTATGAAAGTTGTGCAAGGCTGCTTGCTCAGAGATGACATTAGATCTGGTGAGCCATAGACGAGACGGCAGAGAAATAATTGTTGAAGGCTACACGGATGCTATATAAGGTGAGTCATTGTTTAATGATGTTCACAGTCACTGCACCATTAGCACAGAGAATAAGCGATACAAATCCCTTAAAACAAATATGAAAAACTTGCAAAAAAAAAAACATTTAAATTCTGGGAAACATTGCAACATCCCAACAGCCATTGTGGCGCAGTGGTTACAGTGGGGTACTGCAGGCTACTTCTGCTGACTGCCGGCTGCCTGCAATTTGGCAATTCAAATCTCACCAGGCTCAAGGTTGACTCAGCCTTCCATCCTTCCGAGGTGGGTCAAATGAGGACCCAGATTGTTGGGGGCAATAGGCTGACTCTGTACACAGTTTAGAGAGGGCTGTAAAGCACTGTAAAGTGGCATATAAGTCTAAGTGCTATTGCTATTGCTATCCAGATTGTGCTCAAATGCTTCTGAATTCCTGCAACAACAGAATTTATAGAAAAAGCACAGGGAGACCTCAATACAGTAATTTTTCAAGTGTAGAACTAGAGCAGGGGTGGCCAAACTATGGTTCTTTGAGGACCTGTGGACTTCAACTCCCAGAATTCCTGAGCTAGCCATGCAGGCTGGCTCAGGAATTCTGGGAGTTGAAGTCCACAGGTCCTCAAAGAACCATAGTTTGGCCACCCCTGAACTAGAGCCTGATTCTCAGCCCCACCCTACACACAATACATGTATGCACCCTTCTTCCTCCCTGCACAAACACCCCCTGCACAAACCCCACACAATGACAGGTTTAATACAGAAATACAGGTAGTGACTGCCTCAAACAGGAACCGTTCACAGTTATGACAGCGATGAAAATGTAACTTTGCAACCAACCCTCATATTTATTATGACTTTTGCAAATATGCAAAGCAACAGAAAACTGAAGTAAGATCATAAGCACAGTCATGGTTTTACTTAGCAAGCACTTTACTTAATGACCACTCCTAAATATGGTCACCAAATGAGAATTACACCTGCCTCTGAAATACAGCAGCATATTTTTCAAACCATTTTGAATCAGGAAATATATATAAGCCTTAAAATAGCTTTTAGATCCTTTAAAACATACACAAACCCAGAAAATATGCAAATCTTTCCATTTTCTATCAACACTTATTATTGCCTTTAGATTGCTCTCAAAATGAGCTAACTATCCAAAAGTTCTCCAATTCTGTTTCATTACCATATCTTCACAACTGTACGTAATCATTTCGGCATAATGCTATTCCAATTTACATTTTGTCTCAGGTACCAGTGGCAACCCAGAGAAAGAACACTTATCGCAATGAGATTAAAGTAGAGGATGGAATAAAATGTTGCAACCATAGTCTAATATCTAATATATCGTAGATAGTTTCTATAAAGATGTTCTTGCTCTCGGGAAATTGCACTAACATATTCATCTTGATCAAGAGAAAAATATAACCCAGGTTATCTTTTCCCATTAACTTTGTTTTAACTGTTGTGCTAACTCCAGAGAAGGCCTGGGGTTTAAAGTACAAGACTCAGTAGGCCAAAAAATGTTCTTGAGGGTGTAAGTGCAATACCCAATAAGACATGATGGTTCTGAGATCCAGCAGAATAAAGTGGAATGGATATGGAATTGGATATGAATTGGAGGATACAATTTCAAGACTCCATCGGACCATCTATCTCAGGGGTCTCCAACCTTGGCAACTTTAAGATTTGTGGACTTCAACTCCCAGAATTCCTCAGCCAGCTTTGCTGGCTGAGGAATTCTGGGAGTTGAAGTCCACAAGTCTTAAAGTTGCCAAGGTTGGAGACCACTGATTCTTACAGAGTGATTCTGGGCCTATCACAGTCCAACCTAAAAAAGGAAATTTAGAATGCTTGTATTACCTACTTGAATGTTTCCTTGTGCTCCAAAAGAAAAGGTAGATATAAAAGCAATAAATCACATAATTAGTCCCAAGGCACAATCGAAATGACCTTAGGTAGAAAAATCTAACCAAATGGGTTTCATAGCAACACAGTCATTCTAGGGAAAGTTCCATAGTTATGTATTGTGTAAATATTATCACATTCCTCCTGATTAAGTAATAGTTGGAAGGATAAAACTATATCTGCCAACAGGATGTAATCCTCCACATGACTTCAACACAGTTTACTATTTTATCCATTGTCCAAAATTTCCATTATGCAAGGCTTATATTCCTTCTTCCCTTCCCAACCTATTTAGAATGAGTTTAGTTTCCCTACCATGCAAAATATTTGTTATTGCAAGCTTATTGCCAAGAACTTTCGGCTCCTGGGGCAGAGAACTTAATGGTGTTCATTGTCTCTTGATCTTTCAGGCTGACTGGGTATATCAAGAACTTAATCCCTCTAGGAAAAGTAATGCAGGCCATGGGCACCTTTTATGATTTCAAGACCAATGATTCACTTAGGCTTCCAGCATAGTTCTGGTTTATTAGATTTCACTAACTGCCCATATTCTGCTCCAGATAAAAGACTCTCATAGTTGTCTAACTCACTTTATTTCTACAAGCAAGAACTATTTAATGCAGTTTAGTCTCTTTTTTGGCTGATGTCTTTAACAATACTGGAACACATATTGAGTTGTAAATTAAGCAGAGAGATAGGAAACCTCTCACTTGATCTGGTATTTTAAAGGTTTCAACAAATCTGTATAGGAACAGTAACTCCTACCCCTTCCTATCAGCATGACTAGAATACAATCCAAAAAGCAACAATAAATCTATTGCTGTTTATAATCTCACAACACTCCTTTATGATTTACGACACTGATATTGCTAAACCTCCAGAAATAAATTTATTTAAGTATTATTATAGCTGGGTAAAAAGAACAAATTAAACTTACAATTTTAAAAATGTGAAAAGAGTTTCACATAAAAATGAAACAGACCTCTTGGTTATTATCGTTAAGAGCAGGATTAAAAACAATGCAGAAACTGCAGGGAAGCAAATTTTGATTAAATATTAGATGAATCATAGAATCAGAATGTTAGGAGGGATTATAGAGACCACCCAGCCACCTACTCACTGCAAGAATCCCAATTAAAGCATATCCAACATCAATCAGCTTTTGAATGGGAGATCACCAATTCTTTCGATAATTGATTTTATTTAATAACTACTTAATTCCCATAGCAACGTTTGGTGGTACATATAACAGAAACAGCTACAAAAAGCCACAAAAGAGAAATAATCCTACCATAGCTCTTGAAATATTAATTAACTACACTGGCAGCAACAATTAGTTCCACCATCTAATAGATCTTACCATTAGGAAGTTTCCAGCAACTTAAGATCTTTATTCTATATCCTGCCTTCTTGATCTCCTGCGTGGCACTCCTTCTATGCTACCATATTGCTCTTCAGTTGCCTTTTTTCAAGGATAAATATATCAAATTCCACTTTGTCCCTGTTCATAAGATTTCATTTCCGCATCCCTTATCATGCCATGTTTGAAACAACATTTATTTATTTTTTATTTGTTAGTGAGATTTATACACCGCCTCACAGTGCAAGCACTCTCTAAGCCAGCGGTTCCCAACCTGGGGGTCGTGACTCCTTTGGGGGTCGAGCGAGCGGGGACCTCGCCCGGATCTGGAGACTTCACCCGGACACCGCCATTTGGGTTCTTTTACCCTCTGTGCATGCGCAGAACGCTTTGCGCATGTGCAGAGGGTGAAAGAACCCAAATGGCGGCGGCGGGGTGGGTCGTGGTGGGGGTGCGGGGGCGGGTCGCAGGTCACGGCATTAGGAAGGTTGGGAACCGCTGCTCTAAGCGGTTTACACCAGTAAGCAATGTCTATTTATACTGCCCCCCAACAATCTGGGTCCTCATTTTACCTACCTCGGAAGGATGGAAGGCTGAGTCAACCCTGAGCCGGTGAGATTTGAACCGCTGACCTGCGAATCACAGTCAGCTAAAGTGGCCTGCAGTACTGCACTCTAACCGCTGTGCCACCTCGACTCATGTTTGTTTTTGCTCTTAAAGCAGCATAGCCGGCTGGAGAATTCTGGGAGCTGAAGTCCACAAGTCTTAAAGTTGCCAAGTTTGAAAACCTCTGCCTTAAAGTATGGTATTGCAATGCAGTGTGTGGACGACTTGGGAAAATAAGGGAAAGAGAAAGGACTCTGTTAAATCTGTTAAGATAAGAGAGGAAGGAGCCCCCAAGTAGCTGAAACGGACACAACAAGAAACGTAGAAAGGACCCACCCAAATGGTTCATGCAGTTAAAAGTGCAATGGGAAGTTTGTATTTTGTAGTTGCCAGATTCTGTTACGTAGTCTTACAATTAAATAGAATTAGTTCATCTAGTTGTGTCATAGAAAGAGAATTCTACGAATTGTACTTCAAAAGAAATCACTTTTAGTTGTGGGAAACTACCAAAAGTTTCATCCAAGGAAACTATCCAATCGATGAGCGAACATCTTCTTCATCTTATAAATGTGGATTAACACAGAAATGTCAATCATGATATTTTTGAAGGCAGAATTAACTTATTTGTACAATTTGAGTGGGATAATTGATGGGCCTTTATCCAGAGGGCCAGTTTAAAATACAGATTTAGATCTGGATAAGAAAGAATGTTCACACACTTTACACCAGAAGCAGAAAGCAGGAAATTCATTTAACCAGAATTCCTTGATCAGAAGGTTTGGAAAAGGTTTTTGGAGACCATATACATCAAACATAAGCCCTGGTCTGTTGCTCCTTGCCAAAGATTTAACAATGGCAAAGGCAAAACCCACAAAGAGGACTATGTAGAAAGTTAGCACCCACCCCTCTCCTAGAAGAATGAAATATTTTGAGAAATATTAAAAAGGCAGAATATTATATTTCCCTGGAAACATGTTTTTTTACAGGCAGGAAGCAGACTCACTCTTAATAGCCCCCCACCTTTCTTAATAGCCCTCAGTAGATGTCAGCACTTAAGAGATAAAGAGATAGCTAGCTCTATTCATAAGCAAATTCCCTGCAGCAAGGTCTGAACAAAGGTAGGATTAGCCCTCAGCCATAATAGGAATTGCCCAACACCTTTCAGAACACAAGCTCCTTCATTGCATCATCTCAGCTGCACCACACCCTCCAAACTTCAACCAAACCTGGGACAACCTACAGAGCCAGCTATGACCCCTACAACAGCCAATAGAATACATGTTCTTGCACAGGAACAGGAAGCTCAAGTGCAAAGCGCAACAGAAGGTATGAAAACCCCTCACTCTCAACTCCATGTGTTCAGCTACCCAGAATCACACATGCTTGGTGGTTCTGCTTCATCAATAAACCATCTTTCTAATCAGTCTCCATATTTCCAGTGTCTTTCTGCTTGGAACTGAACCAGATGGATATTTCTCCCAACAGCTATAAAGCTCTAGCCCAGAAATGAAGGATAAGCAATCTTCTCATGGCAGGGCCTGGGTGTTACACTTTCAAAAACTATATCCAAAGCTCATAGATAAAACAAATTTACAATGACGGATGAGGCCAAACTATTCTGTCTTTTTCAAATCATGGGGATTCTGCAAAGTTTTGTAATGCAAAGAAAGATACACTGAAATAACTCTACTTCTTATTAATACCCTATTTCCCCCAAAATAAGAGATCCCTGGATAATAAGCCCAATCAGGCTTTAGAGCGCATGCGCTAAAATAGGCCCTCCCTGAAAAATAAGCCCTCCCCAAAAATATTTAAACGCATGCGCAGCCGGTCCCTGCCATTTCCTCTGGTTGCATGTTGTGCAAACAAGATGGATTGAGGAGGTGAGGCAAGGGGGAACATGCCCCACGCACCCCACACACATTTACCTAACGGCTGCTCCTGCAACCCTAGCCACCGCACCCCTTCTGTCACGCTAATGGCTGCTGCAAAAGCCATTAGCGAAGAACAGGGAGGCGACGGTGGCGATGGGACATCCGGTCGCAGTGGCATGGCTAGGCCGAGAGCATGGTGGAGAGTCCTGGGAAGCATGGCTGGAAGCGCATGCGCTGCCGCAACATCGCAACACAGCAGCAGCCATGAGGTGACCACGCGCACCGCCTCCTTCACCTCAAAAATAATAACACCTCCCTGAACATAAAGCCAAGCGCTTATTTCGGGGGTCAAAAGAAAATAAGACCCTGTCTTATTTTCGGGGAAACACGGGTACCAACATTGTGTTTTGCTGCTGAAGCTTAGCTGTCCAGTTTTTTTTAAATCCAAAAAGTTCATGCAGGTGAACCTTTTTCAGGTTCTTCAGGAAGCGCAAGTCCTGAGAACTGCAATTTAGACCAAAGGACATAAAAAGTTTGCTAGAATTAACAAGTCACCAGGGTCTCTCCTAATTACTTTGCTTTGTGGTTTTCATGAAGGGTTTCAGGGCAATTCCAACACACAGCAGGTAGACAAATCTACCTGTACTACATTTGGAAAACCTGTCAAAGATATTGTATCCTCCCATGGTAACCTACTTTCTGGGATCAGAAGGAAAAATCCTTTGCAAAGCTCAGTCTTACGTGGCGGTGTGGGGTTGGGGTAGTAACACAAAACCAGGTGCCCTCAGGATCTGAGCCAACACAATGCAATACTTTCCACATTGCTACTAGTGGTTTCTTATCTTCATTTTATGCTGAATGGTGAAGACCATTCTATTCTTATCGGCTTTTGTTTTAGTTTACGGTTGTTTTTATGTTCCATACTTCTGTATACCTACTGGCCCTTATAATTAAATACATGGTTTATATTGTTCATGTGATTTAAAATCACTGCGCTCTACTCTCAATAGTGTATAGATGGCATAAGGACAGGATCTATATTTGAAAATATAAAACAAAAACCAGCACATCAGAATTCCTTCAGAAAAAAAATACTATTCCCACAGACCTGTATCAAATAAATTTCACAAATATGAAAAGATTAGAGAAAGTACTCATGTATCATAGCTGTTCAATCTTGGTACATTGATAGTAGAGTCAAATGGTACCCGCCATTGATTGTAACAATCATGAAAGTACAAAGTGGCCTCTGCAACTATAGCCTTTGTAAGATAAAATTAGTACTGGAACTGTGCACTGTGTCAACTCTGAAGCTGGCCTGACTGAGGCCATTTTGAGGAAGGATAGGGAGGGGAGAATAGATATAGTTGGGGTGTTGTGGTCAAAACAAAATACTTTCTCTTGGGAACCAAGGACATTCCTGCAGGTGCTCGGAAGGAGGTGACTGGAGTCACCTAGTAACTGGACAGTATCCTGACTGGACCATGTGACTGATTGTTTTGAAAAAGTGACAAACTTTTATTTTTAATAAAAGGTGAAAACTGTGGGAAGAATCAGAGTCGGTTTTCACCAGCCTGTGCCAATATGACATATTCAATAAACCTATTATTTGAGGAAATTGCCTGCCTCAGAGTTTTGTTTGCTATGTTACTCGCAAACATGACACACTGTGTTCCACTATGTATATATAAGCTGTTTCCCTTTCTCAATTAATACAAGTAAAAGTGACGGCATATTGAAAAATGAGAAAATACAATAGCAGTTTGAGGTAGAGAAGTACTTCCCAGAAAGTAGAACAATTAGATACATATACAAATTTGATGGGCTAGTTACACAAATACAGTAATAGACATACATGTAAAAAAAAAATGGAACTCCCTATCCTGCAGTAATAGGAATAGCCAGTTTGGGGACTGAGATATCAACAAGGTTTGTTTTGCATCCAGAGGAGAGACTATCAGTAAACTGCAATAATTGGTTGGTTTCTGAATTTTCATTGTTTGAAAGACCAACTGTGCCTCCTGCTGGCATTTTTAATACCACAGCTTCATCTACAGGCAGAAAACTTTGTGACTGACATTTGCGAGCCTTAAAATAGACTCCTATAAAAAAAGGGGAATGACATCACAGGGTAAATGAGATTACTCCCTCCTTATTGAACTCCTGAGCAGAGACATTACTGAGATGCAACAATTCCTTGCTAAAGCACCACAGTTCACCTTGGCAGCTGTTAATTTCTGACAAGCACCAGCAGTCTCATTTCATGCTCCATGTATCGATCTTCCAAAAATAGATAGCAAAAAGGGATTTTGATTAAAATGTATTAAAATTATTTTTGATTTTTTTTAAAAAAAAAAATCCCCTTAATTTGCAAAAAAACCCCACCCCAGTTTACACAAAGGAAAAGGCATTGTGTATAGAACTTTTGGGACTAAGTGGAAAGAAATGAAAATGTTATCCATTAGAAATAAGATAAGGCAGGGGTGTCAGACTCGCGGCCCATGGGCCAGATGCGTCACACACTGACCACGCCCCCCCCGGTTTAGCAAAGGGGGGGAAGTTATGATACGTCACATGACGAGGTGACGACGCGAGTTTGACACCCGTTATAAGGTACCAGAACTTAAAGTCTTTTATTTAAAGAATAAAGCAAACACAGGAGTAGTGTGGAAAGAGATAATGAAAAACAAATTTAAAATGTCAAATGAAACCAAGGGAAGAAAAGAGAAAGGCCAATTAGATATTATTTGGTAAAGTATTACACCAAGCCTGGAGAATTGGTGAGTTGTTCAGTTGGTGCTAAAAAAAACTCCCATTAGCTGTACCAACAGTAAAAGATATGAGAATCTGGAGGTTAGCAACATCTGCAGGTCACAGACTGCCCATCCAAGTTAGACGTACTTTTAGAAATCACTTTGAGTAACAAAATGGAGGTAACAAATAAAGGTAACACTCAGTCAAACACATGTCTTGGATGAAGGGGAGGAGAAATCTCATCATGGTTGCTAGGAAACATTTGATACCCATCTTTACTCTAGAATCCAGTAGTTGCCTAGCAACTGATACCTGCTTTTTCTTCTACCCCAGGCTAGATCTGAGTCAAAAAGAAGATGCAGTTCCTCATAAAAACCCACCACTAGAGCTAAAGTAACAAGTGTGAACAAGGATGTAGTCAATTATTTTAATATGGGTATCTTTAGAAAACTGGAAATGTTTTCTGCTCCTTTCACCCAACACTGGCAGCAGAAAAACTTGTAATTAGCATATGATGTATGTTCATTATATACAGTTAACGTCACCGAGGGTGAAGGCACACACCGGATGAATGTTACGTAAAGCCCCCTATTTTTAAAGACGAATCAGCAATATGACAAACAGTGGTGTAGTAAGTGGAGGTGGACAACAGAAATAAATCTAAGGGGTGTGAAAGGCAACATTAAGCTATTATATAGCCGGTCAATTAATCTGTGAATGTTTATTTAACATTTATTCAGCTTCGAACCAGGGAGGAAAAGACAAAATGGCTTCTCAGTCCCAGAATGTTATAAGGTTAATTTTTTTTCTTGTTTAAAAAAAATGTGCTTCATATTTGGTATTCTGATTTGGGACATGAATAAAAAGTAGACTTTCTAATTATAGCATGCTAAAAGATTCAATGAATTCAGTCAGTAATGGAATTATTTTACACCAGGTGGCGTTCAAGTCTCGAACCCATGCTGTCAGCTCGCAGGAGTCTTCTCCAGCACCATAGTTCAAAGGCCTCAATTCTTTGGCGCTCAGCCTTCCTTATGGTCCAACTTTCACAGCCATACATTGCAACTGGGAAAACCATAGCCTTGACTATACGCACTTTTATTGTTCTTACTATTAGAAAAAA
Source organism: Diadophis punctatus similis (assembly GCA_023053685.1). Lineage (NCBI taxonomy): Eukaryota > Metazoa > Chordata > Lepidosauria > Squamata > Dipsadidae > Diadophis > Diadophis punctatus. The sequence continues at coordinate 8,812,626 of JALIGW010000016.1, read as the reverse complement.
AATTATATTAACATGTGACCAAAATCTGCCTTCCTATAACTTAAATAATTATTTTGCATCTTGCTTTGTGGCACATGAAAAAAGAGTGACAACTCTCGATGTTACTTTACCCAATATAAAAGACTTGTCAACCTGAAAGATTTACCAACTCTTACAAAAGGGATGTGCATCTTTTTCTGCATTGTCTGGAGCTACCTTCTGTGGCCAAACAATTAGCAAAACTTAACATTAACATCAGTAGTGAGTTCTAAAACCCTTTACTACTGGTTTGCGCGTGCCCTTGCGCACGCAATACTACTGTGCATGCGCAGAAGCGTCCTGGGCGGGTGGGCAGAGCCTCCCGCCGCTGGCGCTATTGGTTCTTAGAACCAGGCCGGACCAGGAGCAACCCACCGCTGATTAACATTAACATACCTTTAAAAGTAGTTAAAATTAAATGTGACTAACGTGATTACTCTCAGTCATGTATCTTCTTCTGCTATGTTAAAATTAGTTTGATAACATATTTCAGAGGTTTCCAAGCACTATGTTCAAGCAAGGTTTTCAGGGGCTTCATATGCTCCAGTCACAGACTTTATGTGATGCTACAGAAAAATATTCCATGCAACTAATCTTGAATCTCATCTTCAAAGCCGGTTTCATAGACTGCTGAGATGAGGCACACACTCTACTCTGAAAACAGTTGAAGGGGCTTATTCTTTTTCATGCAGCCTACATGAGGCTAGCAGGAAGCATGCAAGAACTCTTAACCAGCGTGTTCTAATCCCTTTACAAAAGATGTCCCACTGAAAATAATTTGGACAAGGGCACCTAAACCCCTGCTCATCACTGACAATCCCAATTCCCCGAGGATAATCATCAACCTGAAATGCCAGAGCAGTGGAGCTAAGAACAGACTGTGGCTTGAAGAGGTTATTTGATTTGACAGGACAATGAATCTATAAAGGCTTTCTTAAAGGCAAATGGTCTGAAAACCACTAATTTAGAGCTGAAGGCTTTTTTTTAAATGCTATTCTCTTTCCATCCGTATTGCTTTTGCTGATGGTGCCATAATGACCAGCTAGACAAGTCTAGCTACAATATGCTATTTTTCTAACAACTTCTTCGAAGTTATTGAACTACTCTCATGTTCCTTTTCTCTGACATGAGGATAAATGGTGCTTTTTACCACCTTTTAATGGAAGGGCTTGTTTACCATCATAGATGGGAAGTCGGGTTAAAAACCTGAACTTCATCCAAAGCAGATGGATCAACAGTCTAACCTGGTCTAAGGTTGCTTTCTATTTTACTTTGCACCCAGGGGCCAAAATTAAGGGTTGAATGCAGTTTTATGTGATTTCATTTAAACTCAGTTCAAACTATCTATCTATCTACCCTGTTTCCCCCAAAATAAGACATCCCCTGATAATAAGCCCAATCGGGCTTTTGAGTGCATGGCAATAAGGCCAAGCGCTTATTTCAGGGTTCAAAAAAATATAAGACAGGGTCTTATTTTCGGGGAAACACGGTATCTGTCTGTCTGTCTGTCTGTCTGTCTGTCTGTCTATCTATCTATATACCTACCTACCTATCATCCGTCCGTCCATCCATCCATCCATCCATCTATCTATCGTATCTATCTATCATCTATCACAGATCAACTTACAATCTGTACTTGGGGATTATTTATTCACTTATTAAATAGATTTATATGCCCCCCCCAGCTCATACAGTGGCTCCAGATAGCCTACAACAGAGGTCTTCAAACTTGGCAACTTTAAGACTTGTGGACTTCAACTCCCAGAATTCTCCAGCCAGATGGCTGGAGAATTCTAGGAGTTGAAGTCCACAAGTCTTAAAGTTGCCAAGTTTGGGGACCCCTGGCCTATAACATTAAAAAGCAACAATATAAAAACATCTGACATCCAACCCTCACCCTACAGCAGTGACAAACACAATCATACAAGCCTCTTGTTCAGCTCAAAATCAACCTGGGATCCTCAGGCCCATGGACGAAACCATGTCTTCAGGGCCTTTCCGAAAAGTAGCAAGGAGGGGCTAACTTTATTTCCAGGGAAATGATGTTCCAAAGGGAGGGAACCACGACAGGGAAGGTCCTTCTTCTAAGTCCCACCAGGTGTATTTCCTTAATTGATGGGACCTGCAACATACCCAGTCTTCCTACTCGGGTGAGCTGGGCAGACCAGAGGTGGGTTCCTGCCGGAGCTGCCCAGTACGTAGCTCCGGTAGGGAGCGGCCAATTGCACAATTTGCGCAAGACCACTCCGGAGCCCTCTCTGCTGGTCCACCGTGCGCGTCATTTGTTTTTCGTGAATTTTGGGCGAGATTTTGCTTCTGCGCATGCCCGGAAGCATAATCATGCCAAAATCTCGCACGCGCACACATTCCCTCACGAGATTTTGGTGCGATTTTGCTTCTAAGCATGCGCAGAAGCAAAATCATGCAAGGGGGCACGCGCACGGAGCGAGCACCCGAAGCATGGAGATGCGTGCACAGCACACCAGTAAGGGAGGAACCCGCCGCTGAGGCAGACGTAACTGAGGAGTGGTTGCCGTTCAAATGCCCTCACTCCAAGCCGTTCAGACCTTTAAAGGTGATAAACAAGTGTCTTTGAATTGCACCTAGAAGTAAATCAGAAACCGGGGCAGCTACTGCAGAAGAGACGATACATGCACAGATCCAGGCTTGTGCAGAACTGTGTGAGCAACTACATTTTGGACCAATTGAAGCTTCCAGATACTCTTCAAGGGCAGCCCCATGTAAAGCACATTTCAATATAGTTCAACTGGGAGGAGACTAGGCTATGGTGGTCCAGGAATAGCTGGAGCACAATGCACATGAATGCCACCTGCTTCTCAAGTAGGAGTTGTAAATCCAGCAGAACCTCAGATTAAGCACCTGATCCATCTGGGGCAATGTAATCCCATCCATGACCAAAGACGGTAATTCTTTAAGAACCAAAGAGCCCCATACCCAAAGCTACTCCACTTGTAGGATTCAGATTTAAAATTGATGTTCCCCATCCAGATCTTAACAACCTCCAGACAATGGGAAATCACGTCATCACTTAACTCACCAGAGATGTATAGCTGAGAATCATTAGCATACTGATGATATCTCACCCAGCAGTTTCAGGTGTATATTGAACAGGAAGAGAGCACCAATTCCTGTGGAAACCCCCAAAGCAAGGGCCAAGGGCTGGACCTCTCGCTCCCGATCAACACAGACTGGACAGGCCATGGAGAAAGAGGCGAACTAGGACAACACTGTGCTCTTCACTCTCAGCTCCTGAAGCCAGACCATGGTTAATGTTATCAAAATCCACTGAAAGGACAAATAGATCAAGAAGGGAGTAAACCACACTACCCCTGTCTCATTCCCATCAGAGATCATCAAAGAGCATAAACAATGCCATTTCTGTCCCATATCAGGGCCTGAAACCCAATTGAAAAGGAGCTAGATAATCCATTTCTTCCAGGATCCTTTGAAGCTACAGTGTGAATACCTTCTCAACAACCATCCCCAAAAAGGAAAGGTTGGAGACAGGATAAAATGGGACTTGATAGACCTACTCAACTTAAAGTCAATGCTTGGCTGCAGTGTACCTCATCTTTGAAATAATTCAGATCCTCCTTCTTTTGCACTTCAAGTTTTCCTTTTTATACATCAATGTCAGCCTACGTAACTCAAGTAGAAAGACAAGAAGCCAAAAGTCTCTGACCCGGGTGAACAAAGATGAGGGGAAAATACTTTAATGCCAGGAACATTTTATAAATAACGTATAAAATAGCAGAATGACATAACTTCTCATTTACAAAGGCTTCTTAGGCATGGCTCCCTGCAGCAGCTCTGCTGGCAGCAGAGGTACTTCTATGAAATTCTCCTCTTGCATTAAAAATCCAACAGGTAGAGGCAGGATGGCTCCTGAGTGAAGACAAGAGAAAGCAAAATCTTCCTTCCTCCTTAGGCAACTTATTTTTAAGAACAGCAGGACTTTTCCCCCCTCAGAAATGAGCTGTCAGCAAAGGTATGAAATCGAAATATATTGCCTCAATAGAATACACAATATATATCCTGGGGCTGCAACTTGCGGAATTCCTAATCTGCTATGGGGCGAAGATAGCTTAGCACAGTGATAGCGAATCTTTTTTTGCTCGGGTGCCAAAAGGTTGCGTGCATGCACAATAGCGCGTGCCGGTGTGCCCACACCCATAATGCAATCCCTCCCCCACACACATGCACGCACAACCCCCCTGGGCTGCCCCCCCCCCCCCCCCCGCGCATGAGCACAGGCCTCACTGAAGCCTCCGGACTTGCAGTAGGCCCGTTGGGCCGTTTGTCACTCTCCCCAGGCTTCAGGAAAGACTCTGGAGCCTGTGGATGGCGAAAAACGGCCCAACGGGCCAACTGGAAGTTTGGAAACAAACTTCCGGTTGGCCTGTTGGGCCGTTTTTCGCCACCCACAGGCTCCGGAGGCTTTCCTGAAGCCTGGGGAGGGTGAAAACGGCCTCCCCCCGCCCTCCAGAAGGCCGAAAATCAGCTGGCCAGCGCGCATATGCACACTGGAGCTTACATAGGGCAAAGCCTCGCGTGCCCTCAGATATGGCTCCGCGTGCCACCTGTGGCACCCGTGCCATAGGTTTGCCATCACGGGCTTAACAGCTAAGCTAAGAAAGCTGTATAGTCTTTGATGTCCTGAAAGCAAATCCAAGAACTGCAATCTGGGTTTGCTCTCTCATTTCAAACTAAGACAATCATGTGCTTACAAAAATGTTCAGGAAAAGTGCACAATGCCAGCTACTTGATTGTACCCTTCGGTGTATGCTGTTCCCGCCTACATCTTACACCCTGCCACTATGTGTTGGGTTGTATCTGAGACCTGTCTACACAGGCTGCCCCTCTGGTTCTGTCTAGTGTGGTAGAAACCTGCTTCTATGGATCTGATGCTTAGTTCCTGTTCCTGTGCTATTATAATCAATGCCTCAGTACTGTCTTTTACTCCAGTCCCTTCCAGACATTGGTAGCATTTCCCAATATATATTCCATAGATAGAGGGGTAGATGGATGGATGGATATGCAGCTAATAACGTACAAAATTACAAGATGATCCCAGTGAGTTGAAAAAGGGCTAACTTCCATCTATGTGGGTATCCAAATCCTACTTTAAAACGCTATTGACCTTAGTAAAAATGATGATGCAATCTTACAGAATAGCTCAAGAAACCATGGTTAAATAATAGGTGTGAAATCATTAACTGTCTTCACAGCAGCCTTCCCAAACCTCCTCTTTCCAGATGCGTTGGGGCTACAATTTGCAGAAGATACCGCATTGCGGAAGAACGTTCCTGAGTTATTATAAAGACCCCTACAGAAAACTATTTCTCTAGTTGTCGTGTTCACGCCAGAAAAATCAAGCCTAGAAGAACATGCTTTTCCAAGAAAAATGTCTCACCTACTGGAAGTATAAGCTCTGCAAAGAACAGGTACAAGGTAAAGGAACAAATACAAATTAACATGCTTTCAACTTCTAGAGGAAATACTTAAAAGATTTTTTAAAAATTACCTCAGCTCCTAAACTTAGAGATATGATTTCATCTTCGAAAGCAGAATGAGTATCAATATGAGGAGGGATTCCTATAAAATCAAATAAAAACAGACAAATAAAGAATAAGTTAAACAATCAGTCTTTCTTCATCATTAGTCCTACTTTGGTATACTAGTGTAGTACCCAAGAATATACTGCAATTCTCTATAGCCCTCTGATGACATTTATTTGGGGAACAAAGGTACACAAAATGGTGGGAAATAGATCTTATAAAGCAGATATGGATTTCTCGCCCAAACGGGCACATTATTGTGATTATATGGTCATGTTTAGCATCCAGTAATGCAGAACATATGCTTGTTTTATCCTTTCTTCCTTCTATGGCAGAGGTCTTCAAACTTGGCAACTTTAAGACTTGTGGACTGAAGTCCACAAGTCTTAAAGTTGCCAAGTTTGGGGACCCCTATTCTATGGGGTCAAGAACTCTAGATCAGCAGTAAAGAATGTGCAGGCTTGTAAAAGATATGAAGTCTGATATTTAGGGCAGCCTAAAAGTACAGCGTTATAACTGTCCATGCTGGCTGATCTGAAGTGATAAAAGGTAGCACTCCTATGATCTTATTAATCAAGAGTGGGTTGTGGATCCTTTTGCTGCCGGTTTGTTCAGGGTTGCGCCAAGCGCGCAGCAATAAAAAAATAGCTTCTGCGCATCCACAGAAGCAAAATCCAAGATGGCGGCGCCCACAAACTGGCACCAACAGAACCGGCTCCGTGACGTCATCACCGGTTTATAAACGGTTCTAAAGAACTGGTTACAACCGGTAGGAACCCACCTCTGTTATTAATACAGAATACTTGCGTTTATCTTAAAGTCACGGGAACGTATCGTTATATCTAAGAACTGACAACTCTTCTAAGTCTCCTCACATCTCCACACTGAACATTTTTCCCCAACACTGGATTTACAATATTTGAAAATCTGATCATGGAAGATCAGGTGAGGATCAAGTACATACCTTGTCCAGGTTCATATTGATTTACAGTCAGTTGATCAGGTTTCTGGTTAATGTATCCCATTTTCAGACATTTTGCAAGAATTGTGGTACAAAAATCCGGCAGACCTGATATTTCAAAACAAAGATACATTTTTGCCTCTTTTTTGTCCCCTCAGAAATTCTTCATAAGAGAGACTATATATAATAAACATATAACAAAATTTGAATTGAAAAATAGAATGGATTCTGGTACTTTTTGCAGCTTTCTATAAAGCGATGGCTCAGTGGTTAAAGATGCTGAGCTTGTCAGTTGGAAAGCTGACAGCCCGGGTTCGAGTCCCTAGCACAATGGGGTGAGCTCCCATTACGTGCTCCAGCTCTGCCAATCAAGCAGTTCGAAAGCATGCAAAGGCAAGTAAAAGGTAACAAGTGTTCTGTGCACCTTTGGTGTGTAGCCATGCTGACCACATGACCACAGAAAGGTCTTTGGACAGCGCTGCCTCCCTTGGCTAAGAAACGGAGATGAACATCACTCCTTAAGAGTCGGATATGATTGGACAGGGGAAACTTTTACCTTTATAATACTTAAAGTGCTATGATTTTCCCCAAAGCTTCTTGGGAATTGATAAGGTGTGGATTATTTTAATCAAAGCACTCAAGGTGGGTTAGACCAAACACTGCTCTCCATCAGGATTTTGCTTTCACAACAACCAGATTAAAAAAGCCACACAAGCAAGACAGTGCTGTTCAACACCTTCTCATTGTTGCTCCCCAGGATAACCATATCCTCCATGAATTTGTATCATCATCATCATCATCATCATCATATTTCCTTTTAATGACCCCATAATCCTTTGCAGAATCTGGACAACTGAATGGAGCTAGCAGAGTGTTTTAATAGCCGGATGCCCTTCCTGTAGCCAATGCAGAGTTTTGTTCAGCAGATACATTCTCAGTGTGCCCAGAGAGAGAAATATCTGCCTCTACCTAGGATTGAACTCACAGCCTCCTGATTGTGAGGCGAGAACTCTAGGCCACCACACCACTCCTATCCTCCATGAATTTGTATGATCCCTTGAAATTATGTAGTATATAATATTTCTATTCCATATTCTAAAGTTTGGTCAAGAAACATCCTACTTAGATTGACCTCTCTATAAACACACTTAGGCATATCCTCGTTAACTTAAATGGGAATTGTGTACACAATCCCATTTTTTTATATGGATTTAAGTACAGTAGTCCTTGATTTATGATCAGACTATCCCAGGACTACTTAAAACCCAGATTCAAAATTCCAATGGCCACCCATACACACACACACACACAGAGAGAGAGAGAGAGAGAGAGAGAGAGAGAGAGAGAGAGAGAGAGAGAGAGAGAGAGAGAGAGAGAGAGAGAGAGAGAGAGAGAGAGAGTCACATGATTACATTGGCAACCGGCCCGCATTTATGGCCACTTGCAATGCACCGCAGTCACAAGACCACAATTTGCGATGTTCTTCCAGAGACCAGCATTTACTTCCTGTTTCTGACAAACAACACCCATTGAAGACAATGAATTCTCTTAACTACCACAAAATAGGCCATAAACTTATGTGGACATGTGGTAACCCCCTTAACAACCAGCACAATTTACAACTGTAATCCTGGGCTCAATTACAGTCACACTTCAAGGTCTATCTGTAAGTTTCATGGTACTGATTTGAATGGTACTGTAACGAAATGCAGCCACATTTGTATAAGTATAATGAAATTATTACTCATTGAGTAATATGAGTATGAAAATCATTTAATTTAATTTAATTTAATTTAATTTAATTTAATTTAATAATTTGTATGCCGCCCAACTCCCGAGGGAGTTTCACAGAAACAGGAAGACTGATAAAGAGATTCGGATTAGATACCCACCTCCAGGTAATGGTCTGTCTCGATCAACATTGTTGTTATCATATCGAAATTCATATCCAAAATGTTTTACCCTCCTATGTTTTAAACACTTCTGAGCTACGAAATAAAAAAAAACAAGGGATTAAAAATATAATTCTGAATACAATATTGGTTATGAGCCTGTGTAATCCCATTCTTATGAATCAGTGCTCCGTTCAAATCCTGCTTCTGCCATAAGCTCACAATGTAGTCTCAGGATGGTCATGCTTTCCTACTTCCAACATCTGCAATGAAATTGAACTGATGCTTTGAACATTTGAAAGTACTACACTGGTGGTAAACATTACTATTATAGTAATAAGCCCAAAAGTGGAATTGTGTGCTGATTGCACTATCCTCGGAGCTGTGTACTCTCAACACCCTTAAGGGTAACCAACGGCTCTTCAGATGTTACTTGCAGTTTCTCCCTCTATTGGGTAGGTGAACTAAGATCATTGGCAGCTATAGTTCAGCTGGAGGGCTACAGATTCCTCTATTCTGAGTTCTCCAGAAAAAAGTCTTTTCTTGTCCCCAAGGAACCTTGCTTGCACCCGGCCACCTAAGCTGCCTCATGTCAGAACTCTCCAGTTGGCAGGAACCAACTATTCCAAATTATTGGCTGCACTTGAAAGGTCATATTAAAGCAACTTAAATAGATTGGAAAACACTGGCTCCACCTCATTTTCTGGATGGTTTAATGCCCAAGTCTGTTGTTTTTTTCTTTATGTAGGGACCTTAGAACTAATCATGTACCGTATTTTTTGAAGTATAAGACGCACCTTTCCCCCCCTAAAAGAGGCTGAAAATTTGGGTGTGTTTTATACTCCAAATGTAGCTTTTTTAAAGCTTTTTTTTCCAGCCCTAACGAGGTGCTAACGATTTTCCCGGCTTGCAGGCTTTTTCATTACTACTCCCTCCGAAGAAGGTTTTTTTAAACCCTAACCAGGGGATAAAATAATGTGCTGAAGCTGACCAGACTAAGGACGCTAGCCAGATGAATACCTGGTAGGCAGATTTCCCCCCCTATTTTCCTCCCAAAAAACTAAGGTGCGTCTTATACTCTGAAAAATACAGTAGATTGATTATGGAGGTATTCTACTGTGCCTAAGAATACTTTATCATCTACTGCAAATGTGGTTGAGGTCACACATCATGATAATCGATGATGTATTTATTATTAATTTTAGATAGATAGATAGATAGATAGATAGATAGATAGATAGATAGATAGATAGATAGATAGATAGATAGATAGATAGATAGATACCGATAGATAGATACCGGTAGATAGATACAGGTAGGTAGGTAGGTAGGGAGGGAGGGAGGGAGGGAGGGAGGGAGGGAGGGAGGGAGGGAGGGAGGGAGGGAGAGAGAGAGAGAGAGAGAGAGAGAGAGAGAGAGAGAGAGAGAGAGAGAGAGAGAGAGAGAGAGAGAGAGAGAGAGAGATTTAACACCTGTCTTTCAAGAACTTAAGGCACAAGCAAAACACCCACAATCTGGCATACATACTGTTAGAATAACATACCATGGGGAATGACCTCATCCTCTGTCCAACTAATGTTTTCCAGGAGCATCTTTTCTTCTTCAGGTGAAACCAATTCTTCAATTATGCTCAAACCAGGGGGCAAGACTGGAGGGCTCATTTCTTCCCAAGGAACTAGAAGAATAGGAAATATAAAAAGCATTCATGAAAATTTGATTGTTTTTTTAATTCTATGTGAATTAAACAGTAATATTCAAAACAATTCTATTCTATTCTATTCTATTCTATTATCATAGTTATATCATTGCATAGCTGAGATTATTGAGATACTAAAGAACTCCAGGAAACAAGACTAATTTCCATTGCTGTGCTACACAAAATATTTTCTGTTTAGGACCCAAAGATGTCATTGCTTTTCTGATCATTCTTTCAAATCAAAGTTCATTACTTGGGGCATTTGTTTCAGATGAGAAGTTAACTGCAATCAATTGTCTCTGTTACACCTAACATTTGTTGATAGTCTGTGGCTAACAGACAACAAATACTGTGAAGTAATGCAGGTAGAAAGAAAAAAATCCATTTAGAGCTTAGTTATAATATTAACTAAGCCCAAGATGAGTCAAACTTGGAAGACTGCAAGACCTATCATTCCTTGCCAGTGCCCATGTTATAGGCATTGCAATCCAACACATCTGCAGGAGAAAAGTTAAGAAAGCTGACCAAAGTTAACTTTCATTACTTCACTGTTGATTGTGAAGAAAATCTATGATCTGCTCAGCAAAAAAATCTCATGACAAAATGGCCCTTAGAAGTGTTCATGTTGGCTCCATCAGGCCAATTTTTCAAAATTGATCAATGCCTCTCTGAACTTCATGAGGTATGAACTGAGTTCTCTAACAGTATGTTGAGGAAAAACAGAGTAGAAAAGCAAACTTCTTTAGTAATACCTTGTTCTACATAGTTGAAGTACAGAACAACCTTTTGGCTGGAGTTGTCTAATATTAGTTCCTTTCCATTGAGGGAGTCATAGGCTTGCTTGGAGTCAGCTGTCCTTCCATACTGCACAAATGAATAGGGTTTATTTGGAGGCATTAAGAGGCTTTCTACTTGTCCATATTCTTCTACCACAGAGTGCAACTGGCATCTGCCAACACCATTGCCCAGACCTCCATTGGCAATAACCAGATTCTAATGAAGGAGAGAATAAAAGAGACATAGATATCAATAATTAACACTGGCTTGTTCATCTGGAAATAGCATTCTGTATACACAGTAATGAAAAATGAAAAAGAGACCATTGGCCCAGAATTTCTGTTTGATCAATTCTATATAAAATCTTTGGCGTTGAAGTAATCTTGTGCTCCGATTAATATTCATGCACTCAATGAAGTGTGTGCACATCTATATAGAATTATTTAAGTTACTGGCCTTCTTCAGGGATAACATTATCACAATATGGTTTCTTGGTTTCTAGATTTGTATTCCACTTTTCTTCAAGAGCCTAAGGAAGCATGTATAGCTTTCCTTCCTACAATTTTTCCCCATACCACCCTCCCTAGAATATAGATTTGCCTGAGAGAGAATCATTTCAAATCAGCCAGTCAGCCAATGGCCTCTGGTCCAAAACCACTACATCATACTGGTTCTCAGATAGTGACTTATTGATTCATGCAAACTCATATTTTCCAGCCTAGTGTTTTGTGCAAACAAGACCATCATCACTTGTTCAATTAAAAAGCATAGCTTAGGTCACAAGGGTCTCCAACCTTGGCAACTTTAAGACTTGTGGACATCAACTTCCAGAATTCTGGGAGTTGAAGTCCACAAGTCTTAAAGTTGCCAAGGTTGGAGACCCCTGGCTTAGAATATGCATCAATTTGAACTATCAACTGGATCACACATCAAAGTGTAAGCCATAGTTTGGACTTGTTTACATTGGTAATTGTCACGGAGTGATTTATTGCCTGTTACGTGTATATGCAGGGAGATGCATCCCTATCTAATATAATGGTTTATTCCTGAGCACGTGATTGATATGTTCTTGTACGCATGTGTGCATTCCAATCTCCATTCTACCCTTCTTGCTCTGGCTTCCATTGAGGGAAGTCCTACATTTTATATCAGTCATGTAGTTAATTAGAATTTATTGTTTTTGTACCGAAATAAATATTTTAATATTTCTAATGTTTCATTTCTAATGTCAGGATTCCGGGAAAAGATCAAACATTGCCTCTGTGAGATTAATTCTCACTCTGTCAGTAATGGGCACTGAAAGACCTTAAGAATCAGACTGGAGAAATAATTCTGGAGATTTACCATGTTTGATAAGAGTTGATACCAAGATAATGGCACATAGTCAATTAAAACCATGCTCCAGTCTTGGTTCATGCAACTTACTAAGAAGTACAGTAATGTGATTTGATGAGTTTTGGTTTAAGATGCTATACAAATCTAGACAGCTATGCTTTAATCCTATTTTGTGTAAAATCATAAACTATGCTTAACACAGTATGTGAATGCACTTCTCATAAAAAGTACAGTTTCTAATCACCTTAGTAGGGTATGATACACACTCAATACCCTCATGCTTTAGTAAGGTATATCTGGCCTTCATCTGTTTTTGCTGCAACTTCTTTTCTGCTTTGCTTAGTTTCTTGTTCTGCAGAGTGATGTCATCTAGTTCCATACTGAAAGGAACAAGTTGGAATTTATCAGAAGAAAGTGTCGAAAATGGGATTCCTGTAAAAACAAAAAACAAAATATGAAACACCATAGAAAAAAAACAGAATTCCAATTTCTATTTTTACTGAAAACTCAGCGGGTGCGCCATACCATGAACACGGGCTATTTCCATATACTGCAATACCAGTTTTGATTTACAAACAATTCTGATTTTGGGATCAGAATAGCTCAAGGGTTACCTTTTTCCACCTGAAGCAGAATTTGTAATCATCAGACTATGCATATGAGGGCCCCACTCAAGATACAGATTATAGCCAAGACACCTAAACAATAAGAGGTCCTTGGTGCTCTCTAAAATCCAAATGAAAATCTCATTTCAACCCTGAACTACAATTATTCACCTTTATTGGTAACACCTAAACAATTCTGTAAGATCAAATAGACCAGGAATCTATCTGGAAAAATGAAGCAGGTTTGATCATGGCTAATTCCGAAGAGCCAAGTAGAGTTTTATCTGCTTAGCATTAGAATGGAAGACCCCTGGAAATCCTACACAGTTATCTCCTAGGTTGGAAAATCGAAAAATCATTCCTGAATATAATGACAAGTGATTACTGTATTGTTTTCAAGAAAACAAAGTGATTTGTTCCTGAAGTGACTAGAAATCAAAGCTGATTCAAATATTTTACCTTCTTACAAGATTCACCACTGCTTAAGTTTCATATTTATAAAAATAATAGCATACTTTATAGGATTGTTATAAGGATTGATGTGCATATACATGCATTATAAATTAGTATTATTAAGGAATTTTACACCTTAGGATTTATTGCAACTGAATATATTCTGCAACAAACTAACTCTTTTCTTTTTCGGAGCCTTTCAAGGCTGAAGCAGCAGAGTATATAAAGTATACAAAAAGATATGCTTACAAATCTATTAAAAGAAACTAAAATATTAGTTTTGAACAACTTTTTTTGCAGATGATTGGAACTTTTGACATAAATTTCAGTCTCAAGCAAAGGAAGGAGACTCCATTTTTTGCAGGATTAGCATTCTGCCACTGCCATTTGAAAATAGCATTTGGTCAGAACATTTGATTTTAATTGAGAAAAATCTCTGCCAACAGAATTTCTCTGAGAAATTTTCCCAAAATGCTTGTTTTCCCCATTGATAACATAAATCCAGCAATTATACAATTTAGAAACAAAAAAAATGACCTGAGTCTTCTCTTACTATAATAGCCATTTTGAAATTCAGGCGACTTAGGATCATAATTGAGCATGGAATTCTGGTCATAAGTCGTAAGAGGGGTCACTTCCTTGCTTTCTCCCTGATCACAAATTATGAAAGCTCAATAAATCATTCAAAGAATCAAATCTATTTAATTTATGCAGTGTGTTCAGGATGCAAAATCAAATTTTGTTATAGAAATATTTAGTTTAGCTCCTTATATGCCATTTCTATTATAAAATTGATGTTTTATAATAAAATAGGTTGTTTATCTGTGAGAAAGACTCATTGAACATATAATTTGAAACTAAACAAATGTGTATATGGTTAGGCTTCATACTAGGAAAATAACTTTTTCTTCTTCAAAGCACTTTAAAAGACTGTTTTTGTGTACCAGCAGATGGTGCAATGCCACTATTTTATCATTTCTCACCTAACCATTTTCAATTTCATTTCTGCACGTTTGGTTTCGAGACTACAGATATTTAAACATAAATACACATGCCTGTGTATCTTTGCTGTAAGCAACAGCTCAAGCTTTACTTTTTATTTAATTCACTATTCACTGCCTTCACTATTATTTAATAAGTAAGGCAAGTGTAGTTGAATAAATGGGTATTTTCAGTGGAAAACGTATCTAGCATTTAGATCCTTATATAGAAACATAACACAAACATATAACATAAGACAAACAACTCAGTGCCCAGTACGTTTGTTTTCCTGTAGCAGGTCTGGAAAAGACTACTACACAGAACAGAACTATGAAGAGGCAATTGACAGTTGGAGAGAACAAACAATTCTGTATAAACACAGCTTATTATTAACTTTTACAAGATTTTAAAAACTTATTTTCAAATGTGGTCAGAGCAAATTTTGACTGATCCCTTTTCCGATAGGGACAAAAAATACAGCTTGCATTCTTTTACATCTGGATTAAGAGTGTTATTTGTGCATCAACACGCACATTGAACAAAAGATTTTACATTTATAGTACATGCTGCTCATGTACAGGTGCCTAAATAACACATTTTAATCAAAGAATGCCAGTATTGAATTTCAGGATTTTTTGGCTGCAGAAAAGACCAACTCTTAGCTTTATATATCATATCAGTAACATCTTTAACAGTGAGGGAAAGAAATTGAGACTTCTGATGCTGTATATTAACTAGATCTCTAGGGAGACATGAATAGGATCAGGCTAGAGGAAGTCGAGCAGCATATAACTTTAACATATTATTAAAAACACTCTGCTGAAATAAAACAAAGAGCCTTTCAGGAGCTTTTCACTCCTTTCCCTTCAAACATCATCATATATTTTGATTTAGGCACCACCTAACTTTTCAATTACTCTGGGCAGCTTTCAATAAAACAGACAAAACAATACGCTATGAATAAAGAAGCAAGCTAAAGAACAAGTAAAAAATTTAAAATATGATAAACCTAGCCAATGACAGAAAACACATACAAACCCAAGGGGCTCCAGACATCCATGGGATGTATTTGCATGTTTCCTCCACACATGATTAGAAGTTGTGTTAAAAAGCATTCTATGCTTACTAATAAGGATTCTCATTTTTGGTGCCTTACCGTGGTGACATAAAACCATGTCCTAAGGACATTCGACAGAGAAAGAAGGTTAGAAAACCAGAGAAACTTTTTCCTCAAACCACTGTCAATAAAGATGTTTAGTGCAACTATTTATTTATTTTATTTATTTATTTATTTATTTATTTATGTCAAGTGCGTGTTGGTAATATACATAGATATAACATTGTTTATATACATAAGATGGGTACTGATAAGAGGGAACATTAGGACAGGGACGGTAGGCACGCTGGTGCACTTATGCACATCCCTTTGTATTGTATTGTATTGTATTGTAACTATTGTAACAAGCACAGTACCGATAGAATCACTATTTCTTCTTCGCCTTTCAGATCCAGTGGATTACAATTTTCAACCACACCAGATCAGATGAGCTAAGAAATTTGGACAGATATCTGGAGGAACTGCTTGGCCATCAAAATATTTCTATTTCCAGTAAATGAAATGCAACATGCATTGTGCAAAAGCTCCGATGCAAATACAGGCTTTAAGTCAGAGACAGAAATATCCCTAAACTAAACTAAATTCTAACCCCTTCTCCTGCAAAAAGTAACTTTTCTCAGTTATTTTTAAATATTCAAGAGGGAGCACAGCGGATAAGTATCCCCTTACCTAGCAGAAGGCAACCATGTTGGAGGGCAGAACTGCAATTCCCATGAACCTCGTTGCCTACATTTCCCATCATGCTTATGAACGCTCAGCTATTTAACCCCTTAGTAGACGTTTCCTAAAGCTTTATACTGTACAATAACTCATTGCATACTCGGATTTTAAAACGTACTAATACTGGTTTCTTTTCAATGGACTTATAGGTAACCTTTTTAATAGACAAATATAAGATATTATCCTTCCTTAAACTTCTCCTGTATATCAATTTCTAAGTTGCTATCGAAATATTGATTTTAATTGATTATGTCTATTGAAGTCATTTTCAACTCAGCAGCTACATAGGTAAATTTTCTCCATGACGATTTATCCCTAATCTGGCCTTTCAAATCTTCCAATAGTGCACACCACTACCGATAACTAAATCCATCCACCTTGCCGCTAGTCATCTCTTTTCTTCCATCTTTCCCAGAATTAATTAGAGCGTTTTCCAAAAAGCTAGATTTTTGCATAATGTGTGTAAAATAAGATCATTTGAGCCTGGTCGTTTGTGCATCAAGTAAGAACTCTGAATTTGTTTATTTATTTGATGATCGATTGCTTTTGTTTTCTTAATTGTCCATGGGATGATTGGATGGATAGAAACATGCTGATTGAGGAATTCTAAGAGTTGAAGTCCACAAGTTTTAAAGCCGCCAAAATTGGAGACCTTTGCTTTAAGGTACATTGGTCTAAAGACTGATTGAAAGTCACCAGGTGTCCAGAGCTGACGTTGGATTTGAACCAGAATCTTCTCAGAAATAGCCCAGTATTTTATTAATTACACCATAATGTGATGGTGTCTTTAAAATT
Organism: Diadophis punctatus similis; assembly: GCA_023053685.1. Classification (NCBI taxonomy): domain Eukaryota; kingdom Metazoa; phylum Chordata; class Lepidosauria; order Squamata; family Dipsadidae; genus Diadophis; species Diadophis punctatus. The sequence continues at coordinate 8,795,697 of JALIGW010000016.1, read as the reverse complement.
AGTGAATGGCTAGCAACAGTAAATAAAATTTGCATTTAGAAAATTAATTAAAAAATTAGGCCTATCTTTGCATTCTATCTGAGCACTTGGAATTAGCATCAAATGAAGGTAAGTACTTATTACAGCCAGCACGTACATCATTTGTGGCTGCCTTCACATGTAGGGCCTCCCCAGACACCGAACAGGGAGAAAGTCCCATTTAAAATATTGAATATTCCAATTAACCCTTTATATTGATGAAAAAATGGGCAGAACCCAAACTGGGTTTCCCACACATTTCATTTACTGAACTATTGTTTCTGTTGGTTGATCTGCACATTTTTAATATGCAGTAATTAAATCATGATCTTTTAGTGTGACATACCGTAATTAAGGACACAACAATTGAATTAATATAATTAAAGCATTGCCCCTTTAAAAATATCATGAACTTTAAATTCAAAAGCTATTCAACCAAATCTATCAAATCTGGGATGTAAAAATCCATATGATAAACACTGAGCATTTTTTTTTGCACATCTCTACTACAGGGGTGTCAAACTTAAGTCTCTGACAATCTGTCACCCGATTGTGGGAGGAAGGATAGATAACCTCTGCGGTGGCCTAGAGATGGAGCTCTTGCCTCACAATCAGGAGGTTGTGAGTTCGATCCTAGATAGAGGCAGATATAGGGTCTCCTGCTTAGACAGGGGGTTGGACTAGATAACCTGCAAGGTCCTTTCCAACTCCTAATCTGTTAAAGGTCTGCAGGCTGGATCCAGCCCATGGGGTGCTTAGATCTGGCCCGCGGGCCACCCTGGAAATAGCAAAGGACCAGCCCGCGGTGCCTCTGCCAACAAAAATGGAGCCCCCCCCAAGCTCAATTTTCGCTGGCGGAGAGCTAGCAAAACAAACTAAAAGCAAAACAAAAGGAGAAGTGTTTCCTGTTTTGCATTTAAGCATCCAAGATGGGGCAGGAAAGGAGAAAGGGAAAGAGGAAAGAAAAAGAAAAAGAAGGGAAGATGGGAAGAGAGCAAGGAAGGAAAAAGAAGGAAAGAGGGAAAGGAAGAAGAAAGGAGAATGAAGAGGGAAGGAAAAAGAAGAAAAGGAAGGAAGGTTTAGCATGTTTAGCGCTTGGCCACCAGCAGCCCTGCTGTCCTTTCGCCATCCCTTTGTCTCCTCCTCCTGACCTCTCCTGGTGGTCTCCCTTCCTATCACTCAGGATGCTTTGGTTGCAAAGCTGGGTCTCCTTACGTGGAGTGGGAGTGGGCCTCTCTCTGACCCACACACTTTGCCCTCCCGCACACACCATGAGCAACCTGGCCAAGGGGAGCGAGAACAGCAGCAGCAGCCTTGAGGAGGTGGTAAGCGGGCACCCCCTCTGGGAAGCATGGTTGGGCTGGGCTGGGTTGGGCTGTGGGGTCCCAGTGCCCTGGGAGCTTGAGGGCCAGGCTGAGCACTTGCCCTCTGCTGCCTAGGGCTCTGGACAGCCTGCACTGCCGTCCGGGGGTCCTCCATGTGGCCTACGAAGGACGGCAAGACTCCTCTGGAGGACAATGGTTTGGTGCTCTCCCTTGCCTTGCCTTTCCTATGCTGGAGACAATGGATCCCCCCCAGCCCCACCTGGACCACCACAGGTGCCCCCCATACGAGTGATGTCGAGCTGGCTACACCCACCCTGGCCCCCAAGGTCATACACAACCCTGATGCGGCCCTCAATGAAATCAAGTTTGACACCCCTGCTCTACTACATCTATTGTTCATCTTATTTTTTCCAGCTCATATCTAGTAACCATATTTAAATAAACACTGCCAACCTCTTGCCTATCTGTAGCAATAAAACCATTAACACACTAGATACCACATCCCACATCATACCCGAACTCTGGATGTTGCTATAGAACAGAGTTTATCTCCAATTAAAATTAAAATCACAGAATTGGAAGGGACTGTATAGGTCCCTGAGTCCAAACTAGTGTAGGAATCCTAATGAAAGCATCCCTGAAGAGATGGATGTTCAGCTTGAATTTAAACACATCCAGTGTTCAGATTCCAGGTTTTGGAAATGAAATTGCCTATTTCCACAGCAGAGAAACAAAATTATTTTGTTAGATAACTACACGGCTGAGCCGGCTGTTTTTATTTCCTCTTAGCCTGAGGTTTGTATCTCTGTTTTTATATTTACTGTTAGGTTTTTATACACAGTATATCTATATTTTTCTGCATTGCCCAGATTCACTTTCAGTGAGATGGGCCGCTATATAAATTTGATTAGATGATAGATAGATAAATAGATAGATTGATAGATAGATAGATAGATAGATAGATAGATAGATAGATAGATAGATAGATTTCCTGAACTAAAACTAAATGAAACATTTAACAACTTTTTTAAACATTTAACACTTAATTCCTACAGCACTGTAAGGATATTTACCCATGTAATAGGGCTGTATTACTATTATCCCTATTATCTTCTCTTATTGGTATCTTATTATTATATTATTTTGTTGTTTGTATGTACACTGCGAACTTATGGACCAGAGACAAATTTCTTGTATGTCTAATCACACTTAGTCAATAAAGAATGTTTTAGAACTAAAATGAGATCAATTATTCTGACGTTATTTAGGGGCGTGCATAAGTGCACCAGCGTGCCTACCGTCCCTGTCCTAATGTTCCCGCTTATCAGTACCCATCTTATGTATATAAACAATGTTATATCTATGTATATTACCAACATGTACTTGACAATAAATAAATAAATAAATAAAATAAATTTAACAAGAGAACAACTAATCCTTCTAACCCACCTATCCTATTTGCTATGGGGCTTAAAAATAGCAGTGTGGAAATTTGAGCCATTATAATTTTCTGCCACCATAAATCTATTGGTTCTTAAGGTGCCCCAAATTCTTTGCTCTGTTTATTGCAATGCAGCTACCCATATGGAAAGCCCATTTGGCATCTGATGGAATAGAAACTTTCCCTTCTTATGTTGAACTAGGCAGCGAGAAGAAGCAAACTTCTTAAGAACATTGCTATCAGTAGTTCCTCATTTCCAATGTCTATTGATTATTGAGAAGAATATGGTACACAAAATGAACCTGAATTCTTAATAATAAAAAAAGCAAATTCTGTTTAAAAGCTGTAACAGAACTAATGGGGTACTTCTACAATTGGAATATGGCAACTCAAAGATAACAGTTGTTCAAAAGGAACAGAAATAATAGAAAGGAAGAAGAAATTACACTGTGTGTTAAAAATACTCATTCCTGCTCAGAAATTTAAGTGAATAAACTTGGCTATGCAGTAGATGGCTAGAAGTAGAAGGAGAACCAAGATACACAGTATAAGCAGATAGAACTATAGATCTGTGTCAGGTAAACAAAAAGTGTGAGCCTGATAGATCAAAAGGCTAGGATGCAAAATAACAATGAAATTGCCATATATAAATGTGAACTTCTTAATTGGGGGGGGGGTCAAAATGTATAGGTACAGGATGGTGCTATCCCATCTTCATGTAAAGAAGGTCTTGGAATTGTGGTCAATCTGTGTGGCTAATATGTATCAAAAGTGATATCCCTGCTAAAATAGAAATTTTCATTTTAGACTGCATTGAGTTATGACCCCAAACCAGAAATAATTATGCAGAACTCCACTATATCTTGCATTATTCAGACCCTGTCTCAAATACACCGAGTAGTTCTGTCCATTACATTTTAAGGATGATTGAACACTGCCAGAAAAGAAAACTATGATTAGAAGTCTGAACAAACAATATGGGGATACTAATGAATTTTAAACTCAATGGAGTTCAAGACCCTTTTTTTTTCTAAGAACCACATAACCTGTTTTAGCCTAGTTAGAATGTTCTACAAATACAGTCTATCTGTATATGTATATGATAGCAATGGTTACAGCATACATATTCTTCGTCATTAAAACTTTGCTTTAAAACAATTTGATTGCAAAAACAGTTGAATTCCCTGCATGATTTACCTCAGATGATCCATTTTAAACCCACTGATTTAAATTAATTTAAATGGGAAAGGTAATGTCAGGTACAGTTCATTAAAACCAATGGTTCCCTGAACTACTTTGAGGAATGTGTAAATTACAGGATTATGTAAATTATGGGAAGTAACGGAATTCTTTATGGAGTACAGTTATGTTCTAGGCAGAAAGCAGGTCTAATAAATATGCAGTGACCTATTTATATTATATTTCTGCTTCCAGGAAGGAAGGAAAGAAAGACCAATTCTCCGTAGCAAACTCCACAGAGATAAAAGAAAAATGAATACCAGAAAGAATAATACCAATGATTTCCACTCTAATAAAGCACCTGATTTTACATTTTCATCATGCTGTCCTTCACATTTCAAGATTATCTAAGAACTGTGTGAGATTTTGAGGAAGTCTCTCACCTTCTTTAATCATAGAATCAAGGTGACATATTTTCTCATGATAAGGAAGAGCAAGAAACAATACGTATTTTTTAGCCCAGTGGTTTTTTTTTAACCTTCTTTCACCCATTGCCTCCTTCCAACCTTGGTTTTTTTTTCCTGTTCCCCCACTCCCATGCCCACCTCAGGATATGGACATCAACCAGACAACATTTGCAGCACAATATATTCTGCCTGTTTGTTGTGGTGACAATAAAGAAATTCAGGGCTAAGAATCTACTCAAAACTAGATTTCTTTGAAACAATTCAGACACAATTGAGAGCGTTTTAACAAACTGCATCACTGTTCGGTTTGGTGGCAGCAGTGCCTCTGATAGAAAGTCCATACAGAGAGTGGTGAGGACAGCCGAGAAGATTATAGGAAACTCGTGACCCGTTATTGAGGATACTGCTTATAAGTGCTGTGTGCTTAGAGCTCAAAGCATTGTTAGGGACCCCACACACCCACATCATGATCTGTTTCTGTTGCTCCTTTCTGGGAGGAGGTTTCGAAGTATCTATAGTAGGATTACTAGATGCTGTAACAGCTTTGTTCCTTATGCCATCTGTCTTATAAACTCGCAGGATTCTTTTTTTCCGTGTATGTATATGTATACATTCGAACTAGACTGTGATGTTTCTCTGTGTCGTGTGTGTGGGTGAATGGGTGGGTGTATGCGTAATGATTGTCTTTTGAGAGGTGAATGCAATAAAATTTCATTTTAATGTATGCTGATTAGTGTATCTTTAAAGTTACAAGAAAGTTTTTAATTTTTAAAGTGGTACAAAAAACAAAATTTGCCTATTACAGACATCTAGAAGTTGTTGAGGATACCTTTCCTCTCAAGGTACATTATTAATTTATTTATTACATTTATATGCTACCCATCTCACTCTGCAAAGCAACTCTGGGTAACAATTAAAATAATATTAATAACACTAGGTACAAAAACATGAAAATGGCAAGCATACATAGAGTAAGTGATTGGGTATAGACAAGCCAACAGGGCTTTTGATGGTGGCTTCTACGCTAGGGAACATCTTATTCTAAGAAGTGTGTATAGCACCAGTTTTCCTTGTTTTCTGGAAGCAAGTTAACTAGTACTGTTTCAGAGCACTTTGGTGATACTAGGCAACCACAATGGTTTGTGTTTATCCACACAAGATGAAAAGTCAAGAGCTTATCATTTTTATGGAATCGAGATGTGCAACTTTTCTAAGCTTATGGACATAAATGTATATCAAATTCTACTGGATAAATAAATTTGTTTTGGTTTATTTCAAATGTAATTAAATGTAATTACAGTATTACAAATATTTTCCGGTAAAGTGTTTTTTTTTAAAAAAAAGACCTCCTTCTATGATATTAAAAAGTATAATGAAGGAAGAACTTTTAGGGACAATGAAGACCACCCCAATATTGTGCATTTCTGAAAAACGAAACACATGACTTCTCCCAATTCCATGTGTAAAAACTAGTCAAAATGATGACTACTTCAATACTAGCAAAAGAATTACACCTGCATGGGGAAATTTGGCTCTGGCCTTGAAAAGGAGATGGGAGAGTGAAACTAATTAATCATGGGAAAGTAGAAAGCATGAGAAAAAGATTCAGGTCAAGATCCGGCTTGACCTAGGTGTCATTGTAAAATTCCGTTAAAGGCTATTTTGAAATAAAATAGCATTCCTGAAAACTCAGTGTGTCTGTTTCTTGACCTGGCCAATCTCAAAAATCTGACATCTTGATGGCAACATATAGCAAATCAAATCCTACATTATATATGCCTTTTATGCCTTTTTTCAGTACTTAGAGACTGTTAACATTCCTGGAAAGCTTCAAATCAATGGAGAAAACCAATATCAATGGATATTTTTTTGGTATCTGGGATCCCACCTCCAAGGCAATGGCAATATCAATGGCGAGGTGTGAGCAAGGGTGAATGCAGCCTGGATGTAATAGTAACAGAGTTGGAAGGGACCTTGGAGGTCTTCTAGCCCAACCCCTGCTTAGGCAGGAAACCCTACACTTCCTCAGACAAATGGTTATCCAACATCTTCTTAAAAACTTCCAATGTTGGAGCATTCACAACTTCTGGAGGCAATCTGTTCCACTGATTAATTGTTCTAACTGTCGGGAAATTTCTCCTTAGTTCTAAGTTGCTTCTCTCCTTGTTTAGTTTCCACCCATTGCTTCTTGTTCTACCCTCAGGTGCTTTGGAGAATAGTTTGACTCCCTCTTCTTTGTGGCAGCCCCTGAGATATTGGAACACTGCTATCATGTCTCCCCTAGTCCTTCTTTTCATTAAACTAGACATACCCAGTTCCTGCAACCGTTCTTCATATGTTTTAGCCTCCAGTCCCCTAATCATCTTTGTTGCTCTTCTCTGCACTCTTTCTAGAGTCTCAAGTAAAACACTGAATGTGCAATTTGCCTTTAGTCTTATCAGGAAGCAAAAATGTTTTCTCCTGATATTTAAAAAAAAATCTTGTAAAGAAAAGACTTGTAACCAAGACTTAACAACAAGACCAAAAAATACCCTGAATCTGTAATGATGATGCCAGGAAAACCTAAGTCTAGAATGTGTTGGTGAGAACTCACTGGTGTGCTATGTGACAGACGAATGCCAACCAGTCTTAAATCTAAGATTTACAAGACAACCATCCGCCCTATTGCACTGTATGGCACTGAATGCTGGGCAGCAACAACAGGGACCGAAAGCTATCTCCATGCCATGGAAATGCAAATGCTCCTTTGGATATCGGGCATCTCCCTTCTTGACCACATCACAAATGACTCCATTCGACAGCATTTTGTTGTGGCATCAATTATAGAGAAGATGAGAGAAGACCGGATCCGCTGGTATGGACATGTCCAGAGAGCAGCACCTTCCACCATTGCCAAGACTGCCTACCAACTAGAAGTCAATGGCCAGTGACCTCGGGGGTGTCTAAAACAGAGATGGCAAGACACCATCAACAAAGATATGCAAGCCGCGGGCCTGCGCCCTGGGGATGCAGCTGACCGTGCAAAGTGGTGTTCAATGTTCCGAAAAGCGGACCCTGCATCTGCAGAAATACGCTAGGAGGAGGAGGAGGAGGAGGAGGAGGAGGAGGAGGAGGAGGAGGAGGAGGAGGAGGAGGAGGAGGAGGAGGAGGAGGAAGAAAAGAATTAGAATTAGAATTAGAATTGGAGGAGGAGGAGGAGGAGGAGGAGGAGGAGGAGGAGGAGGAGGAGGAAGAAGAAGAAGAAGAAGAAGAAGAAGAAGAAGAAGAAGAAGAAGAAGAAGAAGAAGAAGAAGAAGAAGAAGAAGAAGAAGCCTTTTAACACTTTGCATTCCTTCTTTATGTCCTACCTTCCGTTATCCAAAGCAACTTCCTTAGTCAAATGGCATGAAATTGGTCTTCCTTCACAAAGAGATGGGCAACTCGTTTCATACAACATATTTGGGGAAGGTGAGGGCTACAGAAAGCAGGGCGATGGTGCAAAATGGCTGAGACTAGGAAGTTCTGATTTTTTGTTGTTCTTTTCTGAATTTTTTAAAAGCTATTTTAGGACTTGCATTACTGTATAGTTATTGCCTTAGATCATCTTGTTAGTTTTGGCTAACCAGATTAGAGGAAACTCCAGAGATAGACTAAGCGGTCAGGTCCTTCTTTATATGCTTCACTTTGTAGCAAAATTCACCTGCAGAGTGTCTTCAAAAGAACACCGATAAATAACTTTATGATAACATAAGGAGTAATTGATCTATTTTTGCTTGTTTACTTTGTTTCTGGTGTGAAAGACTAACACAACCACCTCACTAGAAACTCAAAGAAACATTGTGTTTGAAGCAGGGGTGAAATTCAGCAGGTTATGACAGGTTCTGGAGAACCAGTAGCGGAAATTTTGAGTAGTTCAGAGAACCGGCAAACACCACCTCTGGCTGGCCCCAGAGTGGGGTGGGAATGGAGATTTTGCAATATCCTTCCCCCAGGAGTGGGGAAGGAATGGGGATTTTGCAGTATCCTTCCCCTGCCACGCCTACCAAGCCACACCCACAGAACCGCCCATCAAGCCACACCCACAGAACCGCCCATCAAGCCACACCCACAGAACAGGTAGGGAAAAATTTTGAATTTCACCCCGGTTTGAAGGATCTTAGCAACATTTATCACTAATGTTTTCCCCTTAGCAGCCGATTCCTTGCTGCAGTTGGAGATCAAGGATTTCATGGAGGTCACAAGAGATAACATCATGGGTACCACAAGTAATCAAGTGGGTTCCAGCAAAAGCCCTTCTCATCCTGCGTTTCTGCATCTGTGTGTCTTGTTAAGGCACTGTAAAGTGCTGAATATCCTGAAAGCCTAGATGGCTTTTGGCTTAGATCCCATTGATTGAAGCAATGTATTTTCTGGCTATAGTCCACAGTAGCGTTTAAGTTTAATTTACTTACAAGTTTAATTAAGAATTTAAGCAGTCCCTAGTTGCTTTTTTCTTCTAAGGTGCTAAATTGGTTGCCCAGTCCTTGAACTTAAAACTTCTATTGGCAGAAGCTTTGCAAAAATAAATGGAGCACTTAAAGGACTGGGGCATTCCTACTTAAACACTGCAATGGGTGATAAAAGTCTTGTTGATTCTTAAGACCAGAATGACATTTCCCAACTAAAAGGAAATGTGGGTATATGGAACAGGCATCCAGCTTTGCAATGTTGTGAATTGATGGAGGATAAGCCTGCATTCATACACAAATTAAACCACAATTTGTGGAATAGGATAACTGGGTTGACTATACAATATGCAAAGATATAAGCCAAACAGACAACATTAAGCCTAGATAAACTATACATTATGGCTTAGCAAAATGTACACATGTAGGTTAGATTTCTCAACAGAAGAATGCTACTGGTATTAAGAAAATTTCTGAATTCCAGTAGTTGAGGAGTATACAGTACGTTGAGTGGAGCTTGCTTTGTACATTGCCATGTAATGTTTAGTATGGTGTATGAACAGAACGAAAGCTTAATGCAATGTGTGAAGCCAACCACTGAATCCAATATTCTGTTCCTACAGCAGTGAATGTGAGAACATTATAGGTCAGTGATGGTGAACCTTTTTTTGCTCGGGTGCCAAAAGGGCTCGGGTGCCCACACCCATAATGGAATGCCCTACTCCTGCGCGCACAACTCCCCCCACTGCCCCCCGTGTATGTGCGTAGGCCGCACTGAAGCCTCCGGACTTCCGGTAGGCCCGTTGGGCCATTTTTCGCTCCCCCCAGGCTTCAGGAGGCTTTCCCCTGCCCTCCATTAGGCCGAAAATCAGCTGGCCAGCGCGCACATGCGCACTGGAGATGACATAGGGCAACGCCTCAGGTGCTCTCATATATGGCTCCACGTGCCACCTGTGGTACGCGTGCCATAGGTTCGCCATCACGGTTATAGGTAGTGCTCAAGTTACAATCAAAATTGGGATTGAAATTTTGAAGTTATAACAGACTTACAAAAAGTGACTTAAATCCTATTCTTGAAGTGATGATTGTCACACAACCCTACAGCTAAATGATTGCTATCTGAATGCGTGGCAACCGGCTCACATTTACAATGGTTGCAACATCTTGCAGTCACGTAATCAGGATTTATGATCTTCCCAGTCAGCTTCCAACAAAGTCAATTGGGGAAGCTGGATTCACTTAACAACCACGTGATTCACTTAATGTGATATGCTTAACAACTGCAGTAAAAAATTGTCATTAAAGTCAAGTCCAATCATATGCACTATGTTGCTGCTGTAAGTTGTTTAGAGCTTTGATCACTGCACCAGCGTTGGTAATAAGTAAACTATTCAGATGTGTCATGTGTGAATTTAGTCAAGGGTTTTTACCATTGCAAGTTCAGTGAGAAGTCTGCCAAGTTCAGATTTTTTGTAGAAGTAAAACCTCTATCCCGCCTCAGACTATAGATGAGCCTTTTATTCTTGCCTATAGGAGCATTTTAAGGTAAATGTACTCAGAGAAAGGAATGTAAACCCAACAGGGCAACTTGTATGGTGTACTGCAGTGATGCCTAATCTTTTTGTTGTTGTATGCCAAAAGCCATCCCATAATGCAATGCGTGTGACAACCCCCCATGCCCCGTCCCCTGCGCATGCACACATCACCCCCAACTCTCCTCCCACACGTGTGCATGACCTCCCGCAGTGCTCCCCTCGGCCCCCTGCACATGCGTGCATGACCCCCGTGCTTCCCCCGCAGCAGAGACCCAAAAATCAGCTGGCCAGCGGGAGGCGCGTGTGGTGGGTGACAGCTCACGTGCCCGCAGGGAGGGATTTGCGTGCCACCTGTGGTACGCATGCCATAGGTTCGCCATCGCGGGTGTACTGTAAATATCTATGGAGATTCTCAGTCATCCAGGTCATGGTTGTCCCAAAGGTGCTTTTTCAAGAGGCAACTGGACTTTCTGGTTTTTGTTTGAAAACGTTTCGCTTTCTCATCCAAGCAGCTCTTCTTCAGCTCTTTCAGAGCTTAAGACGATGAGAAGTGAAACGTCTTCAAAGAAAAAAAACCAGAAAGTCCAGTTGCCTCTTGAAAAGCACCTTTAGGATTGTATGGGTGTAAGGTAATACGCGAAAAGGACATTTCCTCGAAAAAGAATTTTCAATTCAATCCTTGGAAATGTAGGCTGCTGAGAAATACCTATTTATCTTTTAGGCTCAAAAATAGTGCCTGGATAAACTACCAAACTACAACTGTATTCCCAGGCAAGCTGCTTTCCAGCCGGAGGGAGAAGCATGGAAACGCAGAAGCCCAAACTCAAGACTCTTCTCAGAACCAGGTCGGCAAAGGCTGCGTTTGCACAACCGGATTCTCCTTGGCTACTAACACCGTTTACTCAGCGAACCTAACCCTAAGGGGGCTGCCTTCACACAAGACCAGGCCCGACCCTCGCTCTCCGGGCCCCCTCCCTGACCTCGCACTTCTCCCTGCTGACCGGCAGGCGGCGGGCCGAGCGGGTGGCTCCGGTCCTCCAAGCTGCCGGCAGCGATTGCGCCTCACCTGGCCCAGCGCGGCGACTCTCGTCTGCGGGGCGGCCGTTGCCTTCCCACCTCGAAGCCTTGCGGGCGACCCACATTCCGGAGGCGCCACCGGGCTCTCGTCGTTGCGAAAAATCTCGCCTAGACGACGGGTGGGGTGGCGCTGTGGTGGGCTGAGGAGAGGGTGAGTAAGCGGCAGGGGCTACGGTAGGGTCCCTTTGCCTTCATATCCCCCCTCCTCTTTTCTTGTTGCAGCTGCGGAAATATCTAAATCCTGGATCCCCGACCCTTGACGTACCCCCCGACTCCCCCACCCCTTTTAAACCTTGCCCTTCTTTTACTTTGCATCTCAGCGCTGCGTCGAAATGATGCGCGTGTTGTTGCAGCGGGCAGCGCAAGCTTAATTCATTCCCCACCCCAAGGCTGCGTTGCTTGCATTGGGGGGGCCGCTTTTCTTTCCAGCGGCCGAGCAGGCTGCTGCTGCTGCTGGTGTTGATCACGAGGGAGGGGGGAGACTTTAAACCCCAGCGCTTGGTCGCTTAGCGACCGGCGATCAATTAATCATAAGGAACTGCGCGAGCTCCCCGGGGCGCGCACGGTTACCCCGCTGCCCGGTTCCACCATCAAAAGGCGGGAGGGGGGCGGCGGCGGCATTGCGGTTATTGATTGTGGCTTGGGGGGCAACCCGTCGTTTCTGCACGGCCCGCGGTGTGGTTTTCCCTAGTCGGTTCCGGGATATTGGCGGATTCACCGTGGCTGTGGCTTAGGGGGGCGAGGGGAGAAGAGAGGGGAATTCCACTCTCCCTTCCAAAAGACACCCCTGTCTTTTAGCAAAGGTGGGGAAAAGGCGCCCCAGGAAGGTGAGTACCGAAAGAAAACGGACTATTATTATTATTACTATTATAATTACTATTATTATTATTATTATACACAAAAATGGTAATACACAGCAAACGAGATTTATATGCTTTATTATTATTATTATTATTATTATTATTATTATTATTATTATTATTATTATTATCATTATCATCATCATCATTATCATTATTATTATTATACACAAAAACAGTAATACACAGCAAACGAGATTTTTATGCTTTATTATTATTATTATTTTACTATTATTATTTGCGGGTATTTTTTTTAAAATTTAATTCACAGGTTGGGTTTCTGGGGCGCTGTGAGAGCTGACCATTTTAGGAAGGTGATCCTACTCCGGGGGGGGGGGGGGCTTTACCTGGCAGAAAATCCCCCCCCTTTCCATGCAAGGTGTTGCTGGATAGCGGTGGATCCTAGGACTTTGGCTAGCGTTGTGGTGCAAACATTTTCTTCCACTCCATGGGGAGGTTAGGGTGTCATGAATACCTTTTGTCATTTATTATTGATCGCCTCTTGATTCTGACGTGGGGCTGTGAAACAAATAACCGTGAGGCTTGAGCTCCAACAAAATAAAATAGGAATAAAAGAGAGCAGATCTGACTTAAAAACCCATCTGGGGAAAGAACACAGTATTGCAGAGAAGTGGGACAGAAAAAATGATAAAAGCATGTGGGTTTAAGGTGCTCTATGACTCCTGGCTTCATTTGTTTCAACCAATTTTTAAAAGGCCAACTTTTGTGTTCAAAGGAGAGTATTTTTTTTTCTTCCTCTTCGTTCTGTTTCTCATAAGAGAAAAAGAGACATCCTTTGCATAACATTTTTTAGGACTAAGACAATTTACTTTGTACCAGTACCATAAACAGGTTCTATGACTAACAGATCTGGGGTGCAAAAATCTAGATTACCAATAGATGGCAGCAAAATAAATATCTCCTGGATTTTGCATCTCAGATACCTTTCTAATCAAACCATAGTTTTGATACAGAAGTCTGTAGAGATTCTCAGTCATCCAGGTCATGGTTATCCCAAAGGTGTTTTTTCAGGAGGAAACTGGACTTTCTTGTTTTTTCTTTTGAGGACGTGAGCTGAAGAAGCTTCTTGGATGAGAAGTGAAACATTTTCAAAAGAAAAAAATAAATCCAATTGCCTCCTGAAAAAAAAGCACCCTTGGGACATAGTTTGATACCATAGCTGGCTATGGAATGGCTATCTCAAGATTTCTGGGTGATTTGTTTATGCAGTGGCTCTGAAGAGCTCACTAATTTCCTTCTGTTGTAGAACTGAAATGGTGGCTGTGTTCTTACGATACATTTTTCTATAATGTAACCATGAGTTGTTCAGATGAGTAACATTATCCCATTTTAGGGGTTGACGTTGAACTATACGTGCACACTTAACCATAAGTTAATCACATAGATTGGATTTACACAATATACCAAGAGTTCACATGTTGCAGTAAGCCACTGTTTGCTAAACCATGGTTGAAAACGCTACAAGTCACAATTCATAAACTGCACTGGCTGGGTTCACTCAATATCTTAAACCAAAATCAGTCAAATCCAGCATATAACTTAGCTCAATGGTGTACAATCAGCTAGAGTTCTAGGTAAGTTTTTGTAGGACTGCAGCTCAATCCTATGGCAATTTACTCATAATTAAGACCCACCTTGGTCACAGTACAAACTTACATATCTACTCCTATGTATTTCAGTGGGACTTAACTCACAAATTAAACTTCAATGTGGTTGTAGAATTCTGTGTAGAAGAAGAAGAAGAGGCAGTGCTTGGGGATGGAGTTAAGAGAGTTATCAGTCTGGAATCATTATGTTGCCACAAGCAATCGAAGTCCAACACTCCTTGAATTCCATTGACTCTTATCTAGCACCAATTTAGTGCTGATCAATAGCTGACTAGATTCTTGTGTAGAGGCTTGAGCAATAAACCTTCTGAACTAGAACTTCACATGTGATTTTGATTCCTTGTGCCTGACATTGGCCCCAAAGCAGTGTGCAATATATTTGCTTAACATCCCAATTTTGCTGTGCCTGTTTTTTCTCCTCTTTACAAACACAAAAGAAGAGAGTAGCCAATAGTGATCCCTGGGAAGATGTCAAGGCCTCCTGGGCCTCTGCTGGAGCTCTGCATACTGAAACAACAGCTGACTTGAGAACAGCTGTGGAGGACAAAATAATACCAATTGCAGCTTTACTCCCACTTGTTTCCTTTTCTCCATAATCCACTCCAGTACTAAGCATGAGCTGCAGAAATCCAGGTGATTACCAGGTGTGGAAGCAAAAACTTATAAAGTAACAATACCAGAGCAAATAAAAACAAAAAAAATTAAAATAAATGGGGAGGGGAACCTAGAGAATGAACATACTAAGTTAATGTAGATTACCTAGATTTGCTATATATTCATTTAATCATTGAATAGCAATCTATCAAATGTCACATAAAAATGTGTCTTTGCTTGTAAGATACAAAATCTATGCCATCTTTTTCTGGGCATGAGATAGATTGCAACCCATACTCACCACGAAAAGGGGTCCCGGAGGACGAAGGTGCACCTTGGGGTCTATTCCAGACGATGATGAGCAGGGTGGAGGCTTCTTAGGAAGTCCCTGTGCCGGGCGCCAGATGTAGTAATCATGGACACATAGACATGATTTCTGAGCAAAGCTTTTCCGAGCTAAGAAGTCTCCCCCCTCGGTCAGCTGCAGTTTATTCTTATAGCAAACTTCTTGTTTACACAATTACAATGATTGATTTACCCCAAAGATAGATAACTAGTAATAATGGCTAAATGGTTAACATACAGCATACAGACAGATCATGTCAAATGTATAGGTAAGTGAGTGTATTTAACCTTTACTCTTAAGCTAGAACAATAGAGCTGAGTAAGTAACATTTGCCTTAAATAGAACAATAGAAAGAGCTAAGGACCTTTACTCTAAATAAAATAGATAGCAGATTGTTTAGTCAATATAATGTCAAGATAGGCATTCTGTATCGTTGACAATGATTGACAATAACCTACAAACAATAATTTTTTCCATCCTGTGAAAAATTATACATTTTGCTGTAACTCTTGATAGTAGAATTTATGAGCTGCTAAGTTTCCTTTTCAAAAAATTCAAAGGAGAAGGTGAAGGAGTTTGAGGCCATGATTGATCATTCTTTTTTTTTTCTAGTTCTAGGAGTGAATGAAAACTATACATCCAAACACACACACACACACACACGCCCATTTACCTGTAAGATGAGACCACTACTTGGTTTCTTGCCAAATCAATATTCTGAAAGCAATCTGTATTTCCCTAGAAAATGTCAAATTAAGGAGGGCTTATCTGTAGTATAACTAAATGAGAAACGATTCCCTTTTTCTGAGTTTAAGTTTGAAGTTTGTTGTCCTAAGTGAGTTGGCTTCTCCAAAGTCTACGGAGGGTCACCTGCCCACAGTCCCATTGTGGTAGCTTTGCCCTTCCCCTTGTGACACAGGAGATCAAATCCATCAGGACAAAATTCAGCAGTCCATCTGCATCTGAAAGACGGAGGTCACTCTTTTGAAGACAGCAATGTCCACATTTTGGACAGAGAGGACCACTGGTTTGAAAGAGGGTCCAAGAGGCCATCTATATTAAAATTGAATAACAGAGTGGGAGGAATAATGACACTACCTATCCCGTCTGCAACACAGTCCTTTCAGCAATGCCAAGAAGGTCCCATATCCATTTGCACTCTAATTCAGGTGACAGAGGATACAGATAAAGCCCCAAGTGGCCTCAACAATTCTCAGAGAGCTAACAACCGAGCTTACCAACAAAGATGAACCCCTTAGGACCGTGATGGCAAACCTATGGCATGCATGCCACAGGTGACACTCGGAGCCATATCTGCCAGCACGTGAGCCATTGCCCTAGCTCAGCTCCAGCGCGCATGTGTGCACCGGCCAGCTGGTTTTTGGCTTGTGCGAAGGCTCAGTGAAACGCCCTCCCCAGACTCAGGGAAGCTTCTGGAGCCTGGGGAGGGTGAAAAATGTTTCTACCGGGCCCACCGGAAGTCAGGAAATGGGCCGTTTCTGGCCTACGGAGGTCCTCCGGGGGCGGAGGAGGCTGTTTTCACCCTCCCCAGGCTCCAGGGAAGCCTCTGGAGCCTGGGGAGGGTGAAAAATAGGCCTACCTGGCCCACCGGAAGTTGGAAAACGGGACAGCGGGGGGGGGGGTTGTGCACACATGTGTGGGGGTGGCGTGGCGCAGGGGGTGGGGCGCATGGAGGGCATTGAATTATGGGTGTGGGCACGCGTGCGCTTTCGGCACCCGAGGAAAAAAAGATTCGCCATCACTGCTAGGAACTTACATTCCCAATAATATCACTCTTAGGGTCATTGAAACTACTGTGTCCTCCCAAAAGATAATCCACATGTTTTTTTATTGTTCAGTGCTATTTGTTAAGGAAAGACACAAGATTGTTAAAGCTTCTTAGAAATGCATGGAAATATATATTCACAGAAAAATTCATTTTTTTTTCTTTTTTTAATTGAACTACAACTACAGATTTACATCTAAATCTGTCTGGTTTTACAAACCAGAGCCTGCAGTAAATAATGCTGCACCAGAAGATCCAGAGAAGTATGTTTATTTGAATTATAAAGTCTGTTGAATGACAAGATACCTTTTCTTTACTGCTTGTGCCTGGGGAGTTGACTGACAGATACAATAGGACTAGACAGCCAAGCTGCATTCTAGCTGCAAAATGCTAATGTGTTGCTACATAAGTTGGCTGATTTTCCCCCCCACTTTGTCACTTTTTCAAAAAACCTTCTGCTTACAGGAGAACACTACTATTTGCCTCGCTCCAGCTGGCAATTGGAGTATCTTCAGTGCCTCATCTAAACGTTGTGCAGATATTTGGCATTGTTCCTGCTTTTTACTAAATGTGGAACTTTAGTGGCCTTTCCAAATAGCATTGCTTACTCTTTATCTATGTGTGTCAAGGGCTGCTGTGAGATTGAGATTACTCTCAAACTGGAGCAACACAGCTGAATGCAAAATCGAGGTCTTTGAGCGAGATGGAATGATTTTGAAGTGGAATGATTTCTTGCTGCTTTCCTTCCTCCTCCCGATTTCTGTTCTAGAACTAGGACCACCTTCCTGAAATAAACAGAAGGGCATTATTGGTATGAATAAAATGAATATAGTAATGAATAAAAATGCTGCATTTCAGCTAGCATGCTTACCCCTTCCACCAATTGCTTTGTCCCTTGTAGGGAGGGACAGGACATCGTCAAACAAAATATTGGGTTGTAGCTACATTTCTTAAAGAAAATAGTAGAATAATGCAGGTAGTCCTCGCGTTACAACCACAATTGAGCCCAAAATTTATGTTGCTAAGTGAAACATTTGTTAAGTGAGTTTATCCCATTTTTACAACTTTTCTTGCCACATTTATTAAGTGAATCACTGCAGTTGTTAAATTAGTAACCCGGTTGTTAAGTGAATCTGGTTTCCCCATTGACTTTGCTTGTCAGAAGGTCACCAAAGTTAATCACGTGACCCTAGGCCACTGCAACCGTCATAAATATGGGTCAGTTGCCAAGTGTCTGAATTTTTCATCCTGTGACCATAGGGATGCTGCAATGGTCATAAGTGTGAAAAATGGTGATAAGTCAGTTTTTTCAGTGCCGTTGTAACTTTGAATGGTCACTAAGTGAACTGTTGTTAGTCGAGGACTGCCTGTAGATAATTTCTTAAAGAAAATAGTAGAAAGTGGCATGGTGGTTGTAGCTTGGAGACCTGAAGAACCTAAACAAAGTGATGTTAGATGAAGCAAAGAGCCTGCCATGCATCGCAGAATCTGTCTAAGGGCATATTTTTATTCCTGTTACTTATCTTGAATCTTGCAACAGCTTTCCTCAGTCTACTTCTCAGGTGTGTTTGGACTGGACAGCATAATTAAAGAAGGCTGACCTAGAAATTGTGTTTTTTTTTAACCTGCTTGCCCATGATCAGTCTATTAAGTCTAGACAATTTTCTGTTTCTGTTCATATAACATTAAGGGTAGTTTACAAAAATTAAAAATTGCCTGTGCGGTATAGCAGGTAAGATGTTCCATTAGAAATGGTGATGTCATTTTCTAGTCCACATTTGACCACAGAAACCCAATGGAAGACTCTGGAAGACTTTTCTTAACACAACCTACCAGCCTATTTACAGGGCAAATAAGAGAGATGGAAGCACTGTGTCCATTGCCTTGAGATTCTGAAGGAAAAGTGGGATAAAAATGTATTTATTTAAAATTCACATTTCTGAGATATCCCAACTTCTTATTAATAGAATTGATCTAATAACCTGATGGATGGATACAAGTAGACAGCTCATCCTACCCACTTGTGTAGGATGGGGAGTCCAAGTGAAAGAATGTGGGATAGTCGAAATAAGTTGAAAAGGATATGCAAATACTTTTTCTTATGGAGCAACCATCATCAGCCGTCATCTTCCTGGCTTCCGCAAAGTCAGGGAGGGAGGGAATATGATGAGAAGAGGGCGGGATCTGTTGTTAATCTATCAACCACTCCCTCTGTGAACTCCCCGCTTTGGAGCCTCAAGACAACTGGCAGAGTCAGTCTTATGGAAGGTAAGGAGGGTTGGAGGTGACCTCATTCAGGTGGTAGGGTAAGATGTTCCAAAGGGCAGGCACAATGGCAGAGTAGGCTCTTCTCCTAGCCTACCAGCTGGAATACCTTGGCTGATGGGGCCCATATCTGCCCCCAGACTCCTCTTTGGACCCAAGTTCAGATAAGGAGGACGAGTTTGAGTCGGCTGAGGAAAGAATGGAGCTGAGTGATGGCCTGTATGGGACTCAGAGAATGCTAGCCTGACAGAGCAGCCTCAGCTGGATTGAGTGGATGAGTGACAGGCTGAGGCTGAGAGAGGCGAGCCACAGCTGCAACAAGTTGGCCAGGAAGCTCCAAGCTAGGACAGGGAGCAGCTGCTGCCCATTAGCAGTGAGGAGGGGGTGGAGTCAGAGGGGCCAGAGAGGAGACAGGCACAATGCTGGTCAGCTAGACTACTCACGAGGAGGCCACTTTGCCTCTTGCGAAGGGCTGCATCAGTGCCACCAATCACGCTCGGAGGACTTGAGCATTGCTGGAGCAACGTGCCCAGTTCCATGCCTCATAGACTGCTTTTCTGGACTTTGTTTGTGCCCATTGGACTCGGTTACTCAGTGATTCTTGCTGTGCTGGAATCCGAACCTGTGCAACAGGGGTGCTTTCTGAGGACCTGTTTGTGGGGTTGAATAAACACCTGTAGAACTCTTGCTGTACATCTGTGTGTGTGAAGGGCAGGTAGAGCAGGCAAATCCCAGTGGGATGAGATGGTCCCTCAAGTCGCCTGGATCCAGGCCATGAAGGGCTTTTAAAAGTAATTGCCAACACATTGAATTGCATCCAGAAGCAAACTGGCAGCCAGTGCAGTTTTCAGAGCAGTGGAGTTATATAGGCCGCCCTTTGTTGTTGTTAGTTGCGAAGTCATGTCCGACCCATTGCGACCCCATGGACAACGTTCCTCCAGGCCTTCCTGTCCTCTACCATCCCCTGGAGTCCATTTAAGCTCACACCGACTGCTTCAGTGACTCCATCCAGCCACCTCATTCTCTTGTCGTCCCCTTCTTTTGCCGTCAATCGTTCCCAGCATTAGACTCTTCTCCATTGAGTCCTTCCTTCTCATTAGGTAGCCAAAGTATTTGAGTTTCATCTTCAGGATCTGGCCTTCTAAAGAGCAGTCAGGGTTGATCTCCTCTAGGGCTGACTTGTTTGTTCGCCTTGCAGTCCAAGGGACTCGCAGGAGTCTTCTCCAGCACCATAGTTCAAAGGCCTCAATTCTTTGGCGCTCAGCCTTTCTTTCACAGCCATACATTGCAACTGGGAAAACCATAGCCTTGACTGTACGCACTTTTGTTAGCAGGGTGATGTCTCTGCTTTTTAGTATGCCATCCTTGGGGTCCCCAAAACTGCCCATGTGGCGCTTAGTTTTTAAATGGCCACTTGCCAACAGGAAAGTGTCTTTTGAATGCTTGCTTTTAGCAGGTGACATTATAATAGATACATTCACAGATGTTCCAAAAAAAATAATACAAAAGGAAAAGAAATCGGTAGGGGAGACAAAGGATTGCTTTTAATCTCCCACTTTGTTGGATTGCAGGATCTGATTGTGTGATTTCCCCAGGAGTACTGAGTCCTTTAAAACACTCTGAAAAGAGAAATGAGATGTGTCTGAGCTATGGGTTATATTCGGTTTGTACAATCTTAAATGAATGGGAGTTTCCATTCCATAAGGACATGGGGTCCTTAGCACTGAGCCCGAATATTTATCTGCCTGCACTGATGTTTAAAATGTATCTATAAAGTATGAGTTATCACATTCAAATGATTTTAATTGCAGCATTGTAATAAGGAGAAAGCACATCGAGGTTTTGATAGAGACAAAAATGTATTCTAGTGCAGGGGTCTCCAACCTTGGCAACTTTAAGACTTGTGGAATTCAACTCCCAGAATTCCTCAGCAAGCTGCCTGAGGAATTCTGGGAGTTGAAGTTCACAAGTCTTAAAGTTGCCAAGGTTGGAGACCCCTTTTCTAGTGGATTTGGAATTGAGCCAAGATCAAAGCTGGTCTCTTGCTTGCTTCAAAGAAAACTGTACCTGAGAAGAAAGTGTCTGTGCTTGTCACTGATTCTAAAAGAAGGAACAGATTAACGCTGCATAGATTAGAACTTGGTTTTCAATGCCTTACTTAGATAATATTTGCACAGCAAGTCGCACTCACTTGAATCCAGTTTTACATTGAGTACTGTGCCATTCTTTTTAGAATAGGATCTTTGTAAGCAGCATATAGAGGTAGTCCCTATGGCCATCATTGAGACTGGCAATTATGTTTGTACGTTGTGATAGTCGTAAAGAGGGTGACCACACATGACCCAACCTGATTTTACAATGTTTTTCATGGCAGTCATTAAGTAAACATTTTGGCCATTAAGCAAACCCATAGTTTGCCGTGGGCTGGTTTTTGCTAGAACCAGAAGAAAGTACTGGTTTCTTGCAAAACCATTGTAAATTGTGGCCTAGTGATCGAGGCACACTGCAAACACCCGGAAATGTGGGCTGGTTGCCAAGCATCCAAAATGCCATCACTTGACCATGGGGGGAGGGCAACAGGAGAACTTAAAAACCGGGTTGTAAATAACTTTTGGGTGAGGGAGGCATCGTAACTGAACAGTCACCAAATGACATATCGTCAGTCAAGGACTACATGTATAGAACAAGAGAAAGCCTGAAGGAGATGCTCTTCTGTCATGAATAAGAAATGAAAGATCTGTGGCTTGGACCGTGTCATTTATTTGTACATGTATAGCATGATAGTATTCACTTACCTTCCCTACCGGTTCGCAAATGTGAGTGCGCAGCCTCGACAACGTGAATAAATGGGATGTCATTACGTTCAGGCAGGTGGGTGGGCCCACCCGCAGTCAGCGCTACCGGTTCGCCCAAACCGGATAGAACCGGATGAATACCGCCTGATGTGTACAAGTTATAGATCACCTTCCTAAGTAATTTCTAAACTCTAGGATTCTGCACTGTACCGAAAACCAGATGCACAGGTATAGGATAGCTATAGCAATAGCACTTAGGCTTATATACTGCTTCATAGCGCTTTACAATGCTCTCTAAGCAGTTTACAGAGTCAGCATATTGCCCTCAACAATCTGGGTCCTTATTTTACCGACCTCGGAAGGATGGAAGGCTGAATCAACCTTTGTGCCGGTCAGGATTGAACTTCTGGCAGTCGGTGGAATTAGCCTGCAATACTACATTCTAACCACTGCGCCACCACAGCTCTAATGGGTACCTGGCTCAAGAGCAATTGTGAGAAGGCTCTAGTGTCTGGTAGACCAGGGATTAAGCATAAGACAGCAATATGCTGCAACTGCTAATGCAATTTTGGGCAGCATCAACAGAAATGTATTATCAGGATTGTGAGCAATGATAATGCTGGCTATGTTGCACTGCTCAGAGTTGAATCTAGAACATTAGACCCAGTTATGGCCATTATAATATCTGAAGGACACTAAGTAATTGGAAAGAGTGCAGAGAAGAGCAACAATAGTGAGATTAATAGTAAGGTCATATAACAGTAATTATGTTTCGGGCTAGGTTAGCTGAATGTTTCTGGGAAGCAAGTTCACAAGTTGCACTTAAAATTGAGGCCCTTCCATTATTTCTTTTTCATGAAGTAGACTGGGTCAAATTAGGCAGCTTCCACTTCGCTATCATAGCTGACAGCTATTTATCATTAGGGATTAATAATGTGTGGCCAGCTACTCCTGATGGTGTAAATCAGTCCAGCCAGTGGTGAAAGATTCTGGGAACTTAAATATCTAGCGTCAGGCTAGAAACCAGGAGACTCACAGATTTAGTCCTGCCTTAGGCACAAAGCCACCTATGTGTATTTGGGCAAGTCACTCTTTCTCAGCTCTAGGAAGAAGGCAATGGCAAACCACCAGAAAACCTCAGAGACTTATCCAGGAGTCTCTTTGCCAGGCGTCAAAGTTGACTCAAAGGCCTCCCAAAATCGTTAGGTTCTTCATGTATCTGACACTGAACTTCATTTAAGGTAGTGTGCCTCACATTCTAGGTAAATGTTTTCTGTAAAAATATATTTGATCTTCAGTAGTAGGATGATGTTTGAAAAGAAGATTCAACTGTTTATTTTTTGCTGATCAAATATGTTCACTTTCTCTTCATAGCATCAGTTACTTCTGAAGAAGCTGTTTGCCTGTGCCCTAACTGAAGATCATTGCTATAACTGAAAAATAAAATCGCCACCATGAAGCACTTCCTCAGGTAACTTTCCTTTGTTTATAGAAAGCCCTTGATCAGTGTTTCCCAACCTTGGCAACTTTAAGATGTCTGGACTTCAACTCCTAGAATTCCCCAGCCAGCGAATGCTGGCTGGAGAATTCTGGGAGTTGAAGTCCAGATATCATCAAGTTGCCAAGGTTGGGAAACACTGCCCTTGATTAAGACAAGTCCCAGCTGAGATTGGTTTGAGACTGCTCTAAAATATTTCATCAAGGAAATCAGTTTGCTCAAGAAAAGCTGGATTATATAATTGCTTGATATTGAGCAAATTACATAATCAACCCTAGTTTGTTCATTACTTGTTCATGTATGTCCTCATTATATTTCTATCCAACATTTCTGTGAAGTGTGTAAGGCAACATACAGTGGAGGTAGTCCTCAATTGGCAAACATTTAGTGACCATTAAAAGTTACAACAGCACTGAGAAAGTGACTCATGACTCATACTTATAACTATCACAGCATTGGCACAATCACATGATCAGAATTTGGATGCTTGGCAACCACCGTATATTTACGAAGGTTGCCATATCCCAGGGTCATGTGATCACCATTTGTGACCTTCCCAACCATCTTCCAACAAGCAAAGTCAGTGGGGAAGTCGGATTCACTTAATAACCATGTGTTTCACAAAGCAACAGCAGTGATCCACTAAACTACCATGGCAAAACAAAGGTGGTAAGACTCACTTAACAACTGCCTTGCTTAGTAATGGACATTCTGGTTTCAATTGCGGTCATAAGGCAAGGACTACCTGTACTTGCTCATTTTATCCTCAAAACAATTATCTGAGAGAGTTGCAGTCATCCAATGAATGTCATGACTGAAATGAGGATTTTAAACTGATTGTGACCATAACTGCTATGAGAACTTGGCTATGTTTCTTTATCTTGTACAATTGTACTTTCCTGTAGCATAATGCAGCACCGATCTCCCAGTCAGTGAAAATTCTTAATCTCACTCTTGCATTCATTCTTTAATTCCTTATAAGCATTCGTTATTTATTTTCAATATGAACCCTGCAGCCTTGAGGTTTAATACCTTGAACATTGAGGGACAAAGATTGAGAGGCTCAGGAGGAGTTTAAGACTGAACCAGAAGGGGAGAAATGACTTAATGCTGCTAGAAGTACCGTATTTTTCGGAGTATAAGACGCACCTTAGTTTTTGGGGAGGAAAATAGGGGGGGGGGAATCTGCCTACCAGGTATTCATCTGGCTAACGTCCTTAGTCTGGTCAGCTTCAGCACATTATTTTATCGCCTGGTTAGGACTTAAAAAAAACCTTCTTCGGAGAGAATAACAATGAAAGAGCCTGCAAGCCAGTAAGAGCTGGGAAGATCATTAGCACCTGGTTAGGGCTAGAAAAAACTTTTTCGGAGCAAGTAGAGCAGTGAAAATACCCTGCAAAGACTTAGGGCTGAAAAACATTCTTCGGAGAGAGTAACAATGAAAAAGCCTGCAAGGTAAGAGCTGGGAAGATTGTTAGCATCTAGTTAGGGCTGGAAATAAAGCTCCGAAAAAAGCTACATTCAGAGTATAAGACGCACCCAAATTTTCAGCCACTTTTAGGGAGGAAAAAGGTGCGTCTTATACTCCAAAAAATACGGTAATGAAAATGTTCATAGATTTAGTGATTATGACTGTCTTCAGAGATAGCATTAGATTGACATCATGATGAACTCAAGAAGCATTGCTTCTATTTCTAAATTTACTGTTTAGTTTAGACTCTATCACTAATTAAAAGCAAACATATCAAATTAAGACACTGATTGTGCCTTACTCCTTAGGCAAAATTTCTGGAAATTTCAAATATCTTTTACTTGGAATTTTGCATGCAGCAAAATCTGATTGTGTGATATTAGCATGTTGATTATATGATTTCCAAATCTCCAAGATTTCTCTAACTTTATTTTTTTTAATGTACATTCTTTATAATTTCCAATAAAGGCACACTTCCAAGAAATTTACAATTAAAGTTGCACCATACAAATTTCATTGTATTATAATATACAATTATGAAAACAAACAAAAAAAAGGGAAAAGATGTGTACTGTTATATAGGAATAAAGTCATTGAAATATTTAGGTGTCACAATTCAATCTTCCTGGAAGTTGTGGATTGTATAATTCTGATGTTTGAGTTGTCTTTAAAAATTGCGCTATTCATTGACCACAGTAAAATCTGTTTCTGTCTCTCTTGCCTATAAACAATTTACACCAGGGGCGGGTTGCTCACTTACCTCGCTGCCGAAGCCATGCGCGCGCATCTCCACACTTCGGGGGGGGGCGTGCTTGCTACGCATGCGCGCGCCCAATTGCTGCGCCCCTACCGCATGCGTGAAGCAAAATTGTGCCAAAATCTCACGAGGGGATGCGTGCGCGTGTGAGATTTTGGCGCAATTTTGCTTCCGCGCATGCGTGGAGGCAAAATCTCACGCGCGCACATCCCCTCACAAGATTTCGGCGCAATTTTGCTTCTGTGCACGCGCAAAAGCAAAATCACCCGAAAATCACCGAAAATGACGGGGAAAAAATGGCGATGCACCGGGTGGACCGTCAGAGAGGGCTCCGGAGCGGTTGCGAAATCCGCCACTCCCTACCAGAGCTGCGTATTGGGCAGCTCCGGCAGGAACCCACCTCTGATTTACACATATCACTGATTTAAAATGTTAATTGAAAATAACCACTGAGTTTACCGTAATTTGTTATGCTTGTGGACTTGTAGAATTCCTAGGATGCAATTTCTCACTTTAAGACATTCCTAAAGCATGTCATCATTTGAATATTTGGAAAAACAATATTAATAACAAATTAGTCTGTTCAAGCACAAAAGGAGGAAAGAAAGGGAAAGAAGCATCTTAGATTAATGGAAATACTGTGATACTATCTTTTTTGAGTGTGAATCTCACTCTATGCCAGAGGTGGTATTCAGGCAGTTCGGACCGGTTCGGTGAACTGGTAGGCCTGCCCACCCACCCCAGCGATATCTATGCCATCCTATTTAGGCACGTTTTCAAGCCGTGTGCATGTATGCAAGCCCCGCGCACGAGCAAAGTGCATGCGCGGAAGGCCATGCGCGCGGGCGGAAGGGGCGCACACACTCACATTTACGAACCGGTAGGGAAAGTAAGTGAATACCGGCCCTGCTCTATGCTTCTGGTGAAGTAGGGTTTTCTTTTTGTTTTTTTTATGGGTCTTTTTTGTGCTATTGTAATCTTTGATAAAGCTGGAGGAAAGATACTATTCAAATTGCTGGGAAGAGTATGAGCATCAGATCTAATTTGTGTTGTTGAGGTTATTCTTACTAGAATCCAGAAGCTCAGTGACCAGGGCAAGAGAGAAAAGACGTATTTTTAGTACTGGACATTTTAGAGCTGAGGAATTTATATTTTATGCCATAACTCAGTGGTGGTTGTTTTTTAATACAAGCCCATTTCTGGTCATTTTGACCTTCATTTCAGCAAGAACTCACATTGCTATTGCTAAAAAGGACAAAATTATTGTCAGTCTCCCAATGTCAGTTCAGTGATCTCATTCATTCTGTCTTTTAACCACCTCTAATATATATTTAGTTACTGTTCAAATTTACGATGATACTGAAAAAATATTTATTTGTTTCATTTGTGAAAATATTTATTAAATTTATATCTCACTCATAAAGTGACTTAGGACCAGTCCTCACACTGCAACATCCCCACAGTCATGTGATTAAAAATTGGCACTTGGCAACCAGCATATATTTATGACAGTTGCTGTCACGATGTGAATATTGCCAGTTGAGCACCTCTACCATATTTCTAGGTTTACTGTATTTTCTAATCAAGCAGACATGTGATATGTATTACTGCGCATGTGTGCATTCCAGGAGTCTCCTCCTTCTTTCTTCTTCTCTTGTGAGCCTCGCCCGAGGCAGACGTGAATTCTTAGCTGAGAAAATGTAGCTTATTTAAGGTTTATGTTTTGTTACTTTTATACTGAAATAAATATTTTGTTAATTAGAATTAAATCTCGGTTTTATTTTCTAAGTAAGAATGACTTCAAGGAAGCAAGATCCTATATCACCTCTGATAGGAATATTTTCCTATCCCGTCAGTTGCAGGATCCCAGGATCATACAATCACCATTTGGAACCTTTCCAGATGACTTTTAACAAGCAAACTCGATAGTGGAAGTCAGATTCGCTTAGTGATCATGTCAGTTAACAACTCTGATAATTCATGTAATGATCACGGCAAAAAAAAAATCATAAAAATGGCTGCAACTCACTTAATAACTACCTGCTAAGTAATGGACATAAACTGTTCCCAAAGGTGATGGTAAATTGAGGATGACTTGCATAGACATTACTGTAAATAATGTCCCTATGAATTATTCCTATAATAATAACTTGTAATATCCCTTTTTTGAACATTCCCCTCTGTGCTGCATTCTTCCCAGGTGTCTCAAAGCAAGAATATTTTGTTCTGGCATGTTGAAATGATCTGCTCATACATAATCTTCTACTTTGATGCTGTGACCTAAATTATAAAAGCAAAGTATTAAGCTGTGTCAGGATAAAAATCTTTTGGTGCCTCAGAGCCGCACGACCATATGCAGGTCACAGTTGGTGGGGAGAGGATTCAGCATGGAGGGGATCCTGTTGCACATGTCAACAGGGTTGCCATTATTTTTTATTCAGGAATGGGTTGGGGGTTTTTTTGTGAACTTGTATGGGGAATATTTTTACTTAATTTTTCATTGAGTTAGCGTTTGTAGTGTAAGGACTGTGCAGAAGGACCCTGAATCTGCAGTCTGCTGCAGTTGCTCATGTTAGAATCAAGCTCTTTCTCCTACTAACAATTCCATTGCTATTGATACCAAAAGTTCATGAAAACTCAGTATTTTTTTAGCAAAATCCAAGCCACGCAAGGGAAATAAATCCTGGATTTGATATATATGAGAATGGCCGACTGCATTTGCTATATATCTGTTCTGACCTAGGCTTCCTGATAAATCATAAAACACAAACGTAGTCCCAAAAAACTTCTTTTTATTTCAACAGCTGTGAATTCTGTTCATTCACAGCTGTAATAAGTCCCAAACAATATTAATTAGTCCAACAGAAGTCTGCTACAGTCTTTCGGAAGAAGGCTGATAAGCACCAACCTTTATCTCTCTTGACACTCTGCCAAAGAACTAATTGGTAAGGAGCTTTGCAAGGCCAAACAGAACACAGAGTCAGAACGGAGCTGCTGAGTTACACTGACCAGAATTGAACTAAGTTGCTTCTTGCAACAAGCACATCCAGTTGCTCCTCTTTTATGTCCTATGGGAGGGGCCAACCATCTCCAAACCTTACTCCCGAGTAGCCCTTTTCCTCCGTAACTCTTCTTGCCTTCTGGCAGCTCTGCGCATGCGCGTATTGGGAACAGGCTCCCCCTGTTCCTCTGCCTCGCTCATGTCAGCCTCTGGAGGCCCTGGAGTCAGCACAGAACTCCCAGATGGCTTGGGCCTCAACTCTGGCTCCCACACAGAGCCTACTCCAGTCCTGGCCCATGGTCCTCCCACAACCTCCTCGCTGTCCGACTCTGCTACCAGCTCCGCAGGCCGCTGGCGGACCACAACAATATCCTAAGGCGTGAGATTTCTATTTGAGTTGGTCATCCCAATCTATCATCAGACAAAAATACTTTCCTTGTCTCTAGAGTGTTTAACTACAACTCTTAGAGTTGCTTGCAAAACAGACCCAGTGAGTTAATATTTGCAGATCAGTCTGTCTGGTACTCTCCATGGTCCTGTTGCCAACTAAGGGAAGGAAATTAAAATGCAAGAGCCAATAGTTTTACTTTACCTCATAATCAGTTGCAAAAAGCTTTAAACAGAATTTAGTCTTAAGGTGGTTGTAGGAGTTGTATTTGTTCTCTAGAGACTACTCTGGAGAGAATTGAGCTACCGTATGTTGTAAGAAACATGGAAAAAACCCAGATTCTAGCCAATGAAGCATTTTAAAAGCGAATGGTAATCATCTGAAGCTGAAATGCTATGGATATATCTAGAGGTGAAGCTCAATAATTAAATAAGCACTTTTAGGTTATGGTTAGAAGCAAATGTTTCCTAAAACATC
Source organism: Diadophis punctatus similis (assembly GCA_023053685.1). Lineage (NCBI taxonomy): Eukaryota > Metazoa > Chordata > Lepidosauria > Squamata > Dipsadidae > Diadophis > Diadophis punctatus. The sequence continues at coordinate 8,766,365 of JALIGW010000016.1, read as the reverse complement.
TATTTTGATGGAGTGGTAACACATAGCTTCATGAGGGAATAGTCACAGATTTAGTCCAATTCATATGTTCTGGGGAAAACTGGGAAACAGCTATCCATTCTACTAGTCATCTCTATCCATATTTTAGATGGGAAATTTGTGACACTTAAGCTCATCACGGAATTGATAGGTGGAATTAATACATTCAAAGTTAGCCGGTTGCTTTTGTTAATTGTGTTTTTTTCCGAGATTGCCTATGCTTAGAATCCATAGAACCATTGTTTACTATATTTCTGTACCAGAGGTGGGTTCCTGCCTCTGATTGCTGGTGCGGTTAATAGCTGTTGTTTGGTGCAGAGCCGAAGACGCTGCTGCCGTTTGCGGAGCCGGAGCCTTCCCCGGGCGCTTTCCCCGCCCGCATGGATGCCGCCAATTGCGTTCTTTTGCCCTCTGCGCATGCGGAATGCTTTGCGCATGCGCAGAGGGCAAAAGAACGCAATTGGCGGCATCCATGCGGGCGGGGAAAGCGCCTGGGGAAGTTTCCGGCTCCGCGAACAGCAGCAGCGTCTTCGGCTCTGCGCCGAACAACAGCTATTAACCGCACCGGCAGGATCCCACCTCTGTTCTGTACACTTGTTTTATACCTTCCTTACAACGGGCAGCAAATATCTGTGGTGGGTGTGATATTTATTCCACTCACATCTAGAGAAATAAATCATTGCTGAATCGTGAGACCAATCTGCAGAGTCTGCAGTGTTTTTGAACGCTTTATTATGATAATAATTTTGGTTGCCATGGTGCTTTTTAAAATCTAAACAGATGGATAAAATGAAACACCAGTTTTGTTTCAATCTGAAAAATCTAGCTGTTATTGGGGAAAATTCAAGACAAACGAAAATAGCCTCAGTGACAGACAGAGAAAGGTAGCCGTTTCCTTTTAAGGAATCCAAGTTAGGATTTTTTTTTACTGAGTTTATGTGTCAGTTAAGTATTATAAAATATGTACTACAATCTTGAACAAATGTTCAGGCCCATTATCTCTTACTTGGTAACTTTCTTTGTTTTTAGTCTCTGCCCACGTGTGGTTCTATTAGCAGGCAATAGGCTTGCATTTATATGATACATTTTGGTAACTGTGGAAAAACAACTATTGTTAGTATTCCATAAGGCTGGGTGCAGAGGCGGGTTGCTCTCTTACCTCGCTACCGAAGTGTGCATCGCCACGTTCGGTGCACGCACGTGCTCACTACATGCGCGCGTCCCCTCGTGCGTTTACACGCATGCGCAGAAGCAAAATCTTGCCGAATTGTACGCACGCGCGCGTCCCCTCACGAGATTTCACCGAGATTTTGCATGCGCAGAAGCAAAAAAGCCCAAAAATTCGGCACTTGTGCGGCCGTGCTCAAATAGCGCCATCTTCTGGCTGCTACCGGTACTGTGGAGTGGGCCACACCGGTAGGAACCCACCACTGGCTGGGTGTAATGCAGGGGTGGGCTACTGTGGCAACTTTATGATCTCTGGAGTTCAAGTCCCAGAATTTCTGAACCAGCTGGTCATAAAATTACCACAGTTGCCCATCCTTGGTGTAATGAGATAACAGATGCCTTTGTATCCAGTTCAGAGTCCTATCATTATGTCACTGGAGATTACCTTCACTTCTGCTTTAGGCACTAAGCAGATGCTTCTTTCTATAGGTAGACCTCCTGTAAATTAAATAGGGAAGGTGGAAAAAATCCAGAATCTATTGTTTTATCAGGACAAGCACAACAACATCATAGCAGATATTTATCTTTATCAGGACAAGCACAACAATATCATAACAGATACATAAAAGATAAAAATTCCTCTGAGTCAAGCTTGAGTCCTAGAGATATTTCTGAAACAAATGGATCCATTTCCAAAGCATCATGATGCTTCCATGTTCACCATTTACATATTCTGAGAATGTTTTTCAGGGCCTTAATAAATTAAGATACTGCTGGAGACAGTTAACGTTATTTGCAAAAATGACAAAAAAAATGTATTTTAATGACCCCATAATCCCTTGCATCAGGGTGGAGTCGGGGCAACTGAATGGAGCTGAGTGTTTACTGACCGGATGCCCTTCCTGTCGCCAATGCAGAGTTCGCAGCTGATATTTTACTCATTGTGCCCAGTGAGACAAATATTTGCCTCTACCTAGGATTGAACTCACAGCCACCTGATTGTGAGGTGAGAGCTCCACCTCTAGGCCACTGCACCACTTGCAAGATGACTACATATATACCGTATTTTTCGGAGTATAGGACGCACCGGAGTATAGGACGCACCTAGATTTTAGAGGAGGAAAACAAGGAAAAAAGTATTCTGAACCAAATGGTGTAGTAATATATTATTTAATAAAATACCAGTGTAGCAGAATACTTTTTACAACCATGTATACTTTTTACAACCATGTACACTTTTTACAAACTTCAAACTTGACAGCTTTAAGACTTGTGGACTTCAACTCCCAGAATTCCTTCTCCAGTCATGCTAGCTCAGGAATGGGAGTTGAAGTCCACAAGTCTTAAAGCTGTCAAGTTTGAAGTTTGTAAAAAGTGTACATGGTTGTAAAAAGTCTTGCCAAGTTTGAAGACCCTTGCACCCCTAACCCAGGGGTCTTCAAACTTGACAGCTTTAAGACTTGTGGACTTCAACTCCAATTCCTGGGCTAGCATGACTGGAGAAGGAATTCTGGGAGTTGAAGTCCACAAGTTTGAAGACCCTTGCACCCCCTTGGCAAGTTTAAGACTTGTGGACTTCAACTCCCAGAATTCCTCCTCCAGTCATGCTAGCTAGAGTTGAAGTCCACAAGTCCTCCCGGTCTCGCAGCCAGTTCCCTCCTGAAGCTCGAGGGCTGCAACTTGAGCTGAGCAGATCTGCGGCGAAAGCGGCGGCTCCTGGTTTTCCCGGCCAAAGAGCGCTCGCTAGAGAAGAGCAGCTGAGGAACCAGGCGAAGCGCGGCAACAGGCAGGTGTTTTGGAAGCGCCGAGGGCAGCCCTCTCGCTTAGCCGGCAGCAGCGGGCGCAGCGAGTTCTGTCCCCACGCGCGTCCCCGGCGCTTGCTGTGGCGACGCTGTTTTCTCCGAGACCTTTGTCTCGGAGAAGGAGCAGTAGACAAAGGTCTCGGAGAAAACAGCGTCGCCACAGCAAGCGCCGGGGACGCGCGTAAGGACGGGACTCGCTGCGCCCGCTGCTGCCGGCTAAGCGGCATCCTGGACGCGCGTGCTGCCCTCGGCGCTTCCAAGACACCTGCCTGCCGCCACGCCTCGCCTGCTCGTACGCCCGCTCGCTCGCAAGCGGGCAGCGGTGGGGATCGAAGCGGAGCGGTGGCACCTCGAAAGGTGCTAGCTCAGGAATGGGTGGCGGGGGCAAGCAGCGGTGGTGGCGGCGGCAAGCAACAGCGGGGACGGCGGGGGCAAGCAGTGGGGGGGGGCAAGCGGCAGTGGCGGAGGCAGCGGCGGGCGGCGGGGAAAACTTCCGAAGGGTGGGGGCTGGGGGGGGTTGGGGGCTGCATTCGGTGTATAGGACGCACCCACTTTTTGACCCCCTTTTTGGGAGTAAAAAGGTGCATCCTATACTCCGAAAAATACGGTACTTAGTAAAATCCATTTTTAATATAAGTGGGTCTCAAAGAAACAACCACCTTGCTCTTTCCACCCCAATTTAAAAAGTTCCTCAAATAGTAAGGTTGAAGGATTATTTGCTGCAATAAGAAAAAAAGGAGAGCTGTTCTTTTCCTAGGGAATGGCATCCAGGCAAAAAGAAATCAGTATTGATTTCTTATCACTCTTACCTTATCACTTTTACTGATTCAAATGTAGTTAATAGAAGAGGTAAAATTAGGCTGGTGACAGCTCTCTCCCCATCTTTGGCCATGTCTTGCATTCAAATTCATTGGAGAAGACAATGATGCTAGGAATGGCTAGCAGAACAAGAAAAAGGGGCAATCAAAGAACATGCTGGCTTGATACATCAAATCTGATAAAAATGTGAACATCCAACTATTGAAAGAATCTGTGCGTGACAGGGTAACGTGGAGAGCACTTATTTATTTATTTATTTATTTATTTTATTTATAGGCCGCCCATATCCCGTAGGACTCAGGGTGGCGTACAACAAAGAAGGAACAATCAATAAGACAAAAAAAATGACAATTTAAAATGATTACAAAAATTAGAACACATCCTCATTCATACTTGGGGCATTGAGCTCTATTTTCACCCCGCCTGCAGGAAGAGCCATGTTTTCACGGCTTTATGGAAGGCCAGCAGGGTAGCGGTAATCCGGATCTCTGGGGGGAGTTGGTTCCAGAGGGATGGAGCTGCCACAGAGAAGGCTCTCCCCCGCGGTCCCACCAACTGGCATTGCTTGGTTGATGGGACCTGGAGGAGACCGACTCTGTGGGACCTAACTAGTCGTAGGGAGGTATGCGGTAGGATGCAGTCCTGAAGGTAGCCTGGCCCTAAGAAATGTAGGGCTCTAAAGGTTAAAACCAACAGCCTATAAAGTCACCAAGAGTCAGAAACAACCAAATAGTTAAAACAACAATACACATATGGTGTAAGAGTCCCTTTCCGAATATAATTATTTGGCATTAAAATTGTACTTTTGTTTTGTTTTAAAGAGAGGGGCATTATCTTGTGATCTTGGTAAAATTAGGAAAATCAGGCCATCTTAAAAACCTAATCCATTTCATAGTGTGCTTTTATTGCAGGATTTCTACAAGCAAGAATTTATACTGTATATAAATAAACCATTGAAATGATAACAGCCTTAACTGTACTTAAGTCAGCACCATTTTGCTCCTAAAGAAGATTTCCAATGTCATAAGTTTAAGATGGAGGAGTAGTGTATCATTTAAAGGTACCCATCAAATGAATGTTCACTTCCTGTAGTTAACCTTTCTAAGACGTAGCACTTCCTTTGTAGTATCCCACTGTAATATAGTTACATGTTCCACCATCGATTTTGGTTTTAATGGCTGTGATGCAGAGGTGGGTTCCTCCCAATTCACCCGAACTGGTAGCGACCTGCTAATGATGTCACGGAACCAGTTCGGTTCATGCCGGTCCGTGGGCGCTGCCATCTTTTTTTTAAAAAAAATGTGATTTTTAAAAAAAATTTGGGGATTTTTTTTAAAAAAAATTCTCCTGAGCATGTGCAGAAGAAGAGTTTCCCGCACTGCGCATGCGTTGCCATCTTGTTTTCAGCTTGTTTTATTATAATTGTTTTATTTTTTGGCACTGCGCATGCGCGCGCGCTTTGCGCCCACGAGGCGCGGCGGCGCAGGAGGAAGCAAACCGGCAGCGAGGTAAGTTAGAACCCACCCTTGCTGTGATGTGGTCTTTCCTATTAATTCTATTTAGTTTAATTTGCAGTTTGACTAAGGCCAAGAAGCTCAGTCCTTTAAGTGTTAGCTTGGAAATAAAATGGTCTTAGGAAGTGTGATTGGGTATATAGTGGAATATGTATTTTGAGGAATAATAATTACAGGGTATGGTTTCCTTGCACCAGGTTCTTTTAAAAACACAGCATCACTGATCACATAGGTTTCTTAACCAGCTGCAGACAGATCAATTCTATCACATGAATGTGTTCTTGATAATTGCAGAAAACATATATGTCCCCTGAGAATCACATGCTTAAGAACTAAGCAACATACATTTTTCTGCTAGAAGAGGAGGTAGACAGAAAGAATAAACCTTGTTGGTGCATGCCTTTTAAAGTGTACACATTTTAATTTATGTAGATTGCAACTCTTTGCGCATTTACCAGGGATTAAGCCTCAGTAAATACTGTAGGGCATTTGTTCATACAATACTGAATTTAGCTAATTGTCTGTATGCCCAATACACTGATTCATAAATTTACCACCCTGTCTGGCTTTATCCATTGCACAGAAATGATCCAACCCTATTTTTATCCTAATATGTTGTATAAACAAAGCCTGAGACTTGTGAGAAAAGGTATTTAGGATTGTGCAGTTCATAAGTATTGCACAAAATGTAGGGCAATAACAGAACATGATGGATCCTTGCCTCAAGCTTATTTTCTAAAGTTCATGGAGTTCCTATGTAAGCAAGCTTCATAACGTCTTTAAATGACAGAGGCCACTTAGTGCTTATAAAAGACAGCATGTGGAAACAATATGCAGTGAAAGATGTAACAAAGGGAAAAACTGCATGTACAGGATCTCCATGTGCCCAGATCTTGAGGGTGACTATGTTCATTTGTCAAACGGTACTTCATCTGAGCCTGCAAACCATGAACCACAGCAAATCTTAAATTCATACACTGCGCGTGCACACAGAGGGTAAAAAAGAGCATGAGGATAAGGATTGGCTACGGGCACTGTGTGTCTGAAACCACAGTTATTAGTCGTAACTGTGGTTTGTTTGAAAAAAAATCAGTATGAAACCATCATTTATGTACTCATCATTTTTTAAATAGCATTAACTGAATACATCAACTGTCACACATGCACTAAGTGTCATTTAATTAGGGCACAAGGCTCCCTTTCCCCAATCAAACCATAATGCGCATATAATGTACTAAGCCAAAATTGAACTCCCTTGTGAGGTTTAGGATTTTGAAAAACCCACATAGTGTAATTACAGCTTAATGAACACCTTTCATTCTGGTTTAATCACTATACCATAGTTAAGCAAACCATTGATAATTACAACACCACCACCCCAACATTTGGGTGCCAGGGACCGGTTCCACAGACAGAGGATTTCCGCGGACCGAAGGGGGTGTGGTTTCACATGCTGCCTGCACATGCGCGGATGGGGCTTTGCTTGTTTGCGCGGTTTCTGGCACGCCATGGCCCAGTGTCAGGCTGCAGAAACGGGAGTTGTGGATTAGTATATTGTATGGACACATCCAATATGGGTGCATGGTAGGGTAATTTAAGTCAATTACCTTATTGGAACTGTGTTTGCACAGCCCACTAACTACTAATTCATTGTACCATGTGAACAATGAGTTGAAAAGGCAGTGGTTAAACTAAACATGCTATGCAAATATAGCTGGGAAGTAGTGGCATTCTGTAGTCTAAGTCAGGGGCCACAAGTCTTACAAGTTTTCAAGGTCAGACATATCAGGTGTAGAGAATCCTGCAGTCTGCAAGAAGTTGGACTTGATGACCTTTTAAGTCCCTTCCAGTTCTAAGATTTTATAAGAGTGCTTGATGAAAAAACCAGAGGAGATAAGGCTGAAGTTTTGGCAGAAGCTTTTAGAGGGCTGGTTTTATTCATAGCCTTTTGAAGATTTAACAGTCTTATTTTGCTCTTCATTTCAGCAAAAATATTATTTTTAGAGTTCTTAAAAAGGGGTTATTTTAATTTTTTTTAAAAGCATATGGCTCATGAGTTGCCCACTCTGCTCTAAAATATAAAGAATGTGCTAAGGGTTTCCTCCACAATATAGAGCAATTGCATTGCTGCAGAAATTAAGTCATGGGTGTGATAAACCATGCCATTAGTGTCCTTTACCTTGTTCATACCCTTTGTTTACCATGCTAAACTTTTTTTAAAAGTCTAACTAGAGCCGTGTCCTAAAAATATTGTTCTTAAATTCAGTGAAGTTCAGACGTGTTGTTGCCACAAACACGTGGCAAAGATCGTTTTGCTGATCAAAAAAAGGCTTTCCTGGTTTCTCATTTTAAGGATTCTTTTGACAGAATGTTTGTCCAAGTATTCCTGTACTTCTATTGCAAATGCTTATGGCGCTGCCTGAAATTTGTGGCGCGGAAACTGACCGGACGCTGTGAACTGCAAAGGATCTGCTATAATATCAAGCCTGGAGCCGAAAGAACCTTGAAAATTGGTAAGCACCTTTAGGGCAACTCTTAATATTTATTTTCATTCATCATGCTCATAAAACGGTTGACTTGTTTGTTTGGTTGATGAATTGCCTCAAGCCTTGATTAAAATGATTTATTATACATGAATCTAGTTTAAAGTGATTTATTATACGTACATCATCATAAAAACCGATGTTTCAGAATATAGGTAGTCCTTGACTTATAACAGTTCATTTAGTGACCATTAGTAGTTACAACAGCATGGGGAAAAAGCAACTTATGACCATTTTTCACACCGTTGCAGCATCTCCGTGGTCACATGATCAAAATTCAGATCCTTGGCAACTGATTCATATTTATGGCGGTTGCAGTGTCCCTGCCGGGGTCATGTGATCAGCTTTTGTGACCTTCTGATAAGAAAAGTCAACGGGGAACCCAGATTCACTTAACAACTGCAATGTGTCAAGTTGCCACAATCGGTGTATAAGACGCAGCCAATTACATGGTCACATGGTCACAATTTGGGTGGTTGGCAACTACTTTGCATTTACAACCAGTTGTAGTGTCCTTTGGTCATGCGATCGCCATTTAAAATCTTTCCAGCCAGTTTCCAGTAAGCTACGTCAACTTCAGAAGCTGGATTTCCTTAATTACTGTGTGATTTGCTTAATGGACATGTGCTTTGTTTAACAACTGCAGTAAAAATGGTTGTAAAAATGATTGTTAAAATGTTCATATGATGACTTGCTTTACAACTGCATCAACTTACAACGGAAATTCCAGTTCCAATTGTGATTGTAAATTGGGCACTACCTATACTTCAATAACTTCTAGCTTGTTCTGTTGTTTATCTTAAATATGACTTTGGTTATATTGTCTAATGTTTGGTGATTTGGGGATCCCAATTGGCCATCCTGCCTCAAGATTTTAGGAATTCTAGATTAAGAGACACAGATTGTCTTGCTGAATAAAAACGTATCTTACATAACTGAGACAAACAACTTATTTTTTTTTAAAAAAAGCTTATTAATCTTTAACATCATTAATTCCCCCCAAATATTTTGTATACATGTAAGAATTCGACCCTGTTTCCTAATAAAATCCCTCCCTTGTTCATTTTTCCTTGCTGGTGAAAGCCCATTCATAAAATATTATGTGGTTCTATTGGCCACATTGTTAAACATGGTAAAATGTAATAAAAATTTAAAAATCCGAAAATATTTTTCCCAACAGAGACATCATTGAGGAATTCAAAAAACAAGGTGGGTAAAATTCTCTCTGTATTGTGTTCATTTGGTATGACAATATTAGCTCTGTGATCTATATTACAACAGCAGTATTCGAGCTTGAGTCGCAAACAAGGCTGAAGGAAAACCTTCAGATAGCCGAAAAATATGAGACTGTAAAAAGGAAGGAAATAAAATATAACCTCTATATCTTAATAGCTTTGAGATATTTACCTCACATATTTAGAGGCTCAGGAATCGATTGCCTGGTAATATCAATGCTCATTGATTTGCTTTAACAAATAGCGGTCTTTCTACCTGTATCCTTTTGACAGCTGTCCAATATTTATGAGATGAAAATTTGAAAGTTCCTTCTGCATTAAAGACTTTCACTACTATTCTGTTTTATTGTTATTCAGTTAAAAAGAACATAGATGATCATCTTTATTGGACAACGTGATATATGGGGGTCCAAGGAACGAGGAGGACAAAAAACAATGGCGGACATATTTTTATAACATGCATCATGGCTTACAAAGAGGGGGGTGGCGTTTGATTGTGTGATACAGCTCTCATCTTGATTTTTTTAAAACTTACCTTGCCTTCCCCCACCCCCACCCCCAAATAGGCCCTACAAATATTTCAGTGTGGAGTTAATCATGATTTGGTATGATGCAAGCCTAAGTAGATCAGGGTTATATCCCTGTTAACAACGTTTAATAGTAGTTTCAGTAATTTATTTCTAGTGCATTTCACTATGGGAAAACTGATACAGTATATGATAAATTCTTTTGTTTCAGTTGCTCCAAAATTCAACTAGCGTTCATCCAGATGCAATTGAAAAAACGGTAGATGCCATCATAGACTTGAAGAAGATTAATCCAGATGTAAATCCACAGTAAGTTTTAAAGAAGTGGCATTGGGGGAGAGAATGTTTCAGACTTCGCTCTTTAATTTCTTTTAAAGTTGATTTTCCCACACATTTCCCAATACAGTGCAGGTTTTGACAAACATTTTGTGAAAGATACAGGTATTAAGAGCCGTGGTGGTGCAGTGGTTAGAATGCAGTACTGCAGGCTACTTCTGCTGACTGCTGGCTGCCTGCAATTTGGCAGTTCAAATCTCACCAGGCTCAAGGTTGACTCAGCCTTCCATTCTTCCGAGGTCTGTAAAATGTCATTCCCCTCTGTCATGGTCCTGTGACTGCATTTTGGGTGTTTGGCAACAAACTACCTTTACAACCAGTTGCCGCATTCTGCCGGTTTGGCCAGTTTCCGTTAAAAAAAATCCCATTTGGAAGATTTCATAACAACCATTTGCTTAAGTGTTGCATGATTCACTTAATGACCACAGTAGTGATTTACTTAATGACCACCATGGAAAATGTCCTAAAAAGGGGTCCCGTCACATGATTGCTTCAACTTGCAACTGCAACAACTTGCAAATGGATTTCTGGTCCCAACTGTGGTGGTAAGTCAAGGACTACCTGTAATTCATTGACATGATCCCTCACGAGCTCCAGTACCACAATCTTGGGTAAATAATTTCTCTACTAAAGCTGTTGACGGACAGCAATAGCAATAGCACTTAGACTTATATACCGCTTCATAGTGCTTTACGGCCCTCTCGGAGCGGTTTACAGAGTCAGCATGTTGCCCCCAACAATCTGGGTCCTCATTTTACCCACCTCGGAAGGATGGAAGGCTGAGTCAACCTTGAGCCAGTGAGACCCGAACTGGTGGCATCTGGCAGTTGGCAGAAGTAGCTTGCAGTACTGCATTTTAATCATTGCGCCACAACAGCAGGCACAGCTGTATCTTTCCCTGGAACCAATTCTTTTTTTTTTCAAATTTTTTTTTCAGTTTTATTATATAAAGAAAGAGCAACAATTTCAATGTCTATATAAACAGTGTGTTGTCTGGTTACAGTTAGTTTGAGCAATCATCATCATCATCATCATCATCATCATCATCATCATCATCATCATCATCATATTCATTACCGGTAGTAGTGATCATATAATAACAATATTTTCTCAATATTAATACTTGATTGTTAATACTAAATTATATTGATAATAAACATATATTAAACCCTCGTGGTAAAATTAATCCTTTGCTTATAATTTTAAACGATCTAACTTCTGTTTCTGTTATTTAACCATAGATAAAATGAATGCCATGCTTCAAAATATTCCGTATCTTCCTTGTCTTTAATTTCAAGTGTTAATCTGGAACCAATTCTTTACCATCACACTTTACCTTACATTCTAATGATCATTTCATACATAATGCTTAGAGTGCACATTCAGTTCTTAGTTCTTCCCTTAGAAGCAAAGCAATGCCATAAGTTTTTATTCCAATCAGACAAAATATACAGATTTCTTTTGTCCCCAGCAAAAAGAAGGGGAAAAGATTTCTTTTCGGCCACCTCTTAAACTAGAAGGATACAAATTAGCTGTGAGGACAAATGTCAAGGAAAACAAAAAATATTAATTGAAAGATGGCACAGCCAGAAGTTCCTTATAGTCACGCGGAAAATTTCTTTTCTGCTGAAATAAGCAGGCAGAATGCAAAGAAATTCAGATTCTTGAACAGTACACGTTGTCTCAAAAAATGCTGATCATCCAGGGAGTGGGGAGAAAGAAATTGGCCACCATTCTATACTGAAATAATATCAATTCTACAAAGCTGAATTACTGAGTTTGCCGTGTTCTTCGCCTTATCTTTTCATTTTAGGCTAAGTGTATCTCTGCAAGCCTGCCTTTTGCAGATTGTCGGATACAGAAATCTGATTGCAGAGGTGGAAAAGCTGCGTCGAGAGCCATATGACTCTGAAGAGGATCGGCATGAAGAGATGCTTCTGAAGGTATGTGCTGGAGCTATGCTTACAAGTGAGCTTTATGTGTTTAAGAAGGCCATGGATAAAGTTCAGAGTATTGATAAAAAGACTTAGCTATACAGTTCTTCCTAAACTCATTGAGTGATTGGAGAGCTTTTAAACTGACTGGGAAGATTTTGCTTATTTGGCTTCCAAATACTGCAGGCAACTATGTGGTATTGTTAAAATTAGTATAACCAAGATTATGATAAATAGGGAAATAAAGAATAAAATGGGAAAAACCTGACTTGAGAGAGCATTAATATGGCCAATAAATCTTTCTATTCTTTCTATTCTACTCTACTCTACTCTACTCCCATTCCCATTCCCATTCCCATTCATTATGGCTTCCTCTATTTAAAAATATCTCAGAAGAATACAACTTTTCATAGTAAAGGGATTCCAAGCTGATCAACTTTCACTGCCAGAAAGTTTTCTCTTAAAGGAAGCAACATAAAAATTAATTTAATTTATTAGTATGGGCCAAATCTGCTTTTGCAAAAAAAAAACCACCTAATATTAAAGTCATTGCTCTAATGCCAGTAGACTTACCAAATTCAGAGTGCTGATCTCATTACCTGTAAAGCCTTATCAATAGACCACCAGGATATATCCTGTCCTAGAATTGGCTCTCCCAGGTCAGTTCAAAATTCTAGAGATGACCATCTGTGGATCCATCTCTTTGAGAGGGCAATAGTCAAGTGGCAGGCCTTTTCATTAGTAACCCCCACAATTTGCAACATGCTACCACACAGCTACATTTGGCTCCATCCCTTCCTGAATTTCCTAAGGCCGTTAAGAGAATTTTTGTCAGGTGCAAGAAATCAGGAGCCAGGATAGGGTTCAAAAGTACTGCAAGTTTATTTCATGCTACCTAGACAGAAGAATCTGATCTACTAATGGTCAAGGCAAATTGGTGCCAGATAAGAATCAATGGATTTCAAAGGTGACTAGACTTACGTCTCTTACAAGGGCGTGGAGCTTCCAAACTAATGATGCATTTGACCCTGCCCTCAGGCTCAGCCTAGACAGCTCCTACGTTTCCTTTATCCCACTGTGTCTTTGGCCTTGAACAACTATAGAGAACCATTGATATGATATTCTATTTCCGTTATATAGTTTTCTCTGTTTTATTCTTACTTTGTTTTACATTACCCGGGGTCTTGGTTATTTGGGACAGTTTTCAAATAAACAAAGAAGGCATGGAAGATGAGACTCGTGTCATCTCACAATTAGATAACTACAATTCCACTTGCACTGGATTGACTTGAAGATGACTCAGAGGCTCCCACTGGCACAGTTTGTGGCTGCCTGCCTGCCTTTAATTGGTTTAGCAGATTAACACCTATTTTGCAGCCAGTCCATTTGTTGCCACAAGCTCCTGGACACAGTTCAAATGCTGGTAATTAATAGCTTGAACAAAGTTCCAAAGTAAATGAAAACTTACCAAGTATTTTTTTCATATAGTTCTCTGAAACTGAAAACATCATAGCCTGGTATTCTAGCAACATTCTGGATCTGAATCTTAAGCCCTGGCTGAGGCATGAATATCCATTTTTTTGAACAGCAGTCTCCCCACTATGAAAGGCCCTGATATGCTCTTACAAAATTAGCATAAGGGAGAAAAAAAATCCCTTTATAGATAATGGTGTTTACAGCCATTCTATGATTTGCGGCTTTACCTGGAGGTTTGTGCCAAGCTAGAGAAAATAACTATGGAGGCCTGATAAGGATTCTTACGCCATTTCTGAATTAAAGCAAATCAGATTTCCCAGGGGCCATGTTTGAAATGTTTGCAGTGTCAAGGAGAAAGCCTTGCTGATTTTTAGTTGGCACATCGCCCCAGGATCCTGCAACACCATGCATAACAATGAAGGCAAAGCCAATAAGGACGGATTTTTAAAAAATCTATATATATCATTGCACGCAATGTGTTATGTTAAACCTGTGATTTTCTTTTACTTCCAAAGCTATGGAAATGCTTGAAACCTGATTCTCCTTTGGAAGCTCGGATTTCCAAGCAGTGGTGTGAAATTGGTTTCCAAGGTGATGATCCTAAAACAGATTTTAGAGGAATGGGGCTCCTGGGATTGTATAACTTGCTGTAAGTATATTTTTGTTTCTTTCACGTAATGAATTAAAAGGTAGAAATTCAGTGGTGGGTTGCTCCCGTTTCGGCCCGTTTCTAAGAACCGGTAGCGCCGGCAGCGGGAGGCTCCGCCCACCCATCCGGGATGCTTCTGTGCATGTGCGGAAGCTTCTGCGCATGTGCAGAAGTGTCACGCGAGCGCACGCACGAACCGGTAGTAAAGGAGTTTAGAACCCACTACTGTAGAAATTGTATTTTCTCTTTTCTTTTCTTTTTTGAAAAAAAATCCAGCCTCTGTCAAGAAAGCTATTCTTTAAACACTTGGGTAGTCTGACTTCAGTTCATTGCAACTATTTCTCTCTGTGTAGATGATAATTTCTTTAAATCAACACAACAGCACCTACAATGTAGGAAAACGGTTTAGTTTTTAAACACAACAATTACAATGTCAGCAGTTTTTTTAATAGGAGTATCAGATCTCTGCTTTTTCCACCCATGGTGCTCATATATAGTGATTCGATTCTTCAGTTGGTGTACGTTCCCATATGTTTTTGGACAAGTTAAGCATATTTCCTGGTATGCATTTGGTTAGATCAGTGGTTCTCAACCTGTGAAAATATTTACAGACCCCTCACATCCTGGACATAAACCATTTCAACTCCTACCCTCAAAACGACGCTATAGAGCACTGCACACCAGAACAACTAGAAACAAGAACAGTTTTTTCCCGAATGCCATCACTCTGCTAAACAAATAATTCCCCCAACACTGTCAAACTATTTACTAAGTCTGCACTACTATTAATCTTCTCATCGTTCCCATCACCCATCTCGTCCCACTAATGACTGTATGACTGTAACTTTGTTGCTTATATCCTTACGATTTAGATTGACTGGTTCTTAATATGATTTGATTGCTTATTTGTACCCGGACTATCATTAAGTGTTGTACCTTATGATTCTTGACGAAAGTATATTTTATGTACACTGAGAGCCTATGCACCAAGACAAATTCCTTGTGTGTCCAATCACACTTGGCCAATAAAAATTCTATTCTATTCCATTCTATTCTTCACCATGGATCTCCTTAACATCTTTTTGTGGCCATGGACCTCCAGGACTTAATTCAAGATTTAAATCATAACCTTTCTTCAAGCCTTCACGGACCCGCTGTGATGACATCGTAGCCCCCCATAGATCCGCAGACCACAGGTTGAAAATCACTAGGGTAGATCATTTTTAACAGGAGTGTACTTCATTTATTCCATTGTGTGTGGTGCAGCGGAAAGGACAGGTATCAGTTTTTTACACACACGAAGTGGTTTGTCTGTTCATTCTATGAATATCCAGATGTTCCAGATGTTGAAAAAAAAATACCTGTCATGTATATGTGTTTTTCCTTCTCCCTTCTAGATACTTTGCTGAACATGATGGACCTGCAGCTCAGCAAATTCTCTTAGACTCTCTCCAGCCCAAATATAGGTAATGTTTGAAGCTGAAATTAGCAACAGCATCTAATAAATCATTTGAAAGATCAGTTTGCATCCTTTTTGTTTCTTGATGTAAAATACTCTGCTTTTCTTGCATTCTTTTACTTGGGGGTTGGGGTGAGGATGGGATAAAATGCCTTGCTTTGACATATTTATTTCATTAACAAATCATGAACATGAATCCACGTTTAGACTCTTTTTTTTTACTTATTTTCTTTTCTTTTTTCATATTTCACAATCAAGGGAAATCACTAAAGAGGAAATAAGGTATATATACATATATTTCTTTTCTATTTTGTAAGCTTTGAACTAAAGTTTGGAAACAGACGTAAAGGATATCCAGAGGGATAAACTAAAACAAAATCTGAGAAGTTGGCCCCACTGAAAGTCAGACATTATATAAATTAATTACTGTTGGTGGTAGTTGTGGTGGTCATACATCCCACCAGGTGTTTAGATTGGATTTGGCATTTTTGACCACCTATCAAGTCACTCCCATTTTGTTTAATAATGTTAAAGTTATAATCTCAGGATGTAAGCTGTTCCAAGTAAAGCTGCCTTTGCAATTGACTAATGATGTCAATACCGATGGTGTTCAAGTGGTGCTCCTGTTATTTTGGCATTGCATCCAAGGTGCCTATTGTTAATATTATTAAAGACCCTGAAAGGCTTCCTTGCAAGAAGACCCTGGTGAGGGAGAAAGGAGTGATTGCATATTCTAGGTGCAAATGAGGACAACGAAGAAAGTCAGGCAATAAAAAGAACCAAGAAAGAAAGGTTGAAAGAAAGAAATATATTTTCCCTACCACAGATAAGGCTGAAGAGGATGACGTGATGGAAGTTTAAGAGAGTGTGTGTGTGTGCGTGCGTATGTGTGTGTAAAAGTGTAAATACTCTGAAGATCTCTCAGATTAAAAAATGCAAAGTGTTATTTCTAAGAGGACAGGTCTTCATCTAATAGATTTACGTTATAGAAAGCTATATTTTGCCTTAATCATACGAGAAACGTCTGCTTAGAAGTTTCAACAGCATCAACATTCTTCTCTGTTTCACGATTTTATTCATCTGTGAGGTTTGAGTAGATTCCATGGTCTCCTCTCATATCTGTTTATAAGTCCCCTCAAGAGGGGATACTTTTTTTCAAGTCCTACAGTTGGGTTGACTTCTGGGGCACTTCCCGAGGATCAGATGAGAGCTAAACAGGAGAAGGGATTTCCTCTTCTCCATATGCTAGATCAGCAGGTTTTGGGTAGCAGGACATCTTCAAAAGGACCTTTCTTACTGGTAGAAATAACAAAGCAGGTTCATAGCAGGAAAGAGAATCCCTCAGATATTTACCTCAGATATCCCCACAACAGCTACATTGCATTGTAACATATCAATTAATAATCCTACTATATATAGTTCCAGTTCTTATTTTTGTAAAAGGGGCAATAGCTGAGATTGCTGGATTCAAAAATTATATTGAAGAAATATATTGAACGTTGAATGTGACTTGTTAATTTTGCTTTCAAGGGAAAATGCTGGCCTATTTGTCTATTTTAGAGGACAAATTAGACTTTATTAGAAATCAGAATATACTCCTTTCCACCTAGCAAGACGAAGTCATACTTCATCTTCCGAAAGACAAATAGGAGCTTCAAATCTTCCTATTATTCTGTCTGAATGTCTCTGTCCTAGAGATTTTAATTCAGAATTAGTTTTGCAGACATGCATGTAATTCTCCAATAAAAAGCATCCATGAAGGAGGGAGGGAGGGGGGAGAGAGAGAGAGATTAGCTAGATAAAGCACATAACTCCAGTTGACTATGGGCATCTCATGACTTAAGAACAAACTGACCGAAGAGAATATTTGTAGCTCAGGATTGAACTGTGAGGTCCTTGGTACTCTCTGAGCGTGATTGTTTTCTTGGAGACATTTCATTACCAAACTAGGTAATATAATCAGAGCTACTGGAGCTATCATACTTGGAGAAGGAGGCTTTACTTACGGTCACTCATGCCCTTGTCACCTCTTGCTTGGATTACTGTAATTCGCTCTACATGGGGCTACCCTTGAAAAGTATTCGGAGACTACAACTAGTGCAAAATGCGGCTGCGCAAGCTGTGGTGGGTGTCTCAAGATACACCCACATAACACCTATACTCCGCCAGCTGCACTGGTTGCCCATTGGTCTCCGGGTGCAATTCAAGGTGTTGATTATCATCTTTAAAGCCCTACATGGCTTGGGACCAGGTTACCTCCGGGACCGCATCCTACCTCATACTTCCCTTCGACCGGTCAGGTCCCACAGAGTGGGTCTCCTCCAGGTCCTGTCAACCAAACAAGGCCGGCTGGCGGGACCTAGGGGGAGGGCCTTCTCTGTGGGGGCCCCTGTTCTCTGGAACTAACTACCCCCAGAGATCCGAATTATCCCCACCTTGTTGGCCTTCCGAAAAGCCGTTAAGACATGGCTCTTCCTGCAGGCAGGGTGATTTGAGACAATTTTACATCTCAGGTTCTCCCCCATGTATGTATGGTTTTATGTTTTTTAAATTCTTTTTAAACTTTTAAAATTATTATATTGTTTAGTTGTTCTTTAAATGTTGTACGCCGCCCTGAGTCCCCAGGGAGTAGGGCGGCATATAAGAACACTAAAATAAATAAATAAATAAATACTGATGATGTTACCTAGATTGGCAATGAAATGTCTGAAAGAAAACAACCAAGTTCCGAGAGCATCAAGGACCTCACAGTTCAATCCTGAGCTACAAATATTCTTGGGGGTTATTGATGTTTAAAAGTTAAAGGAAATTGTATAATACATCTCCTCTAACTGAAAGTTTAGCAATCTAGAAACAGAATAACAGAGCTGGAGGGACCTTGGAGTCTGACCCCCTGCTGAAGCCCTATTGAGCATTTCTAATATTAACTCTTAACTATCCAAAATGTCTTTGTGTAGTTTCTACCATTTCACCAATGACAAGCTTTTCTTTCTTCACTCCCAGTTACTTTTTCTTCCAGGAAGGTGTTGAATAATTGTCATGCAAATTGTAATAATATAATCATCATTCTCCATCTTAGTGCCCCTCCTTTCCCCTCAGTAATCCAGAGAAAGTCATTACATTACAATCAATCTATAGCTCTGTAACTGGGTTTATACTTTGTAAATTATTTATTTATACAAAGTAAAAATACTTTTGCCACCTAATGAGAAGGAAGGACGCACTGGAGAAGAGCCTAATGCTGGGAAAGATTGAGGGCAAAAGAAGAAGGGGACGACAGAGAATGAGGTGGCTGGATGGAGTCACTGAAGCAGTTGGCCTGAGCTTAAATGGACTCCGGGGGATGGTAGAGGACAGGAAGGCCTGGAGGAACGTTGTCCATGGGGTCGCGATGGGTCGGACACGACTTCGCAACTAACAACAACAACTGGGTTTATTTTCCTTTTAGGCAGGTTAAGATGGGGGGGAGTAAAATAGATTCAAAATCACTCCTTTCTCTTTTAGCAATCTTCTCACATAAGAAGCCTCCTGAGATGCCGCTATCTTGCTTGAGGACTTAAGGCAGCTTGGTGACCCAGCTGGGGGGAGGGGAGGGGAGAACTGGGCTGTGTGAATGATAGTTGAGCTCACGTGGCTCGATTGTGAATAGGCCACGGCCTGGTAGTGGGCCGTGACCCAAGGGTTGGGAACCCCTGATTTAAGGGATTATGGGTTATTTGTCCATTTATTTATTTTTAAAGATAGAACTGCAATTTCCCATCCATATTTATGGGAATTTACTTTTCAAAATCAGATGAATACATTATCAGGAATATGGGACATCACGTAAACTAGTTTTCAGATATTTAAAAACAATTTCACATGAAGGCAATACATTTTCCTATTTTTCTCCTTCCAATAAGATATTTTCTCTTGCTTTTTCAAGTGATTTGACTTACCTGCCTTAGGCTGCAGTCAGACTTGCAAGAATGTGAAAGAAATTTAGAACCCTTATGTTTTTTCCCTTCTCCTTATTGTATTCTTAATTTTTAGGCTGCCTGAAGAATCAGTGTCTCTGACACACAGAGCATCAGTCTCAGAAACATTTTAACACAGAGAAGTATATTATACTGATAGGTTTAGAAGACAAACAAGTTAAATTGGCTTCAGAGCTAAACAATTGAAAAGCCCAACTCAAAAGACAGAATAAAATGCTAGCAACCTGATTAGCTTTTCCATTGAGGTGGAAGAGGGAGAAAACCGTTTTTCATTTGTAAACCATTCCTTTATTTAACTTTTTCAGCAAATATAGCAAGACTGAGTGGGAGAAGAAAAAGTTTGATAAAGCTATTGGGTAAGTGCCGCATTCCAAACGAGAAATCTCATTAGAGTCATCCTCATTTGCTGATAATTTTGTAATTAAATCCCTGCTCACCCTGCTTTCCATAAAATTGTAGAAGGAGAATTCTTTATCTTCCAGAAATACAGTTCAGTTTTTTGAAGGCATTGGTGAGATAAGATGTGCAATGTGATAAGAACACTATTTAGGTGTTGATTTTAATAAGCTCCATGCTGCCTTCGTATGGGGGAGTGAGCATAGTCTAATGGTTAGTTACCATGGTGGACTGGAACAAATTCAGAATTGGTTGGTTGGTTGGTTGGTTGATTATGTGCCATCAAGTTGTTGACTCTTAGGATCATCTGCATAAATATTTCTCCATGATGATATCCCCCGTGTTGATGTGGAAAGTTGTTCAGGTCTTCTGATCGTGCACTCATCGCCACTGTAGCTGAGTCATGCACCTTCTTGCTGGTCACTTTCCTTCCACCTTTCCTACAATTAGAGAGCCTTTTCCAGAGAGTTAGATTCAGTGGTGGGATTCAATTTTTTTTTACTGTCGGTTCTGTGGCCGTGGCTTGGTGGGTGTCATGTGGCTTGGTGGCCGTGGCAGGGGAAGGATACTGTAAAATCTCCATTCCCACCCCACTCCAGGGGAAGGTTACTGCAAAATTCCCATTTCCTCCCGATCAGCTGGGACTCGGGAGGCAGAGAATAGATGGGGGTGAAGCCAGTCAGGTGGTATTTACCGGTTCTCCAAACTACTCAAAATTTCCGCTACCGGTTCTCCAGAACTGGTCAGAACCTGCTGAATTCCACATCTGGTTAGGTCTTTGCATAATATGTCCAGAGTTGGATAATTTAATTTAAGTCCTTTTTACCTAAAGTCAGAGCTCTGGGTTGATTTCTTTGACAATCTACTGTACTTGTTTTCTTGGCTGTCTGCAGTATTCTTATGAGATACCATATTAAATAATTCCTGTAAAGGTTGCTATTAAATAAACCGAACAAATGAAAACTGTTGCAGTCATTCTTACCCATGTATAATTCACCTTTCGTTAAGGCGTATTTCTTTGTACTTTTAACAAGTACAAGTACCTCTTAATTTACAACTCAGGACTTCTCCCACTAAGTAATGTATTTTTAAGCAAATTGCACCCAATTTTACGACCTTTTTATGCCATGGGCATTAAGTGAATCACTATGGTTATTAAACGAATCCAGCTTCCTCCCCCCCCAATTGACTTTGCTTGTCAAAACCCCGTGAAAAGGCTGCCGATGGTGATCACATGAACTCATGATGCTGCAACCATATAAATACATGCTGGTTGCCAAGCTCTCAAATTTGGATCATGTGACTGCAGAAATGCTGCAGTGTTCGTAAATGAGAGGACTGGTTGTAAGTCTATTTTTCAGCACTGTCATAACTGCAGTTGTTAAATGAATGGTTGTAAGTTGAGGACTACCTGTATACTCTGCGCCAATCATGCTGTGATATTGGGGGTGGGGGGGAAAGCGTGAGACAGGAAGTAGACATTCAACAAAAGATGGCAAATTCAGACTTTCGTAACAGCATGCAGTTGAAGCTGGAAAAAGAAACAGTTTAACGTGACTTTTTGGATAGAGAGAAATGACTGTGGATTTTCTAGATGTCATAATTCCAGCCACTTTAGTTTCATTCCTTGCAATCCCATTTCTATATTTCTTGCAGATATTCCTTTGCTATTGTTGGCATCAACATAACAGAACTTGCATACAACCTGCTTGTGAGCGGTGCTCTGAAGACACATTTCTACAATGTTGCTCCAGAAGCACCAACGTTATCCCATTTCCAGCAAACATTTTGTGAGTATTTGTGTGTGAGAGAGAGAGAGGGATGGGGGAAAGGATTTCTCTGCTTAAGAGAGAATGATTGCACTTGTATATGCATGTTTAACTTTAACCTTATATGCATGTTTAACTTTCACCTTAGACTGTCTACAGTAGACCTCTCCCCATTTCTAAGAGGTCTTTAAGGGGCGTGCATAAGCGCACCACTGTGCCTACCGTCCCTGTCCTACTGTCCTATTGTCCTCTTTTATCGGAACTTTTTACTTATGTTACTGTATGTTTATACAAACAACTACTATCCTGTACATGTTTGACTAAATAAATAAATAAAGAGGTAAAAGGGCGGGAAATGTAAATAGACTCAGGAATAAGGAATTAAATGTGTTTGCACAATTTTTCTTCAATTCACAAGGGATCAACTACACAAAATGTTGCATTCCATTGATGAAATATATTTAAAACTAATATTAGGTTCTTAGAATAACCAATATTTGGCAGGAATAGATCTGTTTCAGGAAAAACAAGCCAATTTGTTTCATGCAAAATCTCATTAAAAATGAACATTTTCCCCATGTTGGCTAAAGTTGACTTGTCTTCCAAAATAACAACAACCCAGTTTTGGTGTGTATTGTTTGATGATTAAATCCTTTGTGAGTGTTGGGGAATTGTTAACATTATTCAGGACGACTTGCCCAAATGTGACATTAGGTGATTAGGACAACACATTGTTATGATTTCCAAGGCCAGCAGATGGTGCTGTTTTATTTCTGCCACCATCAAACACTCATTTTTAACTCTTGTCTTCCAGTTCTGCCCCTTCCTTAGTCTTTCTGTAATAACAAGAACTTTGGCTGCCTAAGGATTTCAACATATCGCAGAATTCCTTTGTTGTTTTAGCTCAGGCTGGGATAGCTTCCATTCACTAAGCAAAGCCAGGTTTCAAGAGAAATAAGCCATTCATTTCAGATCTTTTTTTCAAAATGTCTCCTTGGGTACCTTTTGACTAATGTCAAATACACTAATGTTGCTTTGCAGTAATCGGGTCAAATTCTGATTAATGGTGCATTCATTCATTCCCATTAGCTTTTACTGCATTTTCCTGTGTGAAGCTTAGCCGTCACCAGTAACAACTGAAGGAGAATTTTTGGTTCTCCCAGTTTCTATTTATCTAAAATTGCTAAATACGAAGGGTTGATGCATGCTTTCAAAATGGAACATACATATGGGTAGTCCGTGATGTACAACCATAATTGAACCTGCATTATGGTCGCAAGTCTGAACCTGATTTTACAATCCTTTTTTTGCAGCAAAATGCCATGGTCATTAAATGAATGCTGCTGTTGTCAAATGAACCCATGGCTCACTCTGGAGTGTCATTCATTCATTCATTCATTCATTCATTCATTCATTCATTTAATTTCTATAGCCACTGTTAAGGAATGTGCAGAGCAACCCCTGAGTTATCAGGGACATGCACATAGAAACGGAGTATTTCAGCTTGGCAACCAGTGGATAGGATAATGATCCAGTCACAAACAGATTCGTTAAAGTGTATAAAA
The DNA here is from genome assembly GCA_023053685.1 of Diadophis punctatus similis. Taxonomy (NCBI): domain Eukaryota; kingdom Metazoa; phylum Chordata; class Lepidosauria; order Squamata; family Dipsadidae; genus Diadophis; species Diadophis punctatus. The sequence goes on along the minus strand of JALIGW010000016.1, from coordinate 8,743,179 downwards.
TAGTTTACTTTTAGATAAATAGCACAGTCCAATTAAACAGTCCAGGTCATACACGTTCAGTCAGTCAAAATAACAAGAAGTACAATAATCTTCTTACCAGCCTGTCTTTGTCTTAAACATCAAACAAAGATATTACAGCTTACAAACACTTTGATACTATCAAAGTAACAGAGCTTCACACAGAGCTCAATATCAGACACAAAGTCAATCATGAATGAATCAGCAGAGAGCACGAACTTACAATCTCTAGCTCCCTCTTATGGCAAACTTGAAACACTACAGCCAATCAGAATACAGCAATACATTTAAAGTTGTAGTGCTTAAATATATACAAACATAGATTGGTGGCTTGTTTATATATTAACAACCCAACCGTTTGGACAGAGTCCTAACAGCCACCCAACTTAACCAAATGACTCTGGGAGGCTTTTTGCCAGAAAACATGTGAGTAAACACCAGCAAAAAGTCATATATCATGGTCACGGGATAAGTACTCTAAGGCAGAAAGCAAGTCATAATTTATGTAATACTTTTAGGGATATCCATGGTCACAGCACCTAAAATATGGTCATGTGACCGTGTGGAGGCCTGGCTATTAGAACTTCGAATCTGGGTTGTAAGTAGATTTTTTGAGGTCTGACAGAACTTCAAATAGTCACTAAGTGGTGGATTGTAAGTCAAGAAGAACTAATTATAATCCTGCCAAAAGGTGTGTGTGTGTGTGTGCATGCGTGCGCGCGTGCTGCCTGGGGAATTCTAGGAAGTTGAAGTCAAAACATCTTCAAGTTACCAAGGTTGAGAAACATGGATATGTACCATATATTTTGGAACTTCTTGATCTTTTGGAAGAACTGTTGGTTCATTATTTATATTTCATTTTTCCTGACTGAAATGGCTGCCATACCTGAACTGAAAATCCCAATGCACGATAGTTCTCCATTGGCTACTGATGTACATTTTCCATTCATATCCTTGATTTTATACTGTTTACTCAAAAGATGCTCTTCTGTTACTTTTGGAGGCTGTCTACATTACCAGTTTGAGATCGATTCTGCTAGGAAAAAAAACATTCAAAAGGATAACATCGCTAGTTTCAAGTTTTGGAGGTTTTCTTTTAATTGCTATTTGGGTAAAGCTGGGGAATACTTTTGCAAACATACTTTGAGAAAAAAACACAGGCTTTCCCCACCCCCAGCCATATGTTACCAGAAACTAAATTTTTAAATTAATCCTTGTACCTTCTGAGTTTTTGCTCTGCCAGAATTCCAACCGCAGGCTTCTATTTCATTTTTCCCAAGTTTATATGCTTGGATTATAAGTTCGTGCAAAATGCAGTGTTAAAATGCAGTTTAAAAATGATGGTTTAAAACAATAACTTAGCTGGTTGGTTTTGGTTTTGGTTTCTTACTTAGAAAAATTGCACTGAAGAAGCAAATCATCTTGCTCTCTCTTGGAGAGAGAGTGATAATAAGAATGATAAGAAAAAACATTTTCTTGGAATGAGGCAAAATACCTTTGATTTAAAAAAGTCTATCGAGGTTCTTAGTCATCCAGGTCATGGTTGTCCCAAAGGTGATTTTGTTCAAGAGGCAATTGGACTTTCTGTTTTTTCTTTGAAGACATTTTGCTTCTCATCCAAGAAGCTGAAAGAGCTTCAGAGCTGAAGAAGCTTCTTGGGTGAGAAGCGAAATGTCTTCAAAGAAAAACCAAAAAGTCCAGTTGCCTCTTGAAAAAAAAAGCACCTTTGGCAGTGGTGGGTTCTTACCGGTGCGGTTCACTCTGTCGTTCCTGTAGCGGCCAGCAGATGGTGTTGTTTGCACGCGACCTCTCCTGTGTCAAATTTTTGGGCTTTTTTGCTTATGCGCAAAAGCAAAATCTCACTGAAATCTTGCAAGGGGACGCACACGCGCATGATTTCGGCGAGATTTTTCTTCCACGCATGTGCGGAAGCAAAATCGTGTGAGGGGCGCGTGCGCATAGCGCGCGCACCAAACATGGCAATGCGCGCGCAGCGCTCCTGTAGTGAAGTAAGAGAGCAACCCGCCCCTGACCTTTGGGACTTTGATTTTAAAAAAGGCACCTGGAAAAGGTGAAAAAGTAATCACGTGCACTAAAATACGACAACATTAAATGGTCTGTAATTCTATCTGCATTAAAACAAATGCAGCACATGGCTTTTTCCCCCCAAACTAGTCCTTTTCACCTGTCTTGTGGGCATGAGGGCAGAGATTTACGAGAACCCACCTGGGCTGACTTGCCTTCAGCAACACTTCCTTCTCTCCATGCGGTTCTCCCACATCCATACTCTTGCCAAAGAAAGTCATGCCATTCAATGACATTTGGATTAGGTTACACTTAGAAGAGGAATAGCAAAACTGTTTACGCACCAAAGGAAAACCCCGATTCACTTGAATTCAAAAATCCATTGACTTTTTGTCCCCGTAGGCTACTTGATGCATGAATTTCATAAATTCTGGATTGAAGAGGATCCCCTGGACATAATGGAGTTCAATCGGGTGCGAGAGAAATTCCACAAACGGATTATCAGGCAGCTGCAGAATCCGAATATGGCGTTATGCCCTCACTTCGCTGCCTCGGAAAGCTTGATCAACCTGTAGCCATTCCCATGGTTCGATTTGGAAACACTGCCTGGTTCTTGTGTTACGCCACCATCTAGAGATAAATTGCTGAATGCATTGAATGATCATGACAAGTGCATGCCTGCTTCTCTTGACACAGTATTCATTTCTCGCGCTCTCTTTCAGGAACCGCCTCCCACTGCTCCGATGGAGAGTCTGATCACTGTCAAAGAGAGCTCATATTGCAATATCTTGCAGTGTTAAACATTTTGAATTGATGTCCTGTGTTTCTTTCCTTTCTTTTAAGCCAATGTGTCTCAACCTTGGCAGCTTTCAGATGTGTGGACTTCAACTCCCAGAATTCCCCAGCCAGCCCCTGCCGCCTGGGGAATTCTGGGAGTTGGAGTTCACACATCTAAAAGCTGCCATGATTGGGTCACACTTTTTAGGTTCTTACCTCTTCCCTTTGCTACGGCATATTTCCTTTAATTAAAGAACTGTATTTCTGTAGCTGGGTGGGGGATATTTTCTTTTTGTTTATATAGAATAGTTTAGTTGGAAACTTGTACTGTGAATACCTTTTAACTTATTCATTTTGTTTTATGATAACTGTTTTCTTTAAAAAAATGGGTTGCAAGTCAACTTTTTTCAGTCCTGTTTAACTGAATGGCACTGAAGTGAAAGGGACTGAAAAACCCTTCCTTTAAACTGGCCTCATGCATTTGAATATTATTTAGAAGGCAGTGTACATGACTTCAGCCTCATCTTGACAAAATACATTAAATGTAACGATTTCTCCCTCATGCACACGTGCATGCTTCATGAAAAAAAAAACCAATAGTAAGATTTGTAATACAAATGTGTGAATAATTTTATCATACATAAAGAATTTATAATGAGGCTATGATGGCAGGGAGGTTGAATGAATTTGAGGGAATGAGTTAAGTTGATAAGAATTCATGGATGTAAGCAAGTCATCAGCAACATTATGTAACTTGGTGACCTTCATATGTGCTGGACTGTTGTTCTCATCAGATGTTCTTCACATCTCCAACCACCATGCTTATAAAAAAAGTATCCGTTTGGAGAGGAAGAACAGAGGAGATTTATTCATTGATGGTTTATACTGAACTATGGTCACAGTATTCAGCTAAACTTTGAAAGTGCAGAATTCGTATTTCAGTTTTCTGCATATCTGATTGCAATTGGATTGTGTGTGTGAGTGTGTTTTTGATTGCTTTAGGACAGTGTTTCCCAACCTTGGCAACTTGAAGATGTCTGGACTTCAACTCCCAGAATTCCCCAGCCAGCGAATGCTGGCTGGGGAATTCTGGGAGTTGAAGTCCAGACATCTTCAAGTTGCCAAGGTTGGGAAACACTGCTTCATGGGGACAAAGCTATATTTTCTTCATTTTTCAATTATTGAATTTGGGGCTTGGATGATCAGCTTTGTTCCTAGCTGAAAGGAATTAACAAAGATGCATGAGAGGAGCAAACGTAACTGGTTATTAAGCAAATAAAGTGATTTAAGGGAAGAAAATGTGCACATTCTGTATAGAACATTCTCATACAATTGTACTGAAATGACTGGTAGATGCATTACCTTTCCCATGAAGCTCATGCAAATATTCTTTTTTCTTTTTAAAGTGGGATTTCAGAGGAACAGGTCCATTTCGGTTGTCCTCCGCTCCCTTTGACACCCTGGGTAATCTACACTCAGTTGTATATACCATGGTGTTTCATACTGTACCATGATTTTTAAAAAACCTTCTGACTGTTATAGGGTAGGTTATGAAATTGCTTACATACCAAGATTGAATTTGAGGTATTACCTAATTATTTGTGAATTATATGAATAAACGATATCATTCCAAACAGGAAAAGTGTGTGGGGTTCATTATTTAAAATGAAGCAATGTAAAGTTTTACGCAACCAGACTTGAAATCCTGGGCTTAGAAAGCTTAGAACTACGTCGCCTTTGGCACGACCTAAGCATAGCTCATAAAATTATCTGCTACAACGTCCTTCCTGTCAATGACTACTTCAGCTTCAACCACAACAATACACAAGCACACAACAGATACAAACTCAAAGTGAACGGCTCCAAACTTGACTGTAGAAAATACGACTTTAGCAACAGAGTGGTAAATGCCTGGAACTCACTACCTGACATTGTGGTTTCATCACCAAACCCCCAAAACTTTACCCTTAGATTGTCCACTGTTGACCTCACCTGATTCCTAAGAGGTCAGTAAGGGGCATGCATAAGTGCACCAGCGTGCCTACCGTCCCTGTCCTAATGTTCCCTCTTATCAGTACTCATGTATATAAACAATGTTATATCTATGTATAATACCAAGACGTACTTGACAAAAATAAATAAAATAAATAAATAAATAAATAAATTGCTCAGATATTTTCAAGAGAAGGATTTGGAAGAAGAATGATGCCACCTTACTCAATTCCGTTCACTAAGAAGAAATGGTGTATAATTTCTTTCCTAATGACATGGTAAAATCCAGATTTAGCTGATTTTAAATCTACCCCCAAATTGGGGAACCCACTTTAATGTGGCTCATTTCAGAGTTTGTAGGAAGTTCATAAAGACAAAAGGATCTCCTCTGAATGACAGCAAAGAGAGTTTTTCTTTTGTCCTTCCATCTAACCCTTGTCCCATTTTATAACTCGGATGTGGTATAGCAGACCTATATTCTCTGGATTGCAATGTATTAAATAAATAAATCTTCCTGCTACATTTCCCACTTTTTAAACCAAGCGACAAAAATTAAGGAAATGAAGATTGATGTAGATGCAAAATAGTCGTCTGTCTGGAAACACCCCATCTAGTCCAGCGGTGGGTTGCTCCCGGTTCAGCCCAGTTCTTAGAACCTGTAGCGGCGGCGGCAGGAGGCTCCGCCCACCCACCCGGAACGCTTCTGCGCATGCGAAGAAGCGGCGTGCGCACACAAACCGGTAGTAAAGGGTTTTAGAACCCACTACTGATCTAGTCTCTTGCTGGTCCTTAGTCCAACTGGAACAGTGTCTGATACAGGGAGATTTCAGTTCTCTGTAAGGATTAAACATCTGGGGAATCCCTCTTATACGATATGGTTGCCAGGCACTAGCAGGTTGTTAGAGCACTTGAAAACCACAAGCCTTTGTATCTTTAGGATTTAAGTGGCAGTGAAGTGAGTGGTTCAAACATCACCACAAATAGCATAATTGATGCTAAGCATTGAAAGATAGATTCAAAGGACTGGACTGACATGCAGAATAAGTACCTCTAAGGCAGAAAGCAAGTCATAATTTATGTAATACTTTTAGGGATATCCAAGGTAATTTTTCCCTATATCATCTTGATCTGTGAATTTGCTGTAAACCAGAGTGCTCAAGTAGTTCTGTTCCTCACCATTCTTCTGGTTTTTGACTCACAAGATAAGAAGAAAGTTAACTTACATAATGCCCTGCATTACAAAATTGAAAAAACTTAGTAGCTGAAAGATCTTGAAACTCATGGAGAGACTTAATGGTATGGGAACCATCAAGATGTTATCAGCACAAACATTCTGAAAAATCTATTTGCATGGCCAAATCTTGTTTTCTTGCTGTTTTGCAAGAAGCAGATGAAAACTCTTCATTTAGCACAGTTTTTTAAAAAAGGAAGGAAGGAAAAAATGAATAAAAGAAAATCCTAACAATGACTATTTACGTCACCCCTCCATCTTTGAAGTTTATTATTTATTTATTTTATTAGTCACATTTGTATGCCGCCCACTCCACAGAGACTCTGGGCGGCTATACAAAAATTTAATTTCACATCTTTAACGTGAATCATAAATACAGATGCATACGTAAGAGGGAATATAATTTATAATACTAAACAAATCATTGAATACTAAGCCAGTGCATTTGCACAATACACTTATGATGCACAAAATAAAATAAGCCAGAGTAAAGTGGCTTCAGGTTTCCTTAGGAGGCCATATAGAAATATGAACATTCCAACTTGATCCAAGTAGTACTTGCTTCTCCAAATGTGAACCATGCTCTAAACCAGGGGTGTCAAACTCAGGGGCCGGATTTTGCCCGCAGGGTGCTTAGATCTGGCCCGCGGGGCCACCCTGGAAACAGCGAAGGGCCAGCTCGCAGTGCCTCTGCCAACGAAACCAGAGCTCTGCGAGTTCCGTTTTCGCTGGCAGAGGGTTGCAGGAGGCCATCGCAGCCAAAAATGGAGCTTGGGAGCCCATTTTCCCTGGCAGAATGCTCAGGCCACCACAGGCACTCCGACACGAGGAATGGCGGGCTGGCCACGGCTACCCTGGCCCCACCCACCCTGCCCCCCACCGAGGTCAAACACAACCTTGATGCGGCCCTCAATGAAATTGAGTTTGACACCCCTGCTCTAAACCAAGAATTCTAGATGGACCTTGACAATTACAACAAACTGAAAATGAACTGTTGAAGAATTAGGTCCATAGAAAAAACTTTCACATCACCAAGGTCACTTCAGCTATGATAAGGCCTTGCAGAGGCTGTTCATTCATCTACGAATCATCAAGTGATAATTGTGCATGTCTTCAGCCCAACCAGCTCTTTCCAGTTATAACATACCATATTTATTTAGAACTGAGCCCTTTTGTGACTTATTTCTCAGTGGAAATGATTAAAATGAATACATGAGGATGAGGAAGATAAACTGAGCCTGTGTGAAGATTTTTGCCTCCTGAAATCCCTGAAGATAAAAAATATTTGAAGCTGTGGAGAAAGAGCTGGCTGGCTTGTATCCTTGACCTGTGCTGAATGGCTCTGTAAAACATACTAAAGTTAACGTCCTAAGGCAAAGCTGACCCATCACAGCTGCTAAAGTGAGGAATGATTTACTGAGTCTTCAAGGGACACATTTTGGAGATGTACTGGTATTTATTTGTCATCTCTTCTTCATGGTAAAAACAAGTCATGCCTTACAAAGTCCTTCCAGACTTTCCTTATTGGAGGTGGATGAGATTTTGTTATACAGATTAACAGAGTTGGAAGGGACCTTGCAGGTCATCTAGTCCAACCCCCTGCCCAAGCAGGAGACCCTACATCTGCCTCTACCTAGGATTGACCTCACAACCTCCTGATTGTGAGGCAAGAGCTCCAGCTCTAGGCCACAGCAGCTGGGTGTTATCTTTAAGGATTACCAAGCAATGTGGTATAGAGAAAGTCCCCCTTTCAGGTCTGTATTCTTTATTATTGCAATACTGAATTTGCAGAAATTCTAAGGCGCTATAGGCAGCTTGATCACTGAGGTCAGTTGGCATGTCCACTGCACCTCTCCCAATCCCAGGAATTAAAGCTAAATGGCTGATTTTCCCATCATTTCAGATGGAAAAACACCCACAAATGATAAGTTCCTTAAAAGTATAATGCTTGGCATTGTTTTAAAAGAAATGATGCAGCCCTCTCCCCGATATATTAAATATGGCGTCATCTGCAGGAAGTAGCATCTAGCTGACCTTTGAAGCTAAGCAACAAAGCTCCTGGTTAGAACTTGGATGGGGAACCAAGTTGGAATTTCAAAAATGATGGGAAATGGTAAAATGATAGACTTCTTGTAG